>CM067367.1:111533208-111970437 GCA_034401795.1 Chaetoderma sp. LZ-2023a
CTATGGTAAACGGGTACTCGGCAGTGGGGAGCCGGGTACCCGGTTCCCAGGAGTCGGTAAAGCTTTCTAAGTCTATAATCCTAGAGCCGCTGTCAGGGCCAGCTGTATATCAGAAGTAACAGAAGTAACAGAATGGTGAGTATTGATCGAAGGAGAATGAGTATGGGTCTCCATCCCCCCGTGCTCTTGGGGACAAGGAACATGTTTGAATAGAAGCCTGGAGTGTTCCGGTTTGCTGGTTTTATTGCTCCCTTCAGAAGCAAACCCGACACTTCCTTTTGAACGGCTTCTAACTTGTCTGGCTCCCTTGGTACGGGTGTCCAGACTGGTGCCAAAGACAGATTTTGTGGCGGAAAGTCCCACCACTCCGGCATGTAACCCTGGGATAACCATCCCAGGACCAGACTGTCTGACGTCACACCTCGCCAAACCTCGACGAAACGCATGAGCCTTCCACCCACCATAGACGCCTCGACGTCTAACGGGGTTGTCCGGCTCGCAGTCCGCCCCCCCCCCTTTCTTAACGAGAGAGAGTGAGAACCATTTCGTTCTAGGTACGACGGGTATAACTGGCACCGCTGTTCCTGTCGCACAGGTGCGGTCCAGGCGGATATGAAGGGAGCTTGCGTACCCTCAGGTACGCTTCGGCCCCTTCTGTCCGCCCTTTGAGGCCTTACCCTTACCCTTCCCCTTGCCCTTACCACCTCTAGGGCGGTCAGGAGCAACATTGGGGAGGGTAGGCGCCTCTACAGCCTTCCTGGGTTTCTTTGCCGGCGGCGGCTCAGAAAACCCAGCCGAAACAGAAGTCGCAATAGGCCTGGCTTTCGCCTTGCCCTTATGCTTCTTCTGTTTCTTCGAAGGCTGTCCGGTTAGCGGCTTGCCCACAGCCCCTAGTGCGTGCGCTTGCCGCACCAGCTCTAGCTGGAGATTCACCGCTAACCGATTCTGCGCAATGCTGGCGGTGTCCTCTAAGATGGCCCGCGCCTGGCCACCAAAGATGCTAGGCCCTGTCAGGGGCGTCCCAAGAAGACGCTCCCTGACTGCCGTAGCCGGACGCATATGGTCAATGACCATTTGCCTCCTGGACTTCGTCACACGCGCTTGCACCCTTGCCAATGCGTCCATTGACAGCACCAAGCCGTCATTAACGCACGATAGCGCCACAGGTGGCACAGGGTGGCCTGCCCCCGCTTCAGCCCACACCGACTGAAGTAGACGATAGGAGTGATTGACAGCGCTCATGGCTGCCCTCACACCCTCATCGCATAGGGCCAGGACTTCTTCCTGGTGTACCTGGGCTTTATCCACTAGTGCCGGACCGGGACCACCCGACCCCGCACTCTGGACGCCCAGTACCCATCGGTCATCCTCAGTGACCGACGGGACTACACCATACCTGTCGTATTCACCCCTCGGAATACGGCACCTTGCCCGCACCTCCCTGGAGGCCGCAGGGAGCTGACCCTTGGTCATCAGTTGTTTACTATAAATAGCATCCAACAAATCAATGAACCGTGGATCCAGTCCCACTGACTGGATCCGGGCCGCGGGCAAAATCCCCGTCCTAATCGACGCAACCGACGGACGGGGCGCATCTTCATCGGCCGTGGCCGAAACCACAGACGGGTCAACTCTGGCTAGCCACGCCAGAGCATCAGACCAGTCTATCTCCGAAGAAGATACCCCCGCAAACACGTCACCCGTTGACATGCTTACGGGTCTGCCAGCCATGGCCTCCCGGCCAGGAGCCACGGCTGACACGCCAGGCACTCCGCTACCACATGGTTCCGCCGCCACCCCATGAAACACTCCGGTCCATGGGGTAGGTCCGCACGGAAAACCGTACGGACCCGTAACCGTCGCGGAACCATAGCCAGCCACGGGCGCCAACGGCACCCCATGTCCGGCTGCCAGACCAGGCGAGATAGGTGAGTACCACGCCTGGCCCGGCACACCGGTTCCCCTGACGGCTGGTGACAAACCAAGCCGCGTGGAACCGGTGCACGGTAACGGATTGGCCTCAGCCGCAGGCGGAGCCGCTGACCTGGCTTGCGCCAAACCAGACAAATGGAGGCCGGTTCCGTCCAGGACGGAATCAACCTCCATATTCTCCACCTGCGGCTTCACGGGCCGCAGCAACTTCTCCTCCTCGGCCTCATCGTCTTCAGACTCCGAAGAGCCGTCACTAGACGAATAAACCGTGGAGCCGTCCTGGCGGACGGCTCCCACACCTGACGGACCGGCCACCGCTACTGGACCACCCGGAGGTGGCCGCAGAGAGACAGAACCCGTCTGGCCGAAGCCAGACGGACCCGCCAGGGGGCCGTACGAGACGGCCCCCTCGGTAACCAGTCCAGAATCCTGTCCGAAGACAGGATCCGTACCAGGCATGGGGAGAAACTGCCCCCCAACCTTTGGTAGCAGGGACGACACCAGCGTGGGCAGAACGCTATGCAGAAAACCCTGCATAGCCGGACCAAACCACGCCGGCGGTGCCATCTCCGCCACCTCCAGCTGGGGACGTGGAGCACCCCCACCGGCCGAACCGGGCGCTCCACGATTTCCTCTCGGACCGCCTGACCCCGCGTCAGACCCAGCCAAGTCCTTCTGGGCAAGGAACTTAACCATCGTTTCGACGGACCACACTGCACAAACATTACACCTATGATCTATATTACACAGGGCACACCTAAAACAGACATGGTCCTTGAACATAACACGGACAAACTTATGGCAGTCGTCACATGATGGCGGGGCTGGCTTGGCCTATAAAATAAGCACAAACCTACAATAAACAAGCGGAACGAGACACGGATGGAAGGCAGACAATTAATTTTCAAATATTTTGACTCATAAATTAACCGTAACCTCCCGCACCCCACCCCGCCACGTTACAACAACGATCGCATTGATTATGACGACAAGAACGCGGCGGGCACAACACACCCATAATAGATCCTACAGGATGTGTAACGGCTCCAGGAATCATATCGCATAGCATTCAGGGTATATTTACCAATCAATATAAATTATACTCCTAACGAACGCAGCACGATATGTGAAGAAAACAACAAAATGTATAACAACTGCTGTCTCACACGGTAAAACCGCAGACCACGCATCTACTCAAGAATTTTGAAACCACCGATCATTGCAAACCGATCGTGATCACACGAAAAACTTGATCATTCTAAAGTTTCCGGTACCATTTTTTAGTACGCAGCACCCAGAACAAGATGCGCGAATAAATGAAAAAATTTTTCTTCACATAAACATCCGAGCGACCGGGTGTGACGTCACCCGCTCGGATTCTACGGAGAACGACGTCAGCCGATATTCGTGTTAGAAATACCGTAGCAAACACCTATTTTCATATCTGCCGATCGCCTGTTGGGGTTTAAAGAAGGCGATCGTCTGGCATATATCGTTGCTAGCACACGTCCCAGATTCTATGGGGTTAGAAATTGGAACATGCGACACAACGAAATTTAGAGACCTAAGTCTTTTAACTATGGATATAAAGAACAATACAACCTGGTTATCTTGGGCGGTATTCTCCATAGTCCTTAGTTATTCCTTTAGCGCACAAACTATCACCGATTAAAGACTTAGAATCTTTTTAAAAAACACTAAAATCCCTAATGCGAAAAGCATGTATTGCACTTGTTGCTATGCAAACAAGAATGAGCTCTATGGTAAACGGGTACTCGGCAGTGGGGAGCCGGGTACCCGGTTCCCAGGAGTCGGTAAAGCTTTCTAAGTCTATAATCCTAGAGCCGCTGTCAGGGCCAGCTGTATATCAGAAGTAACAGAATGGTGAGTATTGATCGAAGGAGAATGAGTATGGGTCTCCATCCCCCCGTGCTCTTGGGGACAAGGAACATGTTTGAATAGAAGCCTGGAGTGTTCCGGTTTGCTGGTTTTATTGCTCCCTTCAGAAGCAAACCCGACACTTCCTTTTGAACGGCTTCTAACTTGTCTGGCTCCCTTGGTACGGGTGTTAAGACTGGTGCCAAAGACAGATTTTGTGGCGGAAAGTCCCACCACTCCGGCATGTAACCCTGGGATAACCATCCCAGGACCAGACTGTCTGACGTCACACCTCGCCAAACCTCGACGAAACGCATGAGCCTTCCACCCACCATAGACGCCTCGACGTCTAACGGGGTTGTCCGGCTCGCAGTCCGCCCCCCCCCCCCCCCCTTTCTTAACGAGAGAGTGAGAACCATTTCGTTCTAGGTACGACGGGTATAACTGGCACCGCTGTTCCTGTCGCACAGGTGCGGTCCAGGCGGATATGAAGGGAGCTTGCGTACCCTCAGGTACGCTTCGGCCCCTTCTGTCCGCCCTTTGAGGCCTTACCCTTACCCTTCCCCTTACCACCTCTAGGGCGGTCAGGAGCAACATTGGGGAGGGTAGGCGCCTCTACAGCCTTCCTGGGTTTCTTCGCCGGCGGCGGCTCCGAGAACCCAGCCGAAACAGACGTCGCAATAGGCCTGGCTTTCGCCTTGCCCTTATGCTTTTTCTGTTTCTTTGAAGGCTGTCCGGTTAGCGGCTTGCCCACAGCCCCTAGTGCGTGCGCTTGCCGCACCAGCTCTAGCTGGAGATTTACCGCTAACCGATTCTGCGCAATACTGGCGGTGTCCTCTAAGATGGCCCGCGCTTGGCCACCAAAGATGCTAGGCCCTGTCAGGGGCGTCCCAAGAAGACGCTCCCTGACTGCCGTAGCCGGACGCATATGGTCAATGACCATTTGCCTCCTGGACTTCGTCACACGCGCTTGCACCCTTGCCAATGCGTCCATTGACAGCACCAAGCCGTCATTAACGCACGATAGCGCCACAGGTGGCACAGGGTGGCCTGCCCCCGCTTCAGCCCACACCGACTGAAGTAGACGATAGGAGTGATTGACAGCGCTCATGGCTGCCCTCACACCCTCATCGCATAGGGCCAGGACTTCTTCCTGGTGTACCTGGGCCTTATCCACTAGTGCCGGACCGGGACCACCCGACCCGGCACTCTGGACGCCCAGTACCCATCGGTCATCCTCCGTGACTGACGGGACTACACCATACCTGTCGTATTCACCCCGCGGAATACGGCACCTTGCCTGCACCTCCCTGGAGGCCGCAGGGAGCTGACCCTTGGTCATTAGTTGTTTACTATAAATAGCATCCAACAAATCAATGAACCGTGGATCCAGTCCCACTGACTGGATCCGGGCCGCGGGCAAAATCCCCGTCCTAATCGACGCAACCGACGGACGGGGCGCATCTTCATCGGCCGTGGCCGAAACCACAGACGGGTCAACTCTGGCTAGCCACGCCAGAGCATCAGACCAGTCTAACTCCGAAGAAGATACCCCCGCAAACACGTCACCCGTTGACATGCTTACGGGTCTGCCAGCCATGGCCTCCCGGCCAGGAGCCACGGCTGACACGCCAGGCACTCCGCTACCACATGGTTCCGCCGCCACCCCATGAAACACTCCGGTCCATGGGGTAGGTCCGCACGGAAAACCGTACGGACCCGTAACCGTCGCGGAACCATAGCCGGCCACGGGCGCCAACGGCACCCCATGTCCGGCTGCCGGACCAGGCGAGATAGGTGAGTACCACGCCTGGCCCGGCACACCGGTTCCCCTGACGGCTGGTGACAAACCAAGCCGCGCGGAACCGGTGCACGGTAACGGATTGGCCTCAGCCGCAGGCGGAGCCGCTGACCTGGCTTGCGCCAAACCAGACAAATGGAGGCCGGTTCCGTCCAGGACGGAATCAACCTCCATATTCTCCACCTGCGGCTTCACGGGCCGCAGCAACCTCTCCTCCTCGGCCTCATCGTCTTCAGACTCCGAAGAGCCGTCACTAGACGAATAAACCGTGGAGCCGTCCTGGCGGACGGCTCCCACACCTGACGGACCGGCCACCGCTACTGGACCACCCGGAGGTGGCCGCAGAGAGACAGAACCCGTCTGGCCGAAGCCAGCCGGACCCGCCAGGGGGCCGTACGAGACGGCCCCCTCGGTAACCAGTCCAGAATCCTGTCCGAAGACAGGATCCGTACCAGGCATGGGGAGAAACTGCCCCCCAACCTTTGGTAGCAGGGACGACACCAGCGTGGGCAGAACGCTATGCAGAAAACCCTGCATAGCCGGACCAAACCACGCCGGCGGTGCCATCTCCGCCACCTCCAGCTGGGGACGTGGAGCACCCCCACCGGCCGAACCGGGCGCTCCACGATTTCCTCTCGGACCGCCTGAACCCGCGTCAGACCCAGCCAAGTCCTTCTGGGCAAGGAACTTAACCATCGTTTCGACGGACCACACTGCACAAACATTACACCTATGATCTATATTACACAGGGCACACCTAAAACAGACATGGTCCTTGAACATTACACGGACAAACTTATGGCAGTCGTCACATGATGGCGGGGCTGGCTTGGCCTATAAAATAAGCACAAACCTACAATAAACAAGCGGAACGAGACACGGATGGAAGGCAGACAATTAATTTTCAAATATTTTGACTCATAAATTAACCGTAACCTCCCGCACCCCACCCCGCCACGTTACAACAACGATCGCATTGATTATGACGACAAGAACGCGGCGGGCACAACACACCCATAATAGATCCTACAGGATGTGTAACGGCTCCAGGAATCATATCGCATAGCATTCAGGGTATATTTACTAATCAATATAAATTATACTCCTAACGAACGCAGCACGATATGTGAAGAAAACAACAAAATGTATAACAAACTGCTGTCTCACACGGTAAAACCGCAGACCACGCATCTACTCAAGAATTTTGAAACCACCGATCATTGCAAACCGATCGTGATCGCACGTAAACTTGATCATTCTAAAGTTTCCGGTACCATTTTTTAGTACGCAGCACCCAGAACAAGATGCGCGAATTAATGAAAAAAATTTTCTTCACATAAACATCCGAGCGACCGGGTGTGACGTCACCCGCTCGGATTCTACGGAGAACGACGTCAGCCGATATTCGTGTTAGAAATACCGTAGCAAACACCTATTTTCATATCTGCCGATCGCCTGTTGGGGTCTAAAGAAGGCGATCGTCTGGCATATATCGTTGCTAGCACACGTCCCAGATTCTATGGGGTTAGAAATTGGAACATGCGACACAACGAAATTTAGAGACCTAAGTCTTTTAACTATGGATATAAAGAACAATACAACCTGGTTGTCTTGGGCGGTATTCTCCATAGTCCTTAGTTATCCTTTCAGAACACACAAACTATCACTGATTAAAGACTTAGATTCTTTTAAAAAACACTAAAATCCTTAATGCGAAAAGCATGTATTGCACTTGTTGCTATGCAAACAAGAATGAGCTCTCTGGTAAACGGGTACTCGGCAGTGGGGAGCCGGGTACCCGGTTCCCAGGAGTCGGTAAAGCTTTCTAAGTCTATAATCCTAGAGCCGCTGTCAAGGCCAGCTGTATATCAGAAGTAACAGAATGGTGAGTATTGATCGAAGGAGAAATATTGCGCATGTTTGAATTATCGGCTTCTAATAAATAGTCTGAGCACAAATTTTAATTGTTGGATAAATATAAGAATCTAGTATGGGTTTTTATTCACCTGTATGAAACTTGACTTTTTAATTATCTGTTTAATTAAAATACAGCACAAAAAGAGCAGCTACCGAATCCAATGGCGTACCCGCTTTTTGCGCACTGGCAAAATGTATATGTTTTGCAGCATATGCTACCACACCTTTAAAATATGTTTCACATAAGCTCATTGTTACTCCAGCTTAACCAATGATAACATATGTATCATATTTGAAAGTCAGTTTGACAAATGGTGACCATGAATGCGTAAAAACATCTTTATTATTTTTAAAGGGAAAAAATGTCATCTGAATCTATTTAATTATCAAACATAGATACAAATCTTAATCTTTTATGCTTCTGGGAATTTTTGTTGTGATAGTTATATGAAAATTGTGAAATAATGACAGTGTGAGTGTCAGAAATCAACAGCACTGCTTTAAAATTAAAGGTATATTGACAAGTAGTTTCTCAATTTCAAGCCAAGAAAATCTTTCATGAGCAAAATGAATAACTGTAGATTGACATGTAAACCAATATGTGTGCGTGCCGATCGTGAGCAACCCTCACATGAGGCGGAATACATATGCGCAAAGAGAGGGGATGCGCAAATAGAGGGAACACAATGATAATAATCACTCAATCAGTCTCCTATAGTCCTATAATACATGATTCAATTATCTTAATTACGTTTACCTTTGCACCTATTTGATTGCCACATTGTCCAGCTTGTATATGTACGATTTCGCGCATTTCTCGAGTTAATTTGTATAAAATGTATACAAACAAACGTGAAATTAATCAACACGTTGGAGCCTCTGCCCGTTGACAGCGAAATTGGTACTACTTTATGTTGATATAATTTGCTTCCCAACAACAGATATCTCCGCATAAGTTCATATTCTGATTGGATATCTTTACCACGTGACGAACTATGTTTTATAGTGTTGCAGAATATTTACCGTCCCAGTTTGTATTTGTGAAGGTTTTAATCTAATTTTAACCTCTCCTATTATTTCACACCACAATTTTTAGCAATACCTTTAAAATATTAGAATCTTATTTTAAAACGCGTATGAATACTGAATACGTAATTTTAGGACGATTTCGAACGCGCTCGGAGACATTCCGATGCGACCAAAAGGCGATGTTTGATTGGTCGGATATAATTAGAATAAACCAATCACAGATTCCAAAACGAATGAGTATCAACAGAGACATACATGTAGAGACGCGACAAGCAATACTAACGCTATATCGAGTCAATTTAAGTAGTTCAATGCGGTTAAGGTCAGATGGCGCCAATTAAAATGTACTTAGAACAGTCAGTGGATCATATTTACCTCCCTTGAAAATTATAGCAAATACCTTTAGTTTACCACGGATTAGGCCAGGGCAGAATTGTGCAAAAGACGAGCGCTGTTACTTCTCTACGTGCTATATGAACTGCGTGTTTTCGTGGTACATTTGAAGATCTTTTCCAACTGGTTTCGGTGTTAACATTGACATAGTTCTAATCCTTCGAGTTGTTGATAAATGCTAATCAGTTTATGCGATGTCAAATACCAAAAGCAATGTAGGAATATATGAATTTAGCGAACATTTAATAGACAGAGATGTATTTTTCCAGGTTTTGAAAATGAAGGATAGTTTTCATCTTTGGATTGGTCTACGGCCCGCATTAGGAAATTTGGTCGTCGCGGTTAATACAAAATTTGTAAGTTATCTAGTATTAACGGATTCGTGTAGGGGCCTATGTTGGAATACAGAGTCCCTTGGGCACCGACTGTTAATTTTGTTTTCTATGCAGAACTGAACTCTTCTAGGATGCATAAGGAACATGAACATATACATCGCCATTTTCTAATTCGCAGATAAAATCCGCCGAAGCTGGTGCTTGTTTTGCCGATGGACCGGGAGCTCGTTCTATAGGGACACGAGCTCTGCAAGGATCTGGGAAGCATCAATGCCAAATAATCATCATCAACAGCAAACTATTACAAAAGCTAGGGTCCTGACTGGCACATATAGGCTACAGGGAAATATAGCAAGGCAGAATCAGCATTGCGTCGACTCAACATGTAATCTTTGTGGCACTGCTCCAGAGGACAGGGACATTTTCTGCTGCTATGTCCAGCCCTAGAAAGTATCAGCCAACCTATAATCACAGAGATCACGCAACTATGTGAAACTGCTGGATGATAGAGCAACCTATTGAAACCATTTTTTGCACTTGACTGGTTGAGCAATTGGGTTCGGACAATGGCCCGCCCACAAGTCACCTCAGAGAAATTTCGGTAATCATACAGCAAAAGGGAATAAAGCATATTCATTCAATCCAATTTCACCCAGCAGCAAACAGACCAGCTAGGTGATTTGTTCAAACGCTGAAATGTGCTATATGTTCCATGGGAAGGGAAGAAGTGGTAAGAGAAAAATTGGCGAGTTTCCTACTGACTTATCAGAATACACCAAATACAACGGTGAACGTCTGGCTGTATTATTCCATGGTCGTCCACTGCGATGTAGGCTACACATTTTGAAGCCAGATGTCAACGGGTTGACAACAAATCATTTACGACTGCCATCCGGAACAATCAAACGTTGTTTAGGTTCATGTAACTATCATCTTCGGATTGGTCAAGACATGCTGTGGAAGCGGCGCCATATCGATTAAATTCGTGTTTCATTCATGACACCCGTCTAGTAGTAAAGCTGAAATGAACGCGACATGATTCACAGACCTTCATATTCAACCGTAATTCCAATGGAGAGACCTAGTAGCATGGGCGATGGCGTTCATGACTTTGGTGCTGATCTTAGTTCACCGCCTGATATCGTTGTGTCCGATAATGACTCAAGCGGAAGTCAAACAGATAATAATTTTAGAAAATGCGCTATGTTCCATCCGTATAATTGATCATATCGCACGCACGCACGCACGGACGCACGCACGCACGCACGCGCACACACACTAGATAGTTTATGGTTCTACGTCCAGCCAGAGTGTATCTCAATCATTCATATCTCATATATATTTTGTCCCTACTTGGACAGAAATCTGTTACCGGTACTCATATTTTTTAGATTAACTTGACTGAACGTTTTTGTTGCCTTATATTGGAAGCCATACATGTAACCGCCAAGGGAAGAAATAGCTTGAAGTATAGCGCCGTTTTAGGAACATGATGTGATGCGCCAATGAAAAAAGCATCACCCCACCCACCCAAATTTTAAATTATAATTAATTGGTTAAGAACTGATTAATTTAGCAGCCAACTGATCGTCCATATTTATCTCTGGAGATGCAGGAGAGGCCGCAGCGAGCACCTAGATTTCACAATTTCCTCGACAGGACCCTTTCCGATTTGGCTTCCTTGATCCTTTTCGAGAGGCACCATATTTTCATGCACCCCTGCCCTAAAAAAATGCTGGATCCGCCCCTGACGAGTATACCATGTCCGTTATTCCGGGAAATAGATTCTACACTGTACCACGGCCGGTCAATGGTTCTCTTGACTGGTAACACGATAGTGAAAGACTTCCCAACCGTGACAAGTAAACGACCCATCCTATGCACTGCTCAGTGATTCCCAAGTACTGCCTTCAATCGTGTGTAGATTTCCATGGGAATACCGGTTGAGCAGATGTTCATCTATAGAACTTTCCGGTATATCATATGACGTCATAATCAAATACGTGACGTAGGATGGCGTAGGCCTGTTCGATTAATCGATATTTCATCGATAGTCAATTATTTTTCTCGGCGATTATATAATCGAGTGTAAAATAAAATAATCGAAAAAATCGATTTCATCGAGGAAAAATCGATTATTTATTTTAATCAGGCATAATTTAGTGTTTCGTTTTGTAATACAGCTAATGCATCGATGGTTTGATTGATTAATCAATAGCACCATGCATGACGGAGATCAGTTCGTCACAAACGCTCAATTGATGACGGACTAGTCGTTGTTGTACGAATTCTATGCATTAACAATTTATTAAACATGCTGTTGAATACTTTGAAACTAATTTGACTGTAGGCAGCAACAGCATCCAGTCAAATTAATTTCAATATATTCAACAGTTTACCTGTATAGTTTTATGGAAAGTGAATGTCAGGCATTTCATGGATCGATCGATCCCAACACGGACTGTGGGTGGAGCTTTGATACGATGGGCTGAAACTGGATTCATTGACTGGGCAAATTTGCTTAGTTACATGTATGTCATTTTATCATCCATCTGACTTCTGGTGTAGCTTCTACTACAAAATCTCTTTTTACAGGATGGTGTCACTTTAGCTACACCCTTGCTAGGGGATTGTTCGGAAGAAGAGACTTCATCACTGGCACAAAGACTCGGTAAGTAGGCGTAGGCTACCTTGGGAACACGCTCTAGCAAACATGCCGTTACCTGCAAGATGGCGTTTTTCTATGCGCAAGAACGATTGGCCATCTTGAGCTCTCAGCAGGGATTTCCTATGTCAAAGCCAACTATCTTGTATAAGAAATCCATCAGTCTTTATTAGTCAAATTTTGGCTCTTTCTATGCTGGTTCTTTCAGAAGATTATGTTGATTATTTTGAGAATAATTTTACTGGGAGATGGTGTTACCAGAAGTCCATAATCCTTGTATTGTGGACTGCTGGTGTTATGTATGGCAGCAACATGTTGCAAGCGATTTTAATTTTAAAATATCTAACAGCATATTTGTCTTGCAATTGAAACACTGGCATTTGAGTTATTGTTGTTTAGAAACCTAATTTATTAGATTTATCGCAGCCATTCACAAAGCCGGTATGTGATGTATGATACGGAAAATGTCGGTTATGATCGCCTCCTTTAACCCCCCAACGGCGGTCTGGCAGTAATATGAAATGTTTTTACCGGCGAAAATCACCGTTTTCTAACACTAAATCGGCTTGCGTCGTTCAACCTGATGGTCTGGGCGGGTGACGTCACGCCCTTTTATCTCAGATTATTTCGTTGAGGAAAATGTTTCTTTAAAATCGCGCATCTTATTTTTGGTGGCTGCGTGCGTGTTAGTACCAGAAACTTTATGAGTAATGGTAAAGTTTTGCGTATATTTCCGTTCTGTTTGCGATGAAGATGAACGATTATTTCAAAATTCTTGATTAAATGTGTGTTACTGCGGCTCTACCGTGTTCTACAGCAGTAGTGTTAATGCATTCTGTTGTTTTCCTACCCGTGTCGTATTTGTCATTCGTCTGTGAAGTATAACTTTGGAAATGATTCTTAAATTTACTGCGAATGTCTTCGACACGGTTCCCCGTTCCTTTATACATCTTGCAGGATCAATTTATGGGTGTATGCTGTTGCCTTTAACGTTCTTTCACCAGCTTACGCGATCTTGGTTGTAACGGTTCAGGTTTTGGGTTCTGGAGTGTTAACTTATAATTTATTGTCAAACTATTTGAAAATTATTTGTCTGCCTTCTGTGCTGTGTTTGAATCGGTTGTTTATTGTAGTCTTGTGCTTGTCTAAGTTGTCTTATAGGCCAAGCCAGCGCCCCCGTCCTGTGAAACTCGGCATAAATTCGTTCGGGTCGCATACAAGGACGATGTCTGTTTCCGCATGTAATGTCGATGACCATTGTAATGTGTGCTCAGTGTTGTCCGTCAAGTTGATGGTCAGGTTCCTTTCCCAGAAGGAGTTGGCTGGGTCTGACGCATGGTCAGGTGGTTCGAAATTAATTCAGGAAGCACGTTTCGGTTGGTGCTTCCCGTTCACAGTTGAATGGATTGGAGTTGACACCCCCTGCATGTTTCGGGTCCACTACGCAAGGCTTCTTGCATAGCATCCTGTGTACTCTAGTGTCTTGTCCGATTCCGAAGACTGTGGCGCAACCTCTCCCCATACTTGGTATGGGCCCTATCCTTGGACAGGGTCCGGGACTGGCTATCAGGGTTGCCATCTCGTATGGCTCCCTGGCGGTCCCGCCAGGCTCCAACCTGGCAGGTTCCCCTTCTCTGTCGCTACCTCTGGGTGTTCCAGTAGTGGTAGCTAGTCCGTCAGGTATGGGAGCCATCCGCCAAGACGGCTCCAGTGTATCTTCATCCGACGATGACTCTTCAGAGTCAGAGGATGAGGATACTGTGGAGGAGAGGTTGTTGGGGCCCGAGACACTGCAGGTTGAGCGTATGGAGGTCGATTCCATCCTGGACGGAGCCGTCCTCCATTTGTCTGGCTTGGCACAAGCCGTGGCAGCTGCTCCGCCCATGGTTGAGGCTGCACCGGTACTGGTCACCGTCCAGTGACTGTTGGTTTGCCACCAACCGACACGGTAATCGGTGTTGCTGGCCAGGCATGATATTCACCTATCATGCCTGAGTCGGTGGCCAGACACGGGGTGCCATTGGTGCCCATGTATGGCCATGGTTCTGAAACCATCACAGGTCAGCATAGTTTTCCGTGCGGACCTACACCGTGGAATGCTTTGTTGCATGGTGTGGTGGCAGAACCGTACGGTACCAGTGCTCTTGGCTATCCAACAGTGGCTCCTTGCCGGGAGGCCGCTGTTGGTATACCCATAGGCACATCAACGGGTGATGTGTTTACGGGAGTGTCTTCCTCAGAATTGGACGGGAGTGATTCCCTGGCTTGGCTAGCCAGGGTTGATCTGTCCGTGGTCTCGACCACATCTGAGGAGGACATGCCCCATCCATCAGTTGCAGCCATATGGATGGGGCTCTTGCCCGCAGCTAGGATTCAGTCCATAGGCTGGACCCCAAGTTCAAAGAATTGTTGGAAGCTATATATGCTAAACAACTGTCTTTGAAAAGCCAGCTTCCTGCGGCGTTTAGGGAGGTGTGGGCAAGGTGCCGTATTCCAATGGCTATGATGCGGTACCAACAGCCACAGAGGATGACCATTGGGTCCGGGGTGTCTCTGGTGCCGGAGCGGGTGGTCCCGCTCAGACACTAGTGGATAGGAACCAGGCACTCTAGGAAGAAGTCTAGGTCTATGCGATGAGAGTGTGAGGGCGGCAATGAATGCCATCAACCACTTGTATCGTTTGCTTCAGTCGGTCTGGACTGAAGCGGGGGCAGGCCACCCAGTGCAATCTGCAGTGCTTTCCTGTGTCAATGATGGCCTGGCGCTGTCAATGGATGCAGTGGCATGGGTGCAGGTGTGTGTGATGAAGTTGAGGAGGCAGATGGTCCTAAACCATATGCGTCCAGCTGCAGTTGTCAGGGACCGGTTACTTGGCATCCCGCTGAATGGAACGAGCATCTTTGGTGGCCAAGCGCGCGCCATCTTAGAAGACTCATTGCGCAAAGTCAATTGGTGGTAAACATGCAGCTAGAGCTGGTGCGGCAAGCATACACACTAGGAGCTGCATCCAAGCCGCCAGTTGCAAGCCTGGCTCCAAGAAGCAGAAGAACAAGGGCAAGGCGAAAACCATGCCACCTTCTAATGCTCTTGCTGGGCCTTCTCAGCTTCCTGCGCCTAAGAAGGCACGGAAGGATGTTGGGGCTCCTGCCCACCCTAGTGGCAGTCCTGATCGCCCGAGAGGCGGTAAGGGTAAGGACAAGGGTAAGGCCTCCTAGGACGGAGAGAAGGGAGCGGATCATACATTCGCTTGGCGAAGTGTGACATCAGACAGTCTGGTCTTGGGATGTATATGTCAGCGTTACATGCCAGAGTGGTGGGGCACTCCTCCACAAAATCTGTCTTTGGCACCAGTCTGGACTCCCATACCAAGGGAACCAGACAACTTAGAAGCCATCCAAAGCGAAGTGTCAAGCTTGCTTCTGAAGGGAGCAATAAAGCCAGCAAACCAGAACACTCTGGGCTTCTATTCAAATATGTTCCTTGTCCACAAGAGCACAGGGGGTGGAGACCCGTGTACTCAATCTCATGCCATTGAATTGGTTTTTTCATAGGCCTTGGTTGAAAATGGAAACACCGAAGACGGTAATGGCAGGATTGAGGAAAGGAATGTTGTGTGTGTCAATCGATCTGAAACATGCATATTTCCACATTCCAATGAACAGGGATTGTCACAGGTTTCTGAGATTTGCGTTTCAGAATCATGTTTGGTAGTTTGTAGAGCTCCCATTTGGAATGTCGACGGCTTCAGGGGTTTTCACCAGAGTGGTCCTGGTGGTGACAGTGTTTCTCAGAAAAGCGATTGTGGCGCTTCACACCTACATAGACGATTGGCTTATCAAGGCGAACACGACAGCCAGGTTAGAGATGGATACTGCTCTCACACTGAAATTGCTTTCAGAGCTAGGCTGGCTAGTAAACAAGGAGAAATCCGAGTTGACACCAACTCAACACTTCGTTTATTTGGGGATGCGATTCGATCTCAATGAAGGCAGTCTATACCCATGAGAGCCCAGATTGGAGTCTCTGAAAACCATCCTCAAGAGATTTCGATTGGGAAACCACAGTCAGGGAGGCGATTTCTTCAGATGCTGGGCATGATGTCTCCATGGTGAAGGTGATCCCGTACGCTGCTCTAATGCGAAGACCTATCCAGTTGTGTCTTATGTCTCTGTGGAAACAGAATAGACCCCCCTGTCAAAGCGGGTACCAGTCTTGGAGCCAATAATGTTGCATCTTGCATGGTGGAAGGAGCGTCAGAATCTCCTAGTAGGAGTTTCGTGTGACCTACCCCACCCCCAGGTGTCCGTGTAGACGGATGCATCACTGGAGGGGTGGTGGAGGCCTGCCTGGGAGAACACCAAGTTTCGGGATCCAAGAGAATCGGCTGCATATCAATCTGTTAGAAATGATGGCAGGGGAACTGGCACTGGAGAGCTTTCTTCCAGAAGTTAGGAGCAAGGTGATATTGATATGGTCAAACAATTCGACAGTAGTATCATACATAAATCGGCAATGCAGGACCAGGTCTCCAGCACTGTGTATGAAAGTGTGGAACGTGATTCAATGGTGCAAGAATTACTCGGTTGTTTTGAAAGCAGCTCACATTCCTGGCCTATTGAACATTCTGGCGGATGCTTTGTCTCACTGTTGGTTGACAATCCAGTGCAGCTGCTGGAGATTCCTAAGATAATCTCCCAGGCCACGGGCTGTTTCCTACATGAGGAACCCAAAATGTTCAAATTGAATGCGTGGATGTTATCGAACTATGTTCCATGTCGGAACGCTTTTCTCAACAGGCTGTAGGTTTCAATCGCAGCTGCGAGGAGGTCACCCGTCAAGTTCAAGTTATCAAATTTGCAGAATGGTGTAAAGGAAAGGATATCGATCCCTTTCAATCCACTGTTCACGATTGTTGGATACAAGTCAGCTTTGGCATCAGTTATCCCTTGGCTAGCCAACAGGGATAGTCCAAAGATGGCCCAGTTAAACATGATGGTGAAGGGAATGAGCATTCTCCTTCCTATTACTTTTGATACAGCTAGCCTGGATAGTTGGGCCCTAGGACTATAGACTTAGTAAGCTTTACTGACTCCTGGAACCGGGTACTCGGCTCCCAACTGCTGAGTACCCGTTTGCCATGAAGCTCATTCTTGTTTGCATAGCAACAAGAGACACATGCTTTTTTGCAGTTGGAATTCTTTATATTAAGTCTTATTTCTGTGTAATTGTGATAGCTTTGTGTGCTCTCTAAGGATATATTGGATTACCATGGATGCTGCCGATGATAACCAGGTTGTATATTTCCATGTTATTCCATAGTTAAAAGACTTAGGTCTTCAAAATGTTGTCTGTGTCGCATGTTCCAATTTCTAACCCCAAAGAATCTGGAACGTGTGTTAACAAGGAAATATGCCAGATGATCGCCTTCCTTTAAACCCCAACAGGCAATCGGCAGATATGAAATTAGGTGTTGGCTTGACAGTGTTTTTAACACGAAAATCGGCCGATGTTGTTCTCCGTAAGATCTGAGCGGGTGACGTCACACTGTGTTACTCGGATGTTTATGTGAAGAAAATGTTTCATTAATTTGCGCATCTGATTCTAGGTGCTGCATACTTTAATTGGTACCAGAAAAACTTTGGAATTTTCAAGTTTTGCGTGTTATCACGATCTGTTTGCAATGATCAGTGGTTTCAAAATTCTTGATTTAGATGTGTGGTCTGCGGTTTTACCGTGTGCTACAGCAGTTTGTTTACATTTTGTTGTTTCTTCACATATCGTTTTGGCCTTCGTTAGGAGTATAATTTATATTTATTAGTAAATATATCCTGAATGCTATGCGATATGATAACTGGTTCCGTTATACATCCTTGAGGATCAGTGTATGGGTGTATTATTACCCGCTTCGTTCTTGTCGCCATAATCAATGCGATCTTTGCTGTAACGTTGCGGGGTGGGGTGCGGGAGGGTTAACAGTTAATTTATGGTCAAAGTATTTGAAAATTAATTGGTCTGCCTTCCATTCCTGTTTCGTTCCGCTTGCTTATTGTAGGTTTGTGCTTATTTATAGGCAAAGCCAGCCCCGCCATCATGTGACGTGTGCCACAAATTTGTGAGGGTTCTTTTCAAGGACCATGTCTGTTTCCGCTGTACTAAGTGTAATCTTGACAGTAGGTGTAACGTTTGCGCAGTGTGATCTATCGATATGATGCTTAAGTTCCTTTCCCAGAAGGACTTGGCAGGGTCTGACGCGGGGTCAGGCAGTCCGAAAGTAAATCGCGGAGCATCCGTTTCGGCCCTTGGGGGAGTTCCACGTCTGCAACCGTCTTGCATAGCGTTCTGCCCACACTAGTGTCGTCCCTGCTGCCAAAAGTTGTAGGGCAATCTCTCCCCATGTTTGATTCGGACCCTGTCCTTGGACAGGGTTCTGGACTGGCCACCGAGGGAGCCGTCTCATATGGCCCCCTGGCAGTCCCGTCGGGCTCCGGCCTGATGGGCTCTGTCTCTTCAGCCACCTCTGGGTGGTCCAGTAGCGGTGGCCGGTCCATCAGATGAGAAGGAGAGGTTGCCGCGGCCTGTGATGCCGCGCGTGGAGAGCATGGAGGTCGATTCCGTCATGGACGGAACCTTCCTCCATCTGTCTGGCTTGGCGCAAGCCAGGGCAGCGGCTCCACCTGTGGTTGAGGTCACTCCGGTACCGGGGACCGGTCCCATGATGGTTGGTTTGCCGCCAACCGACACGGTGACAGGTGTGGCTGGCCAGGCGTGGTACTCTCCTATCTCACCTGGTCCGGCGGTCAGACATGGGGTGCCGTTGGCGCCCGTGTTTGGCCATGGTTCTTCAACCGTTACGGGTCCGCATGGTTTTCCGTGTGGGCCTACTGCATGGACTGGTGTGCTCCATGGTGTGGCAGCGGAACCGTATGGTACCGGAGTTCCTGGCGTATCAGCAATGGCTCATATCCGGGAGGCCGTTGCTGGTAGGGCCGTGAACATGTCAACGGGTGACGTGTTCACGGGAGTGTCCTCCTCGGAGACAGATTGGTCTGCGGCTCTGGCTTGGCTAGCCAGAGTAGACCCATCTGTGGTTTCGACCACGGCCGAGGAGGGTGCACCCCGTCCATCGGTTACATCGATTAGGACGGGGATTTTGTCCGCAGCCCGGATCCAGTCTATTGGACTGGATTCAAGGTTTATGGAGTTGCTGGATGTTATTTATAGCAAACAACTCCTGACCAAGGGCCAGCTTCCTGCGGCCTCCAGGGAGGTGCGGTCGAGGTGTCGTATTCCATGGGGGGTGTGTAAATGTGATATGTATGGTGTTGTCCCGACGGTCACCAAGGATGACCGCTGGGTACTGGGTGTCCAGCGTGCTGGAGCGGATGGCCCCACCCCGGTACTGGTGGACAAAGCTCAGGTACACCATGATGAAGTCCTGTCCCTATGTGATGAGGGGGTGAGGGCAGCAATGAGTGATGTCAACCACTCTTATCGGCTTCTTCAGTCGGTGTGGGCTGAAGCGGGGCAGGCCACCCTGTGCCACCTGTGGCGCTTTCGTGCATTAATGATGGCCTGGTGCTGTCTATGGACGCATTGGCAAGGGTGCAAGCGTGTGTGACGAAGTCTAGGAGGCAGATGGTCCTTGACCATATGCGTCCAGCTACGGCCGTCGGTGAGCGTCTTCTTGGGACGCCCCTTAAAGGCCCTAGCATCTTTGGTGACCAAGCACGGGCCATCTTAGAAGACATGGCCAACATCGCGCAGAATCGGTTGGCGGTTAATCTGCAGCTAGAGTTAGTGCATCAAGCGCACGCACTAGGGGCTGTAGCCAAGCCGCTAACCGGGCAACCTTCTAAGAAGCAGAAGAAGCACAAAAGCAAGGCGAAAGCTAAGCCGAGTGCTGCTTCTGCTTCTACTGGGTTTCAGCCGCCTCCAGCGAAGAAGGCCAAGAAGGTTGTGGCGGCTCCTACTCTCCCCAATGTTGCTCCTGATCGCCCGAGAGGCGGGAAGGGCAAGAGGAAGGGAAAGGGTAAGTCCTCAAAGGGCGGAAAGAAGGGAGCGGATCGTACCTGAGGGTATGAGGGCTCCCTTCGTATCTGCCTGGACCGCACCTGTGCGACAGGAACAGCGGTGCCAGTTAGACCGGCCATGCCAAGACCAAAATGGTTCTCACTCTCTCTCTCGTAAAGAGAGAGGGGGGGGGGGGTGAGCGGATCGCGAGCCAGACACCCCCATTAGGCGTCGAGGCGTCTATAGTGGGTGGAAGCCTTATGCGTTTCGTCGAGGCTTGGCGAGATGTGACGTCAGACAGTCTGGTCCGGGATGGTTATCCCAGGGATACATGACAGAGTGGTAGGATTTTCCACCACAGAATCTGTCTTTGGCACCTGTCTGGACACCCGCACCAAGGGAGCCAGACAAGTTAGAAGCCATTCAAAACGAAGTGGCTGGTTTGCTTCTGAAGGGAGCAATAAAACCAGCAAACCGGAACATTCCAGGCTTCTATTCAAACATGTTCCTTGTCCCCAAGAGCACAGGGGGATGGAGACCTGTACTCAATCTCAGGCCATTAAATTGGTTATCCATACGCCTCGGTTTCAGATGGAAACTCCGAGGTCGGTAATGGCAGGGTTGAGGAAGGGAATGTGGTGTGTATCGATCGATCTGAAAGATGCATATTTCCACATTCCAATGAACAGGAGTTGTCACAGGTTTCTGAGATTTGCGTTTCAGAATCAAGTATGGGAGTTTTTAGTCCTCCCATTCGGCCTGTCGACAGCTCCACGGGTTTTCACCAGAGTGGTCCTTGCGGTGATAGCGTTTCTCAGAAAAGAGAACGTGGCGCTTCAGACCTACATAGACGATTGACTGATCAAAGCAGACACATCAGTCAGGTTAGAGGTGGATACTGCTCTGACTCTGAAATTGCTTTCAGATCTAGACTGGATAGTCAACAAGGAGAAATCCCTGACACCCACTCAACAGTTCGTTTATTTAAGGATGCGATTCGATCTCGAGGAGGGCAGGGTTTACCCGTTAGAGCCCAGAGTGGTGTCTCTGTTAGCCGTCCTCAAGAGTTTTCGATTGGGAAACCACATTCAGGCGAGGCGGTTTCTTCAGATGCTGGGCATGATGGTCTCCATGGAGCAGGTAATCCTGTACGCTGCTCTAATGCAAAGACCTATCCAGTTGTATCTGATGTCTCTGTGGAAACAGAGAACAGAACCCCTGTCAAAACTGGTGCCGGTTTTGGAGCCGGTAATGTCGCATCTTGTATGGTGGAAAAAGCGTCAGAATCTCTTAGTAGGAGTTTTGCTGCACCTACCCCACCCCCAGCTGTCCGTGTACATGGATGCATCGCTGGAGGGATGGGGGGCCTGCCTGGGAGAACACCAGGTCTCAGGCACATGGACTCTTCAAGAGAGCCAGCTGCATATCAATCTGTTGGAAATGATGGCAGTGGAACTGGCATTGGAAAAGTTTCTTCCAAATTTCAGGAGCACGGCGATATTGATACGGTCGGACAACTCGACAATAGTATCATACATAAATCGCCAAGGCGGGACCAAGTCACCCACACTGTGTATCAAAGTGTGGCACTTGATTCAATGGTGCAGGAATTACTCGGTTGTTTTGAAAGCAGCTCACATTCCTGGGCGATTGAACATTCTGGAGGATGCTTTGTCTTGGAGACAGAGAATTCTGCCAACAGAATGGTCTCTCAACCCTCCAGTTCTTCACAGGATCTTCGAGCATTGGGGCAAACCCAACTTGGACTTGTTCGCCACAAGGGAAAATACTCAAATCATGACTTATGTCTCGCCAATTCCAGATCCAAATGCCGTCGATACAGACGCACTGGCGATAAGCTGGAGAGGGATGCACGCTTACGCGTACCCACCCACCATTCTTCTACCGAAGATATTGGTGAAGATCAGGGAGGAACTGTGCCTGGTCCTGCTAATAGTGCCATTTTGGCCCAGCAGGGCGTGGTTCACAGATCTTCTAGATCTGCTGGTGGAAAATCCAGTGCAATTACCCGAGATTCCGAACATAATCTCCCAGGCCAAGGGATGCTTCCTACACGAGCGTCCCGAAATGTTCAAATTGACTGTGTGGATGTTATCAAACAATGTTCCACATCGGAAGGCTTTTCTCGACAAGCTGCAGATTTCATCGCAGCTGCGAGAAGGATGTCAACCTTCAAGTCATGTAACAACAAGGTTAACAGATTAGCAGACTGGTGTGAAGGAAAGGGTATTGATACCTTTCAATCCACTATTCAGCAAATAGCAGACTTTCTGTGTGAGCTGTTCTTTTCAGGACTAGCTCCTGTCACAATTGCTGGATATAAGTCAGGTTTGGCATAAGATATCCCTTGTCTAGCCAACAGGGATAGTCCAGAGGTGGCCCAGTTGAATGTGATGGTGAAGGGAATGAGCAATCTCCGACCGAGACAACCGGTAGTCATTCCAGCCTGGAGTCTATCTTTAGTGCTTAATGTACTGCCCAAGCACCCTTTTGAACCGTTGCGTTCGGCTAGTCGAAAACATTTGACTATAAAGGCAGTCTTTCTATTGGCAGCTTCCTCAGCTAGAAGGAGCAGTGAGATCCATGCACTTTCAGTAGAGAGGGACCGATTTATTGTCTCCGGAGAGGGTCTGCGTCTACTGCCAAGAGCAGAGTTTATGTCAAAGAATCAATCTTTGAGATATCCCGGCAAACCGATCATTATACCGAAACTAACTAGGTTTGATCGTGGTGCCAGTGTCTGGTGCCCAGTCCGTGCTTTGACTAAGTACAAAAAACGGACAGACTCGTTACGGTCGAATGATAGACATCTGTGGGTCTGCCATAAGAAGCCTTATGGCACCGCATCCATGGATTCTATCTCTCCTTCGGTAGTCGAATGCATTCAGACTACCCATGAGTCGCAATGCACAAGGGTACACGATGTTAGAGGAATAGCCGCCTCGACCGCCCTTTACAATGGTGTTCCGTTAGAGGACATCATGGCTGTTGCACAATGGCACTGTGAGTCCTCTTTCACGGATTACTATATGAGGGATGTGTCAGACTCCGCCAATCCACTCGCTTTAGCTGTTTTGAAACGATAGCTATACGACCACACTGCTCTTCTCCCTTTTTTGGCATTTATAAGAAAGAATTAAGAAGCAGACATGGTCGAGCGAGAGGATGTCAACCAGATTGTGTCACTGATGGCCAGACAAGTGAATGGTTGGAGGCTCCACGTCTGGAATCCAAATATCATGAGGTAATTCAAGATTGAGTTTTTTGTATTATGTTTATATGTCATGTTCATTCATCTTATATATTCATGCTCATTCCCAGGCTAATATATGCAAAGAGCAGTTAACCCTCTTGGCATATTTGTGTTTCAGGCGAGATGCATGTTCGTGAGTTCTCTCCCTTTTCTTAGGAGAAAAAAGGTGTGTGTGGCAGTGATGCGAATGTGATTCGGTTCCGTTAACTTGATGGTCCTTTTATATCTCCATGAATCAAGTTTACGTCTAGCTCTTTCTCCTTCCCACCAGGTTACTGTCTAAATCTGGTGTATATCAGAAGTAATAGAATGGTGAGTATTGATCGAAGGAGAATGAAGGAAATTCCAATTTTCCTTTCTCCGATATCAATACTCACCATTCTATTACGGACCCAGCCTCCCAGCCCCACGGAGGCAAGCCATGGGTATCGCTTGTTTGGTGGCTATGCAAACAATATGAGCTTCATGGCAAACAAGTACTCGGCAGTTGGGAGCCGAGTACCCGGTTCCAGGAGTCGGTAAAGCTTACTAAGTCTATAGTCCTAGGGCCCAGCTATCCAGGCTAGCTGTATCAGAAGTAATAGAATGGTGAGTATTGTTAGATCTCGGAGAAAGGGAAATTTAAATTTCCGTCAATCTCTGACCGAGACAACTGGTAGTCATTCCAGCCTGGAGTCTATCTTTGGTGCTTAATGTGCTAACCAATCACCCTTTCGAACCCTTGGGATCGGTTAGACTAAAGCATCTGACTAGGCTGTCTTTCTATTGTCGGTTTCCTCAGCTAGAAGGCGCAGTGAGATCCATGCACTTTCACCAGAAAGGGACTGATTTATTGTCTCTGAAGAGTATCTGCGACTGCTTCCAAGAGCAGAATTTATGTCAAGAACCAATTTTGAGATATCCCGGCAAACCGATCATAATACGAAAACTAACCTGGTATGATCATGATGCCAGTGCCTGGTGTCCGGTCCGTGCTTTGACCAAGTACACGAATCGGACAGACTCTTTACAGTCAAATGATAGGCATCTGTGGATCTGCCATAAGAAGCCTCATTGGGTAGTCGAATGCATTCAGACTAACCACAAGATTGCGACCTGTCACCAGGTGCAATGTGCCAGGGCTCACAACATCAGAGAAATAGCCTCCTCAGCCGGCCTATTCAATAGTGGCGTGTTAGAGTGTTGAAAAGCTAATTAATGGACCACACTGATTGTTCTCCTTTTGGAAGCAAGTGTTAATAATAGGGATGACAGACATGGCCGGCGAAAGGATATCAACCCGTAAAGTCATATTGGGCTATGGTGTGACGGTTGTGGTTTTGTGTCTGCAATCCAAAAGATCATAAGGTAATCCAAGTTAGACTGTTTTTTGTATAATATTTATATATCATGTTTATTCATCTTATATATTCATGCTCATTCCCAAGCTCATGTGTGTCAGGAGTTGTTAACTCTCTTGTCACACTTGTGTTCTCAGGCGAGATGCATGTTCGTTAGGTCTCTTACCTTTTTGGAGAAAGGGGGGGGGGGGTGGTGGCTTTTTGCATGGTTACCTGGTTACTGATCAAATCTGCTGTTATCAATAACCAATTTAATGGTAAATATTGATCGAAGGAGAATGAAGGAAATTTCAATTTCCCCTTCTCCGAGATCTAACAATACTTACCATTACAATACGGACCCTGCCTCCCAGCCCCACAGATGCAAGCCATGTGTCGGTCTCGTTTGTTAGGTTATGCAAACTACTTACCGGTCCATGGTAATGGGTACCCATTTGTTGAGGACGGGTACCCGGTTCCCCGGAACTGGATAGAGCGTGTCAAATCAGAGGATTCTTAGGCATCAGCCCATAGGAGGCTGTTTGTTATCAATAACTAATGCAATGGTAAATATTGTTAGATCTTGGAGAAAGGGGAAATTTAAATTTCCTTCAGTCTTTGATTGATTTACTAATTAATAAACATTCTCTCGAATATTTTGAAACTAATTCAACGGGTGGTGTCTATGGCAGCATCAGCACGCGGGCAAATTAGTTTCAAAATATTCAACCGCCTTGATAGAAAAACGCATCAATCAAGAGTTAAAACAAAAACAAAAATATTTTTCTTTTTGAAATTCACTGTCTTGTACATAATTCTATCGTTAACGAACACTTACACAATTTTTCCTGAAATGTCATAAGTTTGTCATTTTGTAATTCGAAAATTCTGGGCTTGAATATTTCTAGCCCAGGGTGAGCATATGAGGGCAGATTCCTTGCCTTTGCGCCTTGTAATGTTGAAAGGATGAATCCACTTTTACCTACTTCCCACCTATGGTGTAGTGTGGACTGCTCTGTCGGGTACGTACCGACCCTGTTCGGCTGGGTACGAAACGGCCCGGTAGGGGATACTCCACGCTCACCCCTCCACTAGCCACATAATGCCAGCGCATACATAAGCCATTTGGAAGGAGAAAAGAATGAGTCCGTGAGATGACCAGATGCGCATGCGCGACCATGAGAGGTAAACAAACTGGCAGCTTATGTATATAGTTGCTCATATTATGGCAATTCCGTAATATAGGACCGTTCTCCATGATTTTGGTATGTATCATTACCAGAATTGAATGGAAAATTCAAAACTCTGAACAGAAATAAAATCGGTTCAGATCTGGCAAAGAAACTGTAAAGTTAAGACAGACTATTGAGCGCTCCAGCTAAAGCATAGATATCGCCAGCATGCGTACATGATCAGCTGAGAGCCAGGCACGATTTCTCTAGCTACCTCGCCTCATACACAGCACATGCGCTGATTGGCTGAGCCTGCTGGCGCAGCCTCTCACCGAGTATAAAAGGCGCTCTCAAAGTCAGACTCAGTTAGAAGGGAGGCAGTTTCCGTCCAATAGGGAACAAGTTCCTTATCTGCCTACTGCATAGAGCTCGCGTTCTGCACTCTACACCGACGCAGATTATTACAGTCAGGTTCCCTCTCAGGACACCCGCGCTCCGCACTGCACTAAGTTTATGGACGCTTCTAGTAGATCAACAGGGGCAAAATTCTAAATTAAAAGGTTCTTTATATTCATCACCGTCACCAGTGGTACCGTCATTGAGGTGTAAGACTTTTTTACTATTACCAACCAAATCAGCATGTAAGAATGGTGGTGTTCTTAAATGTCTCGCCAGACTTGCGGTACCATGACAGAAACGGTGGTAACAATCAATGGACGCATCCAGCATCACTGAATTCATATTTTGACCATAGTCCAGACAAGGACATTGTTTTACTCGCCGCAAGAGCTAAGCGGCATGGATCGTCTTGTGCCAGGAAAATGATCAAATAATATGTACTCTATACAACAGAGGCATCTGTCACTCTTAAAGCACAACCTGTATAACGGTGATACAGTGAACCTTTCATTATGTGCTATGTTTCGACAAATTATTGGCCACCAGTAATGGCATTATTCTTCACTGTTCTTGAGTATGAAACATACCGGCCAGCATCCTGCAGTAATTCTCCAGGCGGCAGCTACATCGTGCATCAACTCACACCACAAGAAGACGGTGTAAAGACAACATGTGACGTTTAAATTGCACCACATAGGAACATATCTTAGTTACGTTATACCGTTACTAATAAATATAGTACCGCATTAAGTGGTACCGTAAGGTCAGATGCGACCTCCGCTTTAGTATGATATTGTGCATAATATTGAGGATTGTAAACGGTGCCAGCAATTAAACGGCACCGTAGGATACGTTGGCCTTATACTTCAGTGAATGTATAATTGTAATTAGGCATTCTGCCCATAATGTTAGTTAGCAGTAAAAACTACAAAAATAGTTGGACCGCAGTACACCTAGGTTACACTATATCTCAACAACAAATGCATCACCATGTTTTCCCCAAACGGCACCCATTTTACATTAAGACTGCTGCTCATGCTCTCTCCGGAGAACATGACATGCGGCCGCTAAACCTAGGACTATGATAGTTCGATAGGATAGGTTTTTTAGCTAGCCAAGGGTGATTACTCTACAAAACGGAGAATTGTTATTAAAAACTCTTCTTCACGGTCAATAAGACCGTTGTATAAACGGTACTACTGATTTTCATAGTTGGCCATTCATGTTAAGGCCACCTAAATTGAAGTAAAGAGTACCTGCCTTTGACTACGCTCGTCTGGCCGAAATAATTGTTCGAGTTCCCGCCATCAGAATGGTTATGACCGTTTCAAGAAACTACAGCAAGTTTCTTGCCGGCCAGAATCAATTTGTCGATCACACACATCTCCCTTGTATCTTCGGATACCTATTAAGCAAGCCTTTTTATGCCAAAGTAAGAACTACTGCGAAAATATAAATAATGCAATGTTATTGCCGTCCCAGCAGTGTTCTTTGGGCAACTTTCTTCAAACCTAAAGCAGCTAAGCGGTAACACCAGTGTACGGATCTCATACGGTGCGTGTTCGAAACATCAGGTAACGGATAGAGACACGGATCACCATCTAACTCCTAACGGTGACTGTGTGAAGCCTTAGAGCTCACCACGACCTATGGGAAAGCCACCATAGATGGAAATACATTTCTCTTTCCCCACCGTAAGTAAGCTAAGATCCGCTTTCTAAACACGCTTCTGTCAATGTGATTTGTCCATGTGTTGTTATTTGTGGTTGTGATGCGGTATGTGGAGGGATCGTCATTATTAGACTCTGAATCTACTACCAGACAACATGTTGCACGCTGTCGGTCTGAGGAGAGATGCTCCGTGGGGTATCGGCAACGGTACCGAGCATCCTCGCCAGGAGACGTATTCGTTAAAGACAATTGGTTCTACGTCATTTGCGGCCTAAAAATGTGTTTATAGGCCCTCATAAGGTCCGCAAAACTTAGAATAGTACCAACTAAAATAGATCTTTTAACTTACACAAGATGACGGTGCTGAATTTTCAACTTTGTAAGACAGGAGGGCGGCCATTTTTTCCACTCTCCCCAACTGACTACCTTTCACGATACCTTCCATAGCGGTTAGGTACCGCTGGCGAGATATAAAACCAACATGCCACTTTTTGTTTTTGCATGCACCGTCCTAAGTAGCATGCAAACAAAACAGTTTGCTGCTTTTATTGATTAAAGTAAATTGTTCTAGCACCGTTCTTTCCACCTTGGAAATGACGCCTAGACACACCCGGGACACGAACAGTCGGGTTGATATGGTAGTGTTCAATGGCTGCACGAGCCCACTGGAACGTGATCGTTCCACCGGCCCTGGAGGTCGGTATGTGTGGACACCGGAGATGCGCGGCGACCGCTCCCCAACCCTGGCAGGCAGCAGAAGCGGCGGAGCCATGCGCCCAGGCGGCTACAATCTCTAGCTACGCTCCAGCCACGCGTTGAGCGTGCTGGGATCAATTTATATAATTTGATCCCTGACTCCCCAAAATCCCATTTTCAAGGTAGCTATATACAATTATACATGTAGGTATTTTTGTTCGTATCAGATTCGATTTTTATAATTTGAACCCTGAATTCACAGAATCACAATTTCAAGGTAATTATACATGTAATCGCTTGCATATTTTGAAACTAATTTAACCGGGTGGGGGGGGGGGGGGGTGTTGTGACAGATCCCAGTCAAATTAGTTTCAAAATATTCAATAAAATGTGTATTAAACTGTAAATTTGTCAAAGACATACAATTCGCACACTTCATGACATAACTTTAACTTAATATCATTGTGATGTCCGGTAATGTTTTTGTTTATGACCTCATATAGTTGAGCCACAGATCGCATCACTCCATTATTAGACAGATATTCATTAACAGATATATTGTTCACTTTGCTAAATGTTTCAGCTAAAACGACTAAGAAGCAAGTGTTTGTTAGCTGCAGCCTGGCCTCGGACTCAAAACTCATGCCTTTGATAGAAAAACGCATCAATCAAGAGTTAAAGAAAAAAGCAGAAGAGTTTTATTTTTGAAATGCACTGGCTTGTACATAATGCTATCATTAACGAACACTTACACGATCTTTCCTGAAATATCTGAAGTTTGTCGTTTTGTAATTCGATGTGTAGACCTATTTTAATAGGCCTAGCCCAGGGTGAGCATGAGAGCAGATTCCTTGCCCTATACGCCTTGTAATATTGAATGGATGAATCCACTTTTAGCTATTCCCCGCCTATCTCTAGCTAAGCTCCAGCATATTGAGCGCGTTGAAATCGATTTATATACTTTGAGCCCCTACTCAGCAGAATCCTATTTTCAAGGTAGCTATATAGGTGAGCTGTTGAATGCGCCAAGTCAAACAGAAATTAGTTTCAATATATTTAATAGAATGTTTATTAAATAATAAAGACATAATTTGTACAACTGACGGACTATTCAATGTTCTTGACGGACTTCGATACGTCATTCATTACAAATTTTGGTTGTGACGTTAACCTAAATGTGATGTAATTGATTATGACATCATATACTTGACTGACACATATTATTCATCCAGTATCAGCCGTCGTCCTATTGCACTGACCTCGCCATCTCGCTCCACTCCTGTATCGAGTACCGCGCTTGTTAGTCCAGGAACATTAGGATAAAGTAGGGGAAAATAATACTGAAGAGATTTTTTTCAGGATAGATTTGCTGATATGGTCTGAACAATATACTAAGTCCCAAAAAAATCCCACGTGAGCATATTTTTTAAATCACATTTTCCCTGTCAACCACTATTTTGATGAAACCATGAAAGGACAAACATTGGGCTAAGAGAGCAAAATCACTAACTATTACGCAAACTCGTTTTCTGTCAACCTATAATTGGACAATTCAAAGATGGTAGTCAATAATGGATGAAAATTACATAAATTTTTGTTAGTCTATTGACGGATATTATTGATCTGATTGACCCAATAAATGACATCAGAAAGTGGAAGCCTCCGAGTCGAACAAATATCAGTCCATGTTTCTCACATTTGTTCTGGGCAAATTTGAGAGCCATGTAGATTGTACTTTGAACTAACACAGTATTGACTTATCAAGATATATCCGATTGTACCACTGCTGATTGAATCTGCTGTGTCAACAAAGCAAGTTTCAATTATATCTCTGATTATGACAGTCTCGCACACCCGTCATCTGTCTGCCTTCTTAAATATCTATATCATCTCACTCCATCATAGCTTTCCAGTATATAGGGTTAGCCATAGTCTATATAATTTTGATCAAATTCAATGGAAGCATATCGTCCAGGAGCATTAAGTCAAAATAGGGAAGAAATAATACTGAAGTTTTTAGGATGATTGCGTGTGGCAACTTTTAGTGGGAGCGGCAGCTTATTGCCGATTCTCGTGTTAAAATACTGTCACATCATATCTTATTTGGTACCATTCTTTGCGCGGGAATAGTAAAAAGTTTTATAAATAAGATTTGACTCACAAAAATCTCAAGTACTAGATGTGCATGCGTTTAACTGATGGACCTCGTTTGAAAATGCAATAAAACACTTCTTTAGTTTATTGAATTATTTGGAGAAATTTTCTCGCTTGTGTATCAAGTTTTCCAACTTTGGGACGAGGGACGGAGGGACGAGCTGACTGATCCACAAAATAATATACATTTCCCTAGAAACATAGCCAATGTTCCCATGAAGTTTCGTCACAATACTCCAAGAAAAAATAAAACTATTGAACGAAAGCCCAAAATTTGCATGGACGGACGGACACACATTCAGAGACAATGGGATGAATGGACGTAGGAATGTGCTGACTGACCCACAAAATAATGTACATTTTCCTAGTACCATAGCCAATGTTCCCATGAAGTTTCGTCACAATACTCCAAGCAAAAATAAAGTTGTTGAACGAAAACCCAAAATTTGCACGGACGGACGGACACAAATTCAGAGACAAAGGGATGGATGGACGGAGGGATGGGCTGACTGACCCACAAAATAATGTACATTTCCCTAGTACCATAGCCAATGTTCCTATGAAGTTTCTTCACAATACTCCAAGCAAAGATAAAGTTTGATAAAAGATAAAAATAGAATGACTGGCTCGATAATGGATGCAGTCATTCCAGTGATAAATGAAAAATAATCCGCAACTAGACATTTTCTGAGAAAAATTAAATTTTCTCAGAAAAACTACGAACCCTGTAATCGGGAATACATATATTTTGAGAATGATGTTACTGAAAAAAAGCTGTTACATTTATTATATATTAGCAGTATTACTGTTCTCTGCACTCATGGCCTACACAACCTGTCTTTCTATCCATTCTTAGAAAATTTAACTTTTTTAGAACTGCAATATTATATGGATAGCACACACACACACGCACGCACGCACGCACGCACGCACGCACGCACACACAGGCATCTGGACAGTCTGTTCATCTATCCGCGATTTCATATTCCTGTCGTATTCCATTATTTTCCGGGGTTTGGGGTGTGGGGGGTGGGCGCGAGGTGGTGGGGGCAGTAAAGTAATACATGCCCGCGAATTTCTAGCTAAGCTCCGCCCTTTTACGCTTGTTTGAATTAATTTCAACACCTAGAATACTGAAATCTAGAAATCTCAATTTCAATGTAAAGATACAAGTAATTATTATATTCTGAACAATGGCCAATCTTTCAGAAATGTAGATATCTTGGGAGTTCAATTCGCTGATAAAGACGTAACATCCTAACACCTGTTAACCAACTCTCGATAACTCGTAAATAGAAATGAAATAGGATAAGTTCTCTCCCCTTTATTGACAAGTGTAGAACACACATCTTATCATTTTGATAATTGGCTACCGGGTATTTTTACATTACTATCTCGATATACTTGAAATGTTGTGTCGCATTGCATCCCTCACCCACCCGCTGATCTTCAACAGCTTATGTAAGCCTATGGAATCTTTTTAATTGGATATCGGGAGGTCATTATTAGACAGTTTGATTTTCGTATTCAGTTAACCACTCTATCTCGTGCTACAAGTACAGGGGTGTGGTAACGTATTTAGCCTTGGGTATCTTAATCATTATCACTCTGATGTTAATATTTGTAATTTTCAAATTAAATTAAAAGATGAGCATCGTCCACCAAAATTGTTAAAAAAAATGTACGCCAGTTTCTTTGCTATTGGCGCGGTAAAAGATAGAAAATTGACATAGTGTGCTAAGGGTTCACACTAATTTGATTATTGTCTCCACGTTTGCGTGCGTGAGTGCGTGCTTGCGTTTGTGTGCGCGCGCGATTGCGGCGCAATTAGGAAATCCTTGGACGGAATTCTATCAAAATTGGTATGTGAGTTGCCCATTTGAATAAATTTGGTTACGACAATTTGAATTCTGTAATTATGGCTTATCGTCGAGAAATGTATTTTGCTATTCGTAAAATGTGATTCCCTTTTGATTTATTCATGAGGTCTATTGGCGAATCACGGAAGCAGATGAAAATTACCCTTTCTACAATTGCGGGAAGTGCTTAGGATTACTCATGATTTTCTTGGTACACTGGCTGTATCTGTGCCAAATTGTGCATATCTCGCTGCCGTAGAAATATGATTTATGTTAATAAATGCTCACATAGGAATGTGTATCTAGAAATTCATTGATTCTCTTTTTGATAGAACCTATAAGGCCCAAAGGGTGCTAATTATATATCAGGTTTCTGAGAAGACGCGGTCAAAATATTGCTCCCATACATTTCTTATCTGGTCCATCTTGGAAATGGAAGGTATGGAAATGCAGATTTCTCGAAAACCATTGAATATGAAATTGATATGAACTCACGTGCACGTGTATAGGGCGTAGAATTTTAACACTTTTCAGGGCGATCGGACCAAAAAATTTGTCATCCAATTTGAAAACAATATTTTTCTGTGTGGAAGTAGCTCATTTCTGCCAAAGACGAAAAATTTAAATTTTGACCTAAGAGAAGTTCACTCCTGCCAAAAATGGCCACTAGTAAAATTGTTGACATCGGGGTGACCTCAACACTAAGAGTTGACCGTTGCCTTTGACACAAAAGTCAACCGGCGTCCTTGGAACCCCAAGGGCAACATCCTGACCAAAGTTTTGGGATGATTGGCTAAAACTCGTAGGCGTAGACACAGTTCAGATTTTTTCCATCAAAAGTGTGAACTTCGCAATAAAAGTGTGATCTTGACCTCAATGCGTGTCAAATATGCTCATTTAACTTCAAGTCAATGAGCAGTCATGTCTGCCAAAACGAGAACTCAAACCTAAATGATGCCTTTTTGGCATTTAGCCCACCATTAACAGACATCTTCGGGACCCAAAAACATTCTACCCAAGTATGGTGGTGATCCTGCTGTTGTAGTTCAAAATTTCATCCTGCAAAGTCTCATACATTTACATCTATGGGCCCGTTTTGGATACGGAAAATGGGTATCTTGAAAACCATTGGGCAATCACGATTACTAAACGGGTACTAGAAGTTGACCACGTTCGTTCCCTGGGAGTAGAAGAATCTTGAAGGAAAAGAAGAAGGAGGAGGATGTGGTGGTGAAGCAGAAGGAGGAGGAGGAAGATGAGGAGGATATGGTGGTGGTGGTGGTGGTGGAGGAGGAGGAGGAAAATGAGAAGGTGGTGGTGGAGGAAGATGAAAAGGAGGATGTGGTGGTTGTGAAGGAGGTGGAAGCTGAGGAGGATGTGGTGGAGGAGGAGGAAGATGAGGAGGATGTGGTGGTGGTGGAGGAGGGGGACGATGAGAAGGAGGATGGGGTGGTGGAGGAGGAGGAAGATGAGGAGAATGTGGTGGTGGTGGAGGAGGATGTGGTGGTGGAGGAGGAGGAGGAAGATGAAAAGGAGGATGTGGTGGTGGTGGAGGAGGATGTGGTGGTGGAGGAAGATGAGGAGGAGGTGGTGGAGGAGGAGGAAGATGAAAAGGAGGATGTGCTGGTGGTGGAGGAGGAGGAGGAGGAAGATGAGGGTTGGGAGGAGGAAAATGTGCTGGTGGTGAAGGAGGAGGAAGATGAGGAGGAGGAGGAAGATGAAAGGAGGATGTACTGGTGGTGGAGGAGGAAGATGGAGGATGTGGTGGTGGTGGAGGAGGAAGATGAGGAGGTGGTGGTGGTGGTGGTGGTGGTGGTGGACGAGGAAGATGATGAGGAGGTGGTGGAGGAGGAGGATGTGGTGGTGGAGGAGGAAGATGAGAAGGAGGAGGAAAATGAAAAGAAGGATGTGCTGGTGGTGGAGGAGGAGGAGGATGAAGAGGAGGAGGAAGATGAAAAGGAGCATGTGCTGGTGGTGGAGGAGGAAGATGAGGAGGAGGAGGAGGAGGAAGATGAGGAGGATGTGGTGGTGGAGGAGGAAGATGAAAAGGAGGATGTGCTGGTGCTGGAGGAGGAAGATGAGGAGGAGGAGGATGTGGAGGAGGAAGATGAGAAGGATGTGGTGGTGGAGGAGGAGGAAGATGCTGTGGTGGAGGAGGAGGAAGATGAAAAGGAGAATGTGGTGGTGGTGGAGGAGGAGGATGGGGTGGTGGTGGAGGAGGAGGAAGATGAGAAGGATGTTGTGGTGGAGGAAGATGAGAAGGAGGCGGTGGTGGTGGAGGCGGAAGATGTGGTGATGGAGGAAGAGGAAGATGAGGAGGAAGAAGAGGAGGATGTCGTGGTGGAGGAGGAGGAAGATGAGGAGGATGTAGTGATGGAGGAGGAGGGAGATGAGGAAGAGGAGGAGGATGTGGTGGTGGAGGAAGAAGAGGAGGAGGATATGGTGGTGGTGGAGGAGGAGGAGGAAGATGGGAAGGAGGGTGTGGTGGAGGAGGAGGAGGAGGAAGATGAGGAGGATGTGGTAGTAGAGGAGGAAGATGAGGATGTGGTGGTGGGGGAGGATGAGGAGGAGGATGTGGTGGTGGAAGAGGATGAGGAGAAGGAAGAGAAGGAGGATGTGGTGGTGGAGGAGGAGGAGGATGTAGTGATGGAGGAGGAGGAAGATGAAAAGGAGGATGTGCTGGTGGTGGAGGATGTGGTGGTGGTGGAGGAGGAGGTGGAGGAAGATGAGAAGGATGTGGTGATGGAGGAGGCGGAAGATGTGGTGATGGATAAGGAGGAAGATGAGGAGGAAGAGGAGGGTGTGGTGGTGGAGTAGGAGGAAGATGAGGGGGATGTAGTGATGGAGGAGGAAGATGAGAAAAAGGAGGAAGATGAGGAGGATGTGGTGGTGGAGGAGGAAGAAGAGAAGGATTTGGTGGCGGTGGTGGTGGAGGAGGAAGATAAGGAGGATGTGGTAGTAGAGGAGGAAGATGAGGAGGATGTGGTGGTGGTGAAGGAGGAGGAAGATGAGGAGGAGGAGGAGGAAGATGAGGAGGATGTGGTGGAGGAGGAGGAAGATGAGGAGGATGGGGTGGTGGAGGAGGAGGAGGAGGAAGATGAGAAGGAGGATGTGATGGAGGAGGTGGAGAAGGAGGATGTGGTGGTGGTGGAGGAGGAGGAGGAAGATGAGAAGGATGTGGTGGTGGAGGAGGAGGAGGAAGATGAGAAGGAGGATGTGGTGGTGGTGGAGGAGGAAAAGGAGGAGGATGTGGTGGTGGAGGAGGAGGAAGATGAGAAGGATGTTGTGGTGGAGGAGGAGGAAGATGAAAAGGAGGATGTGGTGTTGGAGGAGGAGGAGGAAGATGAAAAGGAGGATGTGGAGGAGGAAGAAGATGAGGAGGATGTGGTGGTGGTGGTGGTGGAGGAGGAGGAGGAGGGGGATGTGGTGGTGGAGGAGGAAGATGAGAAGGAGGATGTGGTGGTGGTGGTGGAGGAGGAGGAGGAGGAAAATGAGGAGGATGTGGTGGTGGAGGAGGAGGAAGATGAGAGGGATGTGGTGGTGGACGAGGAGGAAGATGAAAATGAGGATGTGGTGGTGGAGGAGGGGGAAAATGAGGAGGATGTGGTGGTGGAAGAGGAGGAAGATGAAAAGGAGGAGGAGGAAGAAGATGAGGAGGATGTGGTGGTGGTGGTGGAGGAGGAGGAGGAGGATGTGGTGGTGGAGGAGGAGGAGGAAGATGAGAAGGAGGATATGGTGGTGGTGGAGGAGGAGGAGGATGTGGTGGTGGAGGAGGAGGAAGATGAGAGGGATGTGGTGATGGAGGAGGAGGAAAATGAGGAGGAGGCAGCAGATTGGGAGGAGGAAGATGAGGAGGAGGAGGAAGAGGAGAATGTAGTGGCGGAGGAGGAGGAAGATGAGGAGGATGTGGTGGTGGTGGTGGAGGAGGAGGAAGCTTGAGGAGGATGTGGTGGTGGTGGAGGAGGAGCCAGTCATTCCAGTGTTAAATTTTCAAAAAATCTTCATGCCTTGACCTGCAAATGGATGTTCAAAGAGCGAATGTTTAGATTTCTTTACCAAATTTAGTCATAAAAGGGTTAATCCAAGTAATGTAAGTCTCCATAACAGGATATCTTAATCACAATACTGTGCGCTCTCCTCGCAGGAGCTCGTTATCCATGTCCTGTAAACTTTCCTAGCAGAATATCTTGATCTGTGTACCGTAAGGTATCCTCGCCGGAACACTTGATCTTAGTGTTGTAAAACTTCCCTTGCCAGAACTCTCGATTTCAGTGCTGGAAACTTCCCTCCAGCAGGATCTTTTGATGTAAATACTGTAAATTCCCCCAGCAGGATTTCTTGGCCTCCGAACTGCTAGCTTTTCTAGAAAGATTTCGTGGAGTCGTGATCTAGGTAGTACTCCACTCTTCCCCATCAGAAGCTGTAAGCTTCCAGAGCTGGGTCTCTTGAAGCGAGTGCTGTTAGCAGAATCGCCTGATTTCAATACTGCATGTCCCACTAGCAGAATAATAGATGAATCCAGTCTATCGATCAATCATATGACGTCATAATGAACTACGTCACATTTAAGCTGACATCATAATAAATTACGCTATTGATTAAGTCAGGCATAAACTGGTAATAGTCTGTTAAGTTGTACGAATTGTATGCCTTTACTATTTTAAAGGAAACATGTTGAATATTTGGAAATAAATTTGCTTGGGCGCTGTTGCTGCCTATATCCAGTCAAATTAATTTCAAAATATTCAACAGCTTAACTGTACACTTCTCGTAATTGAGATTCAGGTATTGCAGGGATTGATCGACCCTAACACGGGCAAATCGTGGATGGAGCTTATCTAGATCTGGGCGGGTCATAGTTAAAACATAATTCATCCATTATCAGTACTGTAAGCTCTCATATCAGGTTATATTGATGTGAGCATTGTAAGCTTCCTAGCAGAATATGTTGATCATATGTAAGCATTAAAGGCTTCCCTCGCTTTTGTTTGGCTTGTGTTCGTGACTAGCTCTAATATTTGTATACTGGTAGTACGGTATTGTCAGCGTGTAAGTGACGCATGATTTGGCAGAGTTGGGTTATGGGCCATCTCAGAACTGCTATTGCACTTGAAGAAAACAGTTGAGATTGTATCCGGTGTACCGGGAGTTTCTGCATACACCTTCCTTCAGATCAGAAGGCAAGCTTGAACTCCTATAGCCATGTTGGACTTCGCCATCACTCAAACAGTTGGACAGGCTTCCAACGCAAGGTGTGAATGCGTTAGACCTCCTAATAACATCACACACAAGCCTGGTTAACAAAACACAAACTGTACCACCAATGGCAGATCATGACAATCTCATCGTAGATGTGACTGTTCGACCAAACATAGTAAAACAACCACCAAGGAAAATCGTCTAGTACCATAAAACCAACTGGGATCAGATCAACGAAGACCTTGAGGAAGCACAAGAGAAATACTTCAACCGTGCCCCACACAGTAGAGGACAACTGTTGCTTCGTCAGAGTCAATTTTCCAGGCAATGACCAAAAATATTCCACAAAAAGTGCTAGGATCATACCGTGACATACCTTAGCTGACGCACAGCATCAACAGACTAATAAGGAGGAAACACCGAGCATATAATACAGCTAAAAGAGTGGTAGCATCAAAGACAAGAATAAATTTCAACACCTACGACAGCAAGTACACCAAGCCCTGCAAAAAGCTTACCAGAGCTACATCAACAATATGCTAAATCCAGATGACAATGAAAGCAGTAAAAAGTTCTGGAGATACACAAAATCTCGACGTCAGGATATCGTAGCTATAAGCACTATCAGGCACGAGGGACAAATACTCACAGATTCAAAGAAAAAGTCAGAGGCTTTGAACCATCAATTTAAACCAGTCTTCACAAAAGAAAGCTTCAACAACATACCATCCAAACCACCATCGCCATATAATACCATCAACACCATATAGATAACAGTAAACGGGGTGGAAAAGGTGACTTAACCCATCAACAGCAGCAGGTCCCACCAGATACCCGCAAGAATATTGAAAGCAACGTCACACAAAATTGCACCAGTTCTTGCATCATTATTTCAACAGACTCTAAAAGAATCTGTCATACCATCAGACTGGAAAAAGGCAAATATAACACCCCTTTTCAACAAGGGCGACAGAACAATGGCAGCAAATTATAGGTTGATCTCATTAACATCTTTAACATGTAAACTACTTGAGCACATTATGCCAAGCCAAATGACGCAGCACCTGGACAGAAACAACATTGTGCATCAAAATCAGCATGCTTTACGTTCCAGAAGCTCGTGTGAATATCAGCTCATTCTAACCACACACGAACTCACCAAATTTTTAGATCAATGCAAACGGACCGATGTAGCAGTCCTAGACTTCGCAAAACCGGTTGATAAAGTTCCTCATAAACGTCTACTCCTGAAGCTACACCGCTATGGAATCGAGGGAGACATACTGAACTGGATCGAGTCATTTCTCACCAACAGACAGCAAAAAGTTGTATTAAATGGAGAGTTCTTAAATCCAACACATGTCTTGTCAGGCGTCCCTCGAGGATCTGTACTAGGACCATTCCTTTTCCTAGTGTTCATCAACGACATCGCAGACAATATTCAATCAAACATCGAACTCTTTGTAGACAATTGTCTTCTCTACCACACACTCGAGGTACATGAAGATCAAAGAATGCTCCAGAATGATCTCGACACATTCATAGCATGGCCCGATACCTGGCAAATGTAGTTTAACATCTCAAAGTGTAACATCCCCAAAGTAACTCAGCGAAAGCTTAGCATGATCACCACCTATGCCATGCGTGGCCAAACTTTAGATGAAACCGTGTCCAATCCATACCTGGGAGTAGAGCTCAATAGTAAATTGAAGTGGGACAAACACATCAAACGTCACCATCAAGGCCAATCGTACACTCGGCTTCCTCTGGAGAAACCCCTGTAGGTGACCACAGATCATCAAGGACCGAGCTTATCAAACCCTCGTCCGACCAAAGCTTGAGTACAGTTCGACAGTCTGGGACACCAACAAAGGAATTACAAAACCCAAGTGGAAGTAGTACAAAGAAATGCAGCACTGTTTGTCCTAGCCCGTCCAGTGAGTGTACCTTTATCCACGGCATAATGTCTCCAGCATGATATCAGAACTAGGCTGGGAATCCCTGGAGCAAAGAAGAAAGAAGGCCAGTGTGACACTCATATATAAAGTATTAAACGGCCATGTATCAATACCAGCTGAATACCACCCTGTAAGAGCGCACGTTACCACCACCAGACGCAGCCATTCACAGAAATTACAGACATTCCAAACATCAATTAGCCAACAACAGCATTAATTCTTGCCTAGAACAGTACCAATATGGAACAGTCTCGCCGCTTCAACCATCTCGGCAGCGGATGTAGAAACATTCAATATCTGCGTACGGGAGGCGACCATGTAAAACGCAGAACATTCCTTGTAAATATGTATATAGCCTGTGTTTAATCTACTGGAATGGCAGCCTCCTCCAGTGGCATGATGTTCTTTAAGAATTTTGCTTAGTAACAGTGCAGATTCAGATTCACCCACAATAAAGCTGACTGCGACAAATCTTTTTAAAGTAATGTTGCAAAAATATATGGTGTTCAACTCTAAGTCACCTCCTAACAAACTGGCATGGATCCCTAGTAATTATAAGAAAGGCTCGAGAGACCAAATGCTCTCTGCTGCTAATTGATGTCCAGGCATCCTGGTGCAGTTGAAACCGGAATATGGGTGGCAGCTGGAGTATGTGCTCCAGGTGGTAATCTTCGCTGCATTCGGGTCATTCTGTCCAGGCAATTTGCGGTTTTAAGATCGGAATGAAAATTAGCCAGAACTAAATTGGGGAGATATCCATCTTTAGAAGTTGGAAGCTAAGTCAATGTCTTTGCCGAATTTAGATTGAAATAGGTTGTTTTCAGTAAGAATAACGAGTTTTCGGGAGGGTCCAGAACACTAAAATATGTTTAATTTAAAGAATGTCTGATGAAAGTTTACAGAGTAAAAATTGATCTGTTAGAACTAAATTTATTCACGGCCATCTGATAGACACAGGCAAATGCACAGAAGGCGGAATGCTCAGGTATCCGACGAATATGTAGCCAAAAGTATCATCTGTGCACACAAGCAGATAGCAGGACGTAGCAGTTTGAACCAGCAGGTAACTGGACCGACTAACAATTGGCAGACCTACTGACCACAATAGATATACGCATCGGACATACGATTTAGATAATCATATGGAAGAAGAAAAACCGATAAGCTTCCTATTATTGGAAGGAGGACCAGGTACCAAATAGAAATGAGGAAGCACAGTCCTCGCTAGAATTAATATCATAGTACTTAAGCTGGAATACGCCTTTCCCACATTGACGTCATTACGCCGGGAGTTCCTTAAATCAACGCTCAGAGCAAAACTGTTGGCTGGTAAAGTCTTCAACGAGTAGCTGACCGACATTGAGTTACTATTGCACTAAAATACACTGCAATTTAAGCCGTTCCTATGAAAAGCTAAATCACTATATTATTTAAGTCATACATCATTCGAAATCGTATTCAATTGCCTCAACATTAATGCATCATTTTTTTTATTTTTGTAAGATATTCACTGAGTTATTTACGTATATAAAAGACACCATTATACCTAGATTCATTAAATCAAGGAGCCAATAGGGGATATTTTTAAATTACTTAAGTGTATTAAATTTTACAAAGCTATAAAAAATACAGATATGAATAGAAAATTGGCTAATATTTCCAATGATGTATAACGTCAATAATATTTTGAAATTAGTTCTTTATATAACCTGCTTAAGTGCGTTGTATCTGATTCCAATAGTAAAGTAATGCTGTTTGCGAGTCGGCTATCATGTGTACCAGCCGGAAGTGGTATGCGCAAAGCATTCTCGGAAGGTATTTTCCCAAAATGCGCTAATGTGGGAAAGGTCTATTGTGCAAAATTAGGCTGTGTTAACACAGAGCAGGAATCCTTTCACCTGACCTTTTGATGTTGTACTCAAAGGCGGCAGCACTAAGCACACTTTCACAGCTGCAATTGTTGACATAGTTATCTTGAGAATTTAACTAGGTGGTAGGTCTAACTAGGTGTAAGAAACTTCATAGTAAACTAAGCTATGATTAAGAAGGTCGGCAGCGGCATAAGTAGAATATGACTGGATCCGCTGAAGTCAAGTAGTAGAATGTAAACAGAGGAATCTTCTTCAAGAAGGAATGGGACAATGGAGGAATCCAGTTTTAGCTATTCGTCGCCTATCTCCTGCTTAGCGCCACCCACACGTTGCCCTTAACTCACTCGATCGATCACTTAACTCATTGACTATCAATTTCCAGAAAATTATACAGGTGAGCTGTTCAATATACTAGTTTGACTAGGTGTTGTTGATTCATAAGGCAGCAACAGCGTCCAGTTAAATTGGTTTCAAAATCTTCAACAGCATGTTTATTACATAGTAAAGACATACAATTCGTACAACAACGCTTAGTCCGTCATCAATTAAGCGTCCGTCGTTCGTGACGAACCTAGCTACGTCATTTATAACGTAATTGATTATAACGTCAGCCTACATGTCACGTAGTTGATTATGACGTCATTTGGTTGACTGAGAAACTGGATTCATGAATTGAGTCAGATTGCTCACTCGATAGACCATACTGCTCTCTTCCTGAAACCCAAAGCTCTTATAATTATTACAGTTAGTGTTCTTTCATTGGAATGAGTTGGCTGTAAACGGGCCATGCCTACATCCAAACATTCAACTCTGGTCGAATAAGAATAGGTTTAGTCAGTGCGGTAGTGCTACAGGAGCGCACAGGAGCAAGTTATCCAGTTGAAAATACAATCCGGAATAACTTACTCTACAAGAACACCAATGGACCTTTCCGGTTTTAGCTATGCCCCGCCCATCTCTAGCTAAGCTTCATCCACACCTCGCTCGTGTTGGGATCGATCGATCTCTGAACACACTGACTATCAATTTCCAAAAAACTACACAGGTAAGCTGTTGAATATTTTGAAACTAATTTGACTGGGTGCTGTTGCTGCCTAAGGCAGGACAAGCGCCCAGTCAAATTAGTTTCAAAATATTCAACAGCATGTTTATTAAATAGCAAAGAATTACAAAGACATACAATTCATACAACGTGTCGGACCATTTGAGACTTGGTGACGGTCTATATGGAACCCTTTGTGGCATAATGACTATGACGTCATCATACACGCGCTGAGCTGATTATGACGTCATACGAGGTCAGATGATGGATGGATACTCTGGAAAGGTGAATTAACTTATGTAGGATCCACTTAGCTTCCGGTAAGGAATGGAAGGACAAGAGCCACTGTCCCTCCCAACTCAAAGAAGAGAAGCCTGGTAATGCAAGAAACCAAAGAGGAATCTGGATAATCCTGCGTCCATGCATTACCATCTGTATGCTACTGTACCGCCAATAGGGCAACCCCCAGGTCGAAATATTCACTTAGTAGGAAGCAAGGTATTCGGTACGACGTTCGTCTCACCTTTCATATGTCCACCGTCAGGGGTCAACAACAAGGGACAACAGTGACGGTGTGGGTGGGGAGGGTGCTACAGGTCGAACTGGAATGACTCTAGTAGTTAAGCGAAGGCGACTTGGCACTTATTATGATAGATGATCGAACGAGACATCTTTCGAAACCAACTGACATTTGCCCTGTACTAAAACTCCGCGTGTCTGTAGTGTCCCAATCTGGTGTACGCTGTAATGTGCCATTTGACTGTTAACGCTAATGTCAACACTGATTGTTATTGACTCAGTTGAAGACAGGTTTGTGTAGTCTATACTTTTGAAAGGCTGTTGCTGAAACATGTTGCTGTCTTAGATAACAACATTGGGGTTGGTTTTTTTTGTATCTCTACAGCAGTTACCATGTAAGCCTATACGGTAATTAGTGATGCGTATTATCAGTGGTCTTGGGGATAGGGGAGCTTGACAGGATTTGCGTATAGCAAGAATCAGGTTTTTGTAGGTGTATATTCCTGGCATTTTTGTCTTTGATTCTTTGACTATGTGTCAATAGCTACCGGTAGACCTACTCACATCCGCCTTGTAGCCGATATAGATTCATTAACGATCTTGATTGCTGCTATTCAGAGGCAGCTGTATCCGTTCTAGGCGTATGTAGTGAGCACTATTGCTGTATCGTCAGCAGCTACAGACCATTATGTACAGAGCACCATGGGTCGACAGTCTCTCACGATCAATAACCTTTAGAGCATTCTCGTTTTCTGTTGCACAATATAATACTAGGTGAACAAACTGCTCGAGCTACTGGCTACGTTCATTCTGCGCGTGCCATCTTTCCAGAGCTTCTAGATCAGATCTGCTTTCAGATATACGTATTTATAGCTTTAAGAATAATAAATATATAACCAATTTAACGTGGGCTAGCTCGTCACTTCCAGACATATGTCATGTTGAATTATTCTGGCAATGGTTTCAGCGCCTGCTGCCCTCTAAGATCGTCCAGAGGCAGGTTAGATCGCGGACTAATGTATGAACATTTCTATAACTCAATATTTTAGCAATTATTTTCATTATCACGCGGATAAACATAAGACAGCGCCATTTCGATGTACAACAGTACGTGCTGCTTACTGCTGCGTTTATTTTCTTACCATCCAATATTGGCATGGGGCCTACACACAATGGCGCCTCGGCAACCCCGGCGTTGATTGTCTAATTAAGCAGATACCATCTGTACGAGTACGGATTTGAATTTGTGCCAAGAATTCATATGACAGACAGCTTTACAACGACTATACCAGGTGCGTATTATAGTTTCCAACCATATTTATGATTAGTATTATTTGATGTCCGTGTTATTTCAGGTTTCATCTTTGGCCAGTTTCGACTTATGACTGTTCATAACCAGCTATTTTATACCAGTCAAACCTACTTACAATATGTTATGTATGGCAATCCCAAATCATAGTTGAGCAAAACCATTCCATCCTCATCATATCTCTCCACGATTCGTGTACTTCTTTATCTACCGGCTGTGTATCGAATAACAAATTAAGTATATAAGCCATTTATTTGCAAACTGCATTTACCATGGTGAATTCTTGAATAAGCTGTACGTTGGCCATTTCCCTGTTAGTAAGGAGGGCTAGACAATAAACTACGTCGAAACTTTTGATTAGATTGCTTTCTAATAACAATATTATGATACCTACCATGTTGAATGGTGCTGGTAGTGGAAAGCCAGACCTCATCATTTCTAAGTCTTGCAATATAAGTCATGTGTCAGTGTAAGCTCTATATGCTATGCTTCCATCTTACCTCAGAAAATAATGCTATGGTGTGGATGGGTGGGGTGGGGTCAAAGTATGTTTATTTGTTATCCCAACATTGTTTTGTCTTTCCTGCATAGATGCATTGGTGCAAGGTAACAAGCGTGCTATCGGCGAACCAGTGGCGTATCAGTAAGGGTGGGGCAAGGAGCAAACTGCCCCACCCCTTAAGAAATTGTGGGGAAGTAATGTGGGGAAATAATCATTTCCCAGATTATTTCCCTAGCGTTTTATTATTCAAAATGCAAGAAATGGCTCCTCATAACATCTAATTTTAATTTTATCTTCAGATTATTCTTACTTTCCTATCTTTTCACTAGGCGCTCACTCTGAACAAATTCTTAGAATCGCCACTGCAACCAACGTAAATACAACGTTGACCCAACGTAGCTAATTTACAATGAACCATCCAATTTAATGCCAATGTTGGTCTCACGAAAACACACGTTGGGCCAACCTAAGACCAACGAGCAAAACTAGGTTGTGGCAATGAATAAAACAAACATTGTTTGCTCTGTAGTCATGCCATGCTTGTAGTATCAGGTGCACTGAAACATGCAGAGATCGAGCGTCAACTTCAGCCATTGAGGCTTGACTGCAGTAACGTCGGGTGACACGGTCAACTTGACGTTGGGTGACACAGTCAACTCCAGCCATTAAAGCTTAATTGCAGTGATGTCGGGAGACACAGTCTGCTTCTGCGACTGATGCTTGACTTCAGTGACATCGGGTGGCATGGTCAACTTCAGCGAATTGTATGTTTTTGCTATTTAAGAAACATGCTGCTGGATATTTTGAAACTTATTTGACTGGGCGCTGTTGTTGCCATAGGCAGCAACAGCACCCAGTCGAATTAGTTTCAAAATATTCAACACCTTACATGTATAGTATTCTGGAAATTGATAGTCAGGATGTTCAGAGATCGATTGATACCAACATGAGCGAAGTGTGGGTGGAGCTTAGATAGAGATGGGCGGGGCATAGCTAAAGCTAGAAAGGTCCATTCTTGCATTGTGATCGCGTTCCCACAACAGTCACTAGTACATGTTTGAGAACAAGAAACTCTGCTTGAATTGTGAGGTTGAACCATGATTAAATATGATGAGTATACTGAGGGATGGAAGCATCTCGTTTACACGGTGTTTCTTGTTTTAAAATGGCATCCCCTGCTACAAAACTGTTCTTTTTACATTCTGTAATCTAAAGTCGTGTTGTCAAATAATTGCTTGCCCATCACTTCAGTGAACTGACTGGATCTTATTTTGATCTGTTATGCTGCATTTTCGGGATACATTATAGTCTTATAGATATGATGAGTTATTAGGTTCTACGTATAAATAGTTGGGTAATCCATTAACAGCCTCGTAGAGATGATATATTTAGTCTGTCTTATGGCTGATAATATCTCTACCATGATGTTATGTTATTTATATGCATTGTCCACGGAGCTGTGTCTTGCCATTAAGCGTTTCAATTACAATTCATTTCATACACATTTCGTGATAGATGTGTAAAAATTTAGTAAGGAAAAGGTGGTAAAAACTAATTTACACATAATAAACATTTGCCATCTTATGATGTATGGACTATATAATCCCTACGCTGAGAACTGAAAATACTTTTCCTCATACTACTATGTATATATGCTACCTATATCAACACATTAAGTGTTATGTCCAGAGCAGTACACCTGTGGTAATAATCGTGTGGGAGCTGGGTGACACTCCACTGTGATTGAAAATCAAACTATTAGTCTAGTTAGACTAATATCTTGAACTTGTAGACTGTAATATGGCAATGTAATGGATAGAAACTGACCGTCTGACTTTGTGATGGACGGACGTAACGGACGTACAAAGAAAGATATGTACTTCCGTCTCGTGCGTTGCTGCTTTAGTATTAATAGTATGTTGTAAATATTTCTGACGATCGTTACTTACAGGGAGCTTATTTATAACATAAACTTAGGTTACAATATTTTCGGGATTTATTGCTATTTTGGAAAAAAATAAATTATTTTTTGTGACGGACGTTCAAGTTAATGAAATCCTCAAACAATGATTTATAAATATTTGAAATCGAACTGTAAAACTTTTTTTAGAAGCCATTACATGACGATATAGGCTCCCTCAATCAAATGAAACAATTAATTCAAATAGAATTGCATACAGAACAGAAAGGATTTTTTGTCAGATAGTATAGATCCAAAAGGGAAATTAAAAAACGTTATGAGGGGAACTAACGTGACTTTATAGGTATTAGAGATACAATTAAACTGATATCATTTTCTGAAACTAGGGAGGTCACTTTTTGAGATGCCACCAACAGTCGTGACAACAAACAATTTTCCTATTTTATCTCTCTGGTTTCATTTATCATAGAATTGCCCATCTGTTAGATGCTGTGATGAGGAGAGGAGAGTCAGAGGGTGGTTGCGTTGTCACTGACCTGGAGACTGATGATGGTTCTGCTCTCAATCTCCTCCATAGCCTTGGGGAAACGAACGAGAGGCCCAAGGGGCCTGTATCGCTCACCTGTAATTATTGGCCACTAGCACAACCGAACAAAATGAGATGACCACTGGAACAATTTACCAATCTAAGGTTTGGCCATGTTTAATCAAAATTGGCCCAGTGGTTAATAAGTAGTCTTCTATATGATTTTCTCAGAAATTGTCAGAAAATCCAAGATGGCGGCCAAGCACGCTAAATTTTGATTGGTCCACGTCGGCCATGTTTTTTCCGTATCAACTTTCCATGGACAAACTTTCGCTTTCAGGAAAACTGGGCCATCCAAGATGGCCGCTTATAAATTTGGCCAATGAAGTTCCCTTGAACAAACTTGGTTCAGCCGTTGTCCCTGATAATGTATCATGAGTTTTGATTCGATCCCTCGAGCGGTTTCGGAAAAGATTTTTAAAGGCGTTTCTAAAATTCGGCCAAAATCGCAGATGGCTGCCTGCACTTTGAACAAACTTGGATCTCGATGCCTTATAAAGGATGCTTTCTGGCGAATATACTTGGAATCGGCCAAGTGGTTATCGAGAAGACATTAAGAAATTCCCGTTGCTGTAGTATGGGAACTTTTGGCAAGAAAAAGATCCAAGATATCCGCCAATCCGTTTATCCGACAGTTTCGAAAATGGCAAATTTTTAATCAGAATACCCAAAAAAACTATAGAAATCCAATTTCGGCTTCAAAATCGATCAAATAAAAATAATCCAAAACACGCTACATTTTGATTGGCCCGCGGCGCCGTGTTTTTTGACACACCAACTTCCCTTGAACAATCTTTGATAGCCCTTAGTCCCTAATCATATCTCCCAAATCAGATCCATTCGCCGGTTCTGTAGAAGTCGTTTTCGCGATAACTAGGCCATCCAAGATGGCCGCCGAACTATTTGGCCAATCAAGTTCCCTTGAACAAACTTTATTCAACTCGCGTCCTAGATGATATTACATGAGTTTTGAATCGATCCGCCAAGCGGTTTCGGAGGTTTTTAATAGACATTTTTAAAAATTGCCAAAGTCCAAGATGGTCGTAGGCCAAATTGGCCGATGTACAGACAGACGACGGGCGGTCGCCATGGCATAAGCCTACTTGGGCATTCTGGCCTGGTGAGTTAAAAGTAAATTTAATTAGGCACATGGTAATTTCTGCCATTGAGCAAGTCAGATGCAGTGTGTGCGTATGCAATCTATAGGCTTGTACAATGCTAAAATCGATCTCTGCCCTGTTATAGCCTGTCATAAAGTTACCTCAGCAAATCTAGGAGTGGGTTGATAAGTACAATGCCAATAAAATGGCACGGATAGGTCAGCCAAACGCTTCACGAGACAGAGGACATGCGAGGAGATACAAGTCCTCGCATGTTCGATGCCTGGGGTCTTACAGCTTTAATTATTTAATACTGATATCACAATCATTAACAAGAGCAATCAGAGAGCAAACTCTCGCAACCGGTTTTTCATTTCTAGTGTATTTCCTATGTCAGATCATCGTACTTACAACCCCACTCACATAGCTACGCTACTCGATACAGGAACGTAGTGGGAGGGCGAGGATCGTGCAATAGGACGATGATGTTAGATGTGAAACGTACTAGGCTATATATGCTTATAACTCGTTGACTGAAAATTGTTCCTGGCTATATTTGGCTGACAGGCAGTAATTAACAACTTTATCAAATTCTTCTCAGAAGAATCAGTGCCGCGCTTTCAAAATCCGTAACCAACAAATGAATGTACAATTAATTAGGCCTATGTTATATACGACATTGGGACTCAGCTTAGAATATGTTTCCAAAGACGAGTCCCAGATAACGCAGCTTACTGGACCGATGCTGCGCCGGTACTCAGGGTTCTGCAGAGCCAGTTGCTTAGTGGGGTCAAATGACCCATTCCCTCTAGAAAACACGTGGGTCATTTGGTCAAATATGGGGTCAATTACATATATGTAAGTTAGCTATGGCCTTAAATCATGTGGGCCATTGACCCATGTGTGAAGGTAACGATTGGACATTGCGAATTTTATAGTGCTAAATGGTGCAATGGCCCTGCCTCGGCAGAATCCTGGATACTGGGCTGATACGTTCAGTATCGGCACAGTATAAGTCCGGCATCGGCCCAGTAAGCTGCGTTATTGGGGGTAGGCGGGGGGGTGATTGGGGTGGCGGTAGATCCGCCCAGCACATCCACCATCTGAGTGAGCTGACACGCACGCAGTGACATGCTTATACGTACTGCTTGATAATGAAATACAGAAAGCAATTCGACCACATATATCACACCAGATCTTGATAACATATATATATATATATGGCATTATGCATAATTGAAAGTGGATGCTGACAATAACAATGAGTATTGCCTAGAATAAATGAGTAAGTGAGTGTGTGGCGTGTTATCCAAGTTATCAGATATAAATGTACCGTCCAGTATTTTAATCGATATATTTGATTAATCGTGTGCAGGGTTCTGCAAGCATGACGAGAAATGGAAGAATCCAGTTTAGCTATGCCCCGCATATCGTTAGCTATACTCCACCAACACTTCGCCCGTGTTGAGATCTATCAATTCCTGAACTCCATGACTATCAATTTCCAGAAAACTGTACAGATAATCTGTTTAACATTTTGAAACTAATTGAACTAGGTGCTGTTGCTGCATATGGCAGCAACAGCGCCCAGTCAAATTAGTTTCAAAATATTCAACAGCATGTTTATTAAATAGTAAAGACATTCAATTCGTCCATAATACTAATACCAGATAGATGGATAGTACATTTATGTTGCGCAGTAACAGTTTCCAAGCAGTTTCAAAATATTCAACACCTTTCCTTTATAGATGTCCTAACATTGGGACATTGGGTTAATTGACTTCTGTATGACTAAATCAGTTTCTATTCTGGTTCTTTTTCTTCCCTAAGTATGTGTATCAGTGCACTAAGTATAGTATTAGATTATGGTCCATTTACCCAATTATGCCCTCCGGTTGTACATCAAAAGGTACGACTTTAATCGGCCAAATGATTTAATGGTTCTGCCAAACATGTGAGGTCTGTTGTCTGCTGGCACCCTTTCTGTTGTTAATGGTGTGAAAATGTCATATGGGTTGGATTTTAAGGGATGAATCCAATACACCTTTCCCCCAATTGACGTCATTACGCCTGGATTTCCCTAAATCAACTTTCAGAGCAAAACGCTTGGCTGGTACCGCCGCCAACAAGCCGCTGACCCGCATTGAGTAACTTTTGCTCTAAAATACACCGTAATCTAAACCGTTCCTATGATAAACTAAAATCATTATATTATTTAAATTATATATCATTGGAAATCACATTCAATTGCCGAAACATTAATGCATTATTTTTTATATTTTTGTAAAGTTTTCAATGAGTTATTTGCGCATATAAAATACACCATTCGACTTAGATTCATTAAATCAAGTGGACACCAGGGTATATTTTTAAATTGCAATCAACTGCATTAAATTCTACAAAACTATAAGCATTTCCCCTAAAATACGCTAATGTGGGAAAGGTCTATTGTAGCTATACCTCGACCATTCCTAGCTAAACTCCGCCCAAACTTTGTCCGTGTTGGGATCAATCGAACGCTGAACTCCCTAAATATAAATTTCCATAAAACTACACATGAAAGCTGTGGAATGTTTTTAAACTAGTGAAACTATTACACGTTTTTGACGGACTAATTAGAGACGTCATTCATGACGTAATTGATTGGGACGTCAACCTACATGTGACGTAATGCATTATGTCATAATGACGTAATATATTTTCCTGACCAATTGGATTCCTCCAGTGTTAGAGAGAACAGGAGTGTATAAGTAGATCGTTGCCAGTCGTTTGATCTTCATCTGTGTTTGGCAGCCGGCGGGAAAATTCGTGTCTGGCGAGGCGGATTTATAAAATACTGGCATCTGTATGTATTTGCTATCTTTCCATCTGACTTCATATCATGAGAGATATATGTGAACGCGACCTAGTTAAATAGACTACGCTTCTTAGTTGTTTACTCTGCAACGTGCTTTTTCTAGGAGCTAATGCGTTCCCCGGTTATACCACACTCATTCCAGCTGGACTTGTTTGTGGCGTGTCTTTGGCAGGATTATGGAGTGCCAAGCGAGCCATTGTCCAGAGCTTGATTCCCACATATGCACTCGTGACACGACAGGATGTATCGCAAACATACAGCCGTTGAATGACCATGTTCCTCGCCCTCTAACACATATGTGAAATTCCAGAAAGAATTATTATATCGAAGAGTAAGCTACCTCAAGGCTCAATTTTCATGGTCAAGCCCCCCCCCCCCCACCCCCACCCTCCCGCCCCTCCCACCCATTCTCCCGCCGGCTCCAGACAGACCCTCTGCCACATGACGAACGCTTAGTGGAACAGGAATCATAAGATCTTCCAACATATATGTTGCTACATTGTGATCAAAGTTAATTAGAGGATGAAAAAGCATTTAAAATTCGCGCAAATTTTTGAAGCGACGATAGCCTCCACGGGTTACGTATGGGGTTTACGTTAGTGACGGACTGTCAAAATCGACCGAAAACCGTAACGGGCATTTTCATTGGTTGAGTGAAAACTGCTTTCTGCGATTGCACGCGGCCTTTTCTGGGAGAAAACAACCAGAGGAATACGATGAATTACGACGTAATTAGTACGGTCCGATGGTGTTTCGATGCGCACGCGCGCAGCCTTCCACGAGTACTTGTCAGACGATTGATTTTTGGCCGGTTTATGCGTTCCCTGGCCATCTTGTGGCTTGCAAATTGAAAACAATGTTCTGGCTACTTGCTAGCTATATTGTCTTAGATAGTATCAGCTTACACAGACACGTAAATCTGAGGGCATACGAGAGACTTATTCCGTTACAAACTTAAGTTTTTTCTGCTCAGCGTCGAATTGTCTCATGGCAATGCACCATACCCTTGCTCAACGTTAGTCCATGGCCTTATCTTCGCGCTCGTATAGTTGTTTACGTGATAATGTGTTCAATGACTTGAGCATCGATGGTCGGAATTTAACAAGGAAAGAATACCTAACCACTAAAAGCCATTGTTGAAAGCAAAGCATGCTGAGACGATGACACACCTCCAGAAATCATAAGCTTTGAAACCTCGATGAGGTAAAACTGCAATTCTGCAACACAGCCTTAGTTGATAGAAAAATTCCAGAGAATTGGTCAGTTTTAATTTTACACCTATTCCTAAATCCAGTGATCTGAGTGACACAATTGACAGTTTTAGCTATGCCCCGCCCACATCTAGCTAAGCTCCACCCATACTTCGCCGTGTTAGGATCGATCGAATCCCCGAATGCCCTGACCATCAATTTCCTGAAAACTTTACAGGTAAGCTGTTAAATATTGTGTAACTAATATGACTGGGCGCTGTTGCTGCCAATGTCAGCAACAGTGCCCAGTCAGATTAGTTTCAAAATATTCAACAGAATATTTATTAAATGGTAAAGACAATTCGTACAACGTGTCGGACAGCATTTGCCTCTTACCTCAGAATTAATCAGAATAGTTTTAGCGGTGAAAGAGCAACTGTAAGCCAGATCCCAGCTATGCATGCAATCAGTGTTGGAGTAAGAACAAAGCAACTACCATAAGTATTACAATTCAAGAAAGCCTTTGACGCCATCCACATAGGGAAGATTATCAGAATCATGAGGGCATATGATATCCCACGCAAATTACTTACTGCCATCGAAGCCGTTTATTCCAAGACTACGGATAGGGTACTCATGGCGGATGGTGAAACAGATTACTTCACGAACCTAGCAAATGTCCTACAAGGAGACCCTTTTGTCCCTTTCCTTTTGATCATTGCCTTAGATTGCGTAATGAGGAATGCCCTAAAACGGTGAACATCTTGGCTTTCACCTTGAAAGAAGGCGATCTAGACGTGTCGCCGCCATCACAATCACTGAATTGGAAGACCAAGGTTTTAGCCTACAATCACACACCCGAGGATGTGAGAAACGGCATCATTGATGAAAACTCGCTGGAAGTTGTTACGGACATCAAGTACCTAGGGTAAACAGTTAATAGCATTCTTTTTAATAAATCGCTAACTGACTGTCGTTTCCCATCACAATGGGAAAACTGCGCATGTAGTGCCATTATTCAAGAAGGGTGCTGAGAGTGATCCAGCTAATTATAGACCTGTGTCATTACTAAGTTGTGTTGGTAAATTTATGGAACGTCTGGTATTTAAAAAGCTATATAATCACATGAATCAATACAATTTGCTTTATAAATATCAAGCCGGATTTCGTCATGGATGCTCGACTGTGTATCAACTAATAGACATATATAATCAAATTGCCAAGGGTCTCAATGAGCGTCAACAAACACGTTCAATATTCTGTGATGTCTCAAAAGCATTTGACAGAGTATGGCACAAAGGCCTTTTGTTTAAATTAAATCAATACGGGATTTGTGGCAGCCTTTTACTATGGCTAGAAAACTACCTTCATAAAAGAAGTCAATTTGTATCAGTAAATCAAACTATGTCAGAATTAGGTGACATTCAAGCAGGCGTGCCTCAAGGGTCGGTTTTGGGGCCACTTTTATTTTCTATATATGTAAATGACATTGCTGATAATTTGGAGAATCTAGCGCGCCTCTTTGCTGATGACACCACTTTATGCTGCTCTTCAAACAGTAGTAATGTTATGGAAGTGTCCTTAAATCATGATCTAACCAAACTAGCTGACTGGGCAGATGTCTGGCTTGTTAAAGTCAACACAGAAAAGACTGTATGTGTGTTATTTAGTGGTCGAGCAAATAATGATAATGACACCCCTGCTCTCGTATTTGGCAATACGAATCTTGAATATTCAGAGACGCACAAGCACCTAGGGGTCACCCTATCCCAGAACCTTAGCTGGAAAAGTCATATTGATTATATATTTAAAAAATCTACTAAAGTACTTTCGACTATGAGAAAACTCAAATTTACTTTAAATCGATCCACACTTAATACAATTTATGTTTCCTATCTTCGATCTTTTGTAGAGTATGCGTCTAGTGTGTGGGACGGTTGTACTATTGATGATGAAATTAAATTGGAAAGATCTGAGCTTGAAGCTGGTCGAATTGTGACAGGTCTCCCTAGATTCCCCTCCATAGCTAACATTTATAATGAAACGGGGTGGGAGACATTGAAAGACAGACGAAGGCAGCAGAAACTCATAACGTTACACAAATTACTGTACGACAACAAGGTACCAGATTTTATGACGGACATTACACCGACACGCACAAATACAACAGAGCGCAACGACTTACGCAAGCCACACAGTGTCAATGTGCCTCTATCACGACTGGAAATATATTTTTTAAATCGTTTTTCCCAAGCACCATTCAAATCTGGAACACACTCGAAAACAATGTACAATCAGAATCAAAAATTTCAAAATTTAAGAAGCTAATAAAATTTAGAAAACTATATCCCTCCGAGTTTCTATAACTACGGAATTCGAAAACTTTCTATCCTTCATACCAGACTATGTAACAACTTCTCCAACTTAAATTGTGACTTATATAGAATAGGATTATTTCCCACACCTAATTGCTTTTGTAAGACAGGAGTAGAAGATGCAAATCACTTTCTTTTAAAATGTCCTTACTACACTATACAAAGACAGCACTTATTACAACAACTACATCTGTATATTCCTTTGACGAGTGACTTGCTATGCAAAGGAAATACATCTCTATCCGTCCAGGAAAATGAATACATCTTCAAACAAGTTCAAAATTATATTCAAGCTACTGGCAGATTTTAACCTCATATATGTTCCCAACGTTTGATATGATGTAGGAATAGTCCGTATTTTTATTGTCATGGTTACATGGTTAGTATACAAATGACTGTATAGATATACTATATACTTTAAATTTTTGCTTCCGCTGTCGTTACTGTTAAATGTTTATGATAGAAATGACCGCATAGATGTGCTATATATTGTAACTCTTTATTTCCGCTGTCGTTGCTGTGTATATAGTTCTTCCCGTACTCACAATTAATGTATTACTCTCCTATTGCTTTTCGGGCGATCCTAGTTAATCTCCTCAAACTTTTCGTTCCAAGTTATGAGGAGGTTAAAAGTTCAGATTTACCTAAATACACAGTGTGGAGACATTTTGATTGTGCGGGGTGGGCGGGGTTGGAGGTGACTGGGTCTCATTTCTCGTTTCTCTTTCGTTTTGTTTCGTGTAAGAAACGAGAAAGAGAAGACCTGGTGAAAGCATGGTGGGAGTTGAGAGGAAGGGTTGGGGTGGGTAAATGGGGGGGGGGGGGGGGGGGAGTGTAAATGACGACGGTATGGAATAACCATGAATATGGTCTGTTAATTCAATTTTTCGTATTGTTTAATCTATTATAGTAATGGCTAACTGCTATCCGAAAATGAAAGTGTTTGAAGGAGCTGTTCTTCTTTCCTATTCTTTTTTAAATCTGTTTACATCGTTTTTCTCCCCTTCCCCCCCCCACATCTCTCTCTCCCTCTCTCCCTCCCTCCCTCCCTCCCTTCCCCCCCCCCCCTCTCTCTCTCTCTCTCTCTCTCTCTTTCTCTCTCTCTCTCTCTCTCTCTCTCTCTCTCTCTCTCTCTCTCTCTCTCTCTCTCACCTCTTAATTTATTGTTTCTCTCTCACCTCGTTTTAGTGTACTCAATCATTGGCTGCTTATCATAATTATGTAGGGAGAGGGCAAATCTAAGTTGTAAGAACTAATTGTGCCCGATCACATTGTGCAATTGTTACAATAAGATATGTTGGAAGTCTTGCAACGGAATGGTAAATATCTAGAAGTCGCCCAGGTATAGCTAACTGAAAATACGATTTTTAAGCAACTGTCGAGTCAGTACTTCTTTATGGATGCGAAGCATCGACAATAACAATCAAGCTCCAGAAAGAACTAGACGGATGTTACACTAGGCTTTAACTAAACGCAGCAGACATACATTTGAGCATCTAGGACAAAAAATTGTTTGTGGGACATTCAACATCGTGCATAAAAATCCGTCAAAGAAGATTAAAAGTAGCAGGGCACTGTCAATGGACCTTTCCAATTTTAGCCATGCCCCGTCCATCTCTAGATAAGCTTCACCCACACATCGCTGTTTTGGGATCAATCGATCCCCGAATGCCCTGACTATCAATTTCCAGAAATAGGCAACAGCAGCGTCCAGTCAAATTAGTTTCAAAATATTCAACAGTATGTTTCTTAAATAGCAAAAGCATACAATTCGTACACCTTGTCGGACTATTAAGCGTTACAGACGGGAATAATAGAATCATTCATGACATCATGATTATGACGTCAGCATACATGCCCCCCCCCCCCCCCCCGTTGATTATGACGTCATATGACTGTGAAGAAATGGATTCATGAATTCAAATGTGATTAGTTTCCAAATATTCAACAGAATATGTATTAAATAGTAAAGACATACAATTCGTACAACAACGCATAGTCCGTCTTCGATTATGCGTTCGTGACGTACTTATCTACGTCATTCATGACGTCATTCGTGACGGCATTGATTGTGATTTCATTCTACACGTCACGTGGTTGATTATGACGTCATATGATGGGTGGATACAGTGGAAAGGTCCATTCCAAACCAAAGAGGCAGCCTCAAAGCTTGTGCTTTGGACACCATCTCATGGGAACCAGGACCGAGACCACCATTAACATACGTCGATGTGCTAATTATGAGAGATGCCAGCTTTACCAGTACGAGCTAAACGGATGAATCATATACAGAATAGCTGTTTAACAGATTTCTACATGCCAAGAAATGAAATAATCAAGAGAACGGAGGGATTACTTCTTCATGTTTTAGTAGCGGGTTGAAGCCATCACTGAACAGAAATTAAGAAACTTCTGAAGGAAAATATCGATGTTAGTGTAAGGATTATCTATCGAATAAAAAAGAGCATTTTAAAAGAAAGAAAATTAGCGAATCAAACAGGGGAAACGGTTACTTTGAAAATCAAAAGAATGGTAGCATGAAGGCAAGAGATAAGCAACGTGAAACAAATGCTTGCACGTGTCAACTCACCGACCCTGCGTGAGATGAAATTTATATTAGGCGTTAGTTTGTGATCGGTAAATAACGTCATATAAAAAATGTTATCAAGACGAAACTGAGAAAATCTGTATGGTTTATAAACTCTCCCTACAGAGGTTGTGTATTATATGGGAAAGATGAGCTAGAGGCCGTATGTGAAGCTGCGTGCAGATCGAGAGTCTGTTATGTCAGGAAAGGTCACATTGGTCAAAATATAACGTGCTCCAGGTTTCCTGGTATGAGCAGTAGTATCGTTATTATGGAAGGACCAGTCGTGCATTGGTGTGGAATGTGAAGACTAATGCCTTCTCACATACTGTGAAATGAGCGTAATGAAGAATACTTAAAGGGACTGGGTATTAAGTTCAAAGCCGTAAATTGTGAATGCCCAACTAATCGGATTCTATTCTCAAGCGCCATCCTAAGTAACGAAAAGTTAATAGTCTCACTTCTAAAATTTATTTTAATACATGATGGAAGGCACTCGGTCAAAACGGAATCGATAAAGCCTGTTCTTCTTGGTCTAAGCCCTGCATGATGATATATCATGATCATAGGTCCAAAATCGAACATCTGCAATAACATTATTCTGTTGTAGCGTATTGCTGACTTGATTTATTTGTATTTATGACGAAATAAGTTGACGACCTTTCGGCTCTCGTATAGGTCTGGTCATATCAGTTTATGTAGCCTACTTCACTGTGATGCTGCAACATGATTAAGAACGTAAACAAACATTATTATTATTATTATTATTATTATTATTATTATTATTATTATTATTATTATTATTATTATTATTATTATTATTATTATTTCAGATTGTTCATGGCATCTACATTTGAGCACTGACAGTTCCAATTAGTTGATGGACATATCATCTGCTTACAATCAAAATGTGGAAACACGTTTGGATATACGTTACTGAATCTGTTTAGAAGATCAATTAAAGCGACAAAGTCGTGTTGCGAGATCTTATTCATCTTAACATATGTAGACTTTGTGCAGCAGTTGTATATATTCTTGTAAGGGATTAGACCGATTTCAATCTATCAAACACAATAATGTAGGTTTGATAAAGAATCTACTCCATACCACAGAAGACACTGTCTAGTAATGGAATCAGCTGGCGGGCGCTCTTTTAGCTCACGTGAGGATACGGTTCCAACTTGTGATTCAAGATATCAACACCAAATGCGGCGGTCTGTTAGCATCAGCGCGGAAATTCGCAAATACAAATCGGTCAATTTGGAGGAGAAACTGAGTATGCTCAGAAATGCCGAAACTCGGAGTAAGCGCTTGGTCGCGATGAAACACAGACAAAACCTGGCAACTGTCTATATTGTTGTTCTGTTGTTATTCAGTTCATTGATTCCTCTGCAAAGTCTGCTTACGAGTCACTTCTCGCTGCTCGGATACCTTACTCTGGCCAGCGTCTATTTGTCATACTCACTGGCCAGTTTTGTGTATCCATACGTCGCCAAATTCTCAAATCCTAAAACTACACTTCTTAGTTGTTTACTCTGCAGTGCGCTTTTTCTGGGAGCTAATGCGTTCCCCAGTTATACCACACTTATTCCAGCAGGACTTGTTTGTGGCGTGTCTTTGGCAGGAGTATGGGGTGCCAAGCGAGCCATTGTCCAGAGCTTGATTCCCACATATGCACTCGTGACAGGACAGGATGTATCGCAAACATACAGCCGTTGGATGACCATGTTTCTCGCACTCTACCACATATGCCAAGCACTCGGCCATATTGTCATATCATTAATTCTGAACTTGAATATCGATATGCACCCTTCTGCATACAACCAGGCCATTCACCTGTTTATCCTTAATGATACAGATTTCATAAATGAAACATCGCCACACTTCACAAACTACATATTCGCAGAAATCAAGCTACAATATGTACTTTACATAACATTTTCAGGTGTATTGGTTCTGGCTTTTTTCATCTGCCTCGGCTCCTTGCAGAAGCTGGACATTATCATCGAGAGGTTATTTGGGAGTAAAGGGGATCAGAAAGTTGTGTCCTTTTCTGATGCATCTCAGCATATGCAGCTAGGATCGTCTCGTCTTGACGTCCGCTTATTCCTTATTCTACTCGCACATTTCTATGGGGGACTTTTCCAAGCATTCATCTACGCTGACGTCACACAGGTAATAGACGTGTTCACAAATTAAAAACAACACACTTGTCCTATTAAATAACAGTATAAAGTCATGTGACCTGTCCTTTTAGAGCCAACATGTACCATGTTTTCGCCCGTCCACGAATTCACATTTCCAGAGTATCCATCTATCATCTGGCGCGGTATGACGTCATAATCAGCTAAGCAGCGTGTAGAATGACATCATGATCATTACGTCATAAATGATTCCATAACTTTAGTCTTTAACTCTTAATAGTCAGACACGTTTTACGAATTGTATGTCTCTACTATTTAATAAACATGCTGTTGAATATTTTGGAACTAATTTAACTGGACGCTGTTGCTTGACCAATCAAATTAGTTCCAAAATATTAAATAACTTACCTGTATTGTTTTCTGGAAATTGATAGTTAGGGAGTTCAGAGGTCGATCGAGCCCAAAACGAGCGAGGTGTTGGTGGAGCTTAGCTAGAGATGGGCGGGGCATAGCTAATACTGCAAATGCCCATTCATCTATAGCCACTGCTTAAATGGTTGTGAGTACAACTAATTCACTGTGGCACTGAAAAGAGATAAGTCGTTTTATTCCTTTTGGGCTCATTGGCTTAATGTTAAAATTAAGGAAAATACATTCATGAGATACAAGAAATCATCAACGGACAATGGCTAAGGTTCAATCCGTAACCACTTCTGAGTGGACATCGAGCCATGATAACAAACATTTTGGTCTAACCCCTTGTTGACAAAAAGGTTAGCCGCAGCAATATATAAACAACAAGGGTTAGCCCAAAATGCGTCCCATGTTGTGATCATGGCCCGATATCCGCTCAGAAGAGAACATTTTCTTTTATGTGGAATAGTCCTAAGCATCACAGGACTATTCTACATAAAAGAAAATTGTTTCCATATATGCTCGGCCTCTGAACTTTGGTTATTTTAGGGCTGATTTGCATGCAGGTTATTCGTATTCTGCTGTGGTTAAGGTTTTGTCCCATGAAAATTTGGTCAGCAAAAGGGTTATCCGGTTTGAATAAAACTTCACAGATTTATTCTAAAAGACACCTAAGACGAGTCAACGCATGCTCTAGAACTTCTATTCCGAATTTTGGTTGGTCGATTTTTTGCGGCCATCTTGCATTTTGATAATTTTCCAGAACCATTTAAACGCCACCCCTTAATTAATGGCCCATGTGGGGAATGATCCTATGGCAATAGGCTTCAACATACCAACTGAGAATTTTGATTGGTCAATTTCTTTGGTGGTCATCTGGGATTTTTCGAAAATGATCCATCACATCTAATTAAATGCAAATAGTTCAAATGCTAAAGGTCCAGGTGAGCGTCACAGGCCCTTAGGCTTCTGGGTTTTTTTGACAGAATATTTAAGAAGTGTAAGAAGGGGAGATATTTGGTATCTTGTTTGTTTTGAAATCATGTTAACTTATTTAAGAGCTATACTGTATCGTACTTAAAGGGAAACACCAGACACTCTATACTACTTTGTATTAAATTAATCTACAGACCGTAACGTTTTCAAAAATATAACTGTAAGCTCTGTGCTCAAATTAGAAATATATATCTTCGCTATTTAAATATGTGATACATTAGTTAAATTTCTATTCCCGGATGAGGTGTATGACGTCATAAGTCGAACGTTTTTCTCGCTGTCATCCAACGCTATCGCAATTTTATATTGTGATTTGCGTTTTATAAGGGGTTTCTCTTCAACGGTGTTAGGAATATATAAACTACATTTGCGGAAATGTTGAAGAATACATAATAACAGTCTTTGTCTGGATTCTCTGATGGTGCCGATTTTGACATCAAGTTCTGATCTTGAGATAAATGAATGACGCGATAGTATAGACATATCAATACAACTGCAATTTTTTAATCAACAATCTCACTGGCGCTACTGCAGATAATGTTATTAAAGTTTCATCTATTAAGATGAGAGTCTAAATAGTTATTACATACATCCAGTCCATCTTTAGGTACCTATGTTTTCATACTATCCTAAGAAATTCCTGAGATATTGTAATATTCATTCAATTAGCATGTATCTTCATAGAAAATGGTCATCTTAAGGTTCGGCAAGGAGTGTATGAAAATAACAAATATATCCATAAATTTGCGATAGTGTGATAAGTGTCTTAATCTTTTCAATCTGTACAAATATAAATGATGTCGATAGCATTATCACCGATAGAGATATCATCATCCAAATGCATGCACTCCTGTTTTCAGAGTGCCGTTATCATGGTTCTTGTCGGATGGGATTCAACCTATGACGTCATAGGCTTAATTAACTCGCAGAAATGTATAGTAACATAGCGGATTTTAACACCATTTTAATCGGATTTATATATAAATGTCGCAAGAAAGTTTTACACAGTAGCTTAAATATGTGCTCTACGATAGAACTGCGTGTTTTATGCAAACGATGGCGACCCTTCTTGTGTTCCCCTTTAATAGTATGAATAGAGTATTTCATTATAGTGGCTTTAATCCAGTATTGCTTATCACAGGGTAAGCAGGTATATTTAATAAATATTATGTTGAATATTTTGAAACCGCACCCAGTCAAATTAGTTTCAAAATATTCAACAGCTAACACATATAGTTTTCTGGAAATTGAGATTCAGAGAGTGCAGGGATCGGTCGATCCCAACATGGTCAAAGCATGGGTGGTGCTTAGCTAAAGATGGGCGGGGCATAGCTAAAACAGGATTCCTCCATTATGACGTCCATGTCTCAATTTAGTAGGTTTATTTTTATGTAACATTTAGCTAATAGGCCTATTCAATGACGTAATAACACATTCCTATCAATGTCACTAAAAGGGCGTCGTTTCTGTCAGTACGCCAAGAGGCGTGATAATACTGACATGTGCTGTGATGAATCACCCCAGATCTATTTCTACATATCTATTTTGACGATTTCAAGCATCCTATTAATTCATGATCACGCACACGCAAACACGCAAATCAGTCAAAATTGGTTATTTCCGACCATTGTGTATTGGTGTACGGTATTGAAACCATTCCATTAACGACACAAATAATGGTGGCAAAATACAGAGCAGAGTGACTGTTCCTCATTGATAGTGATAAAATGGCATGCGCCACAATGGTGTGTGTGTGTGTGTGCGTGTGCGTGTGCGTGTGCGTGCGCGTGCGCGCGTGCGTGTGTGTGTGTGGGACAAACGACATATTCACATGCAATGATACGTAATTTCTAGCTATGACCCGCCCCCACCCCCAACCCCACCACCCCAAACCCATTTCTAGCTAAGCTCCGCCCAATTTTTATGTGTATTGGAATCAATGTATCTACATTTAATCCTGAATTCCGAGAATCCAATTTCACGGTAACTATACAGGTAAGCTGTTGAATATTTTGAAACTAATTTGACTGGGTGCTGTTGCTGCCTCTGTCAGCAACAACGCCCAGTCAAATTAGTCTCAAAATATTTAGCAACATGTTTATTAAATTGTCAAGACATACAATTCGTAGAACTCACGGACTTTTCAAAGTTCCTGACGGACTTAGCTACGCCATTCATTACTTATTTGATTGTGACCAGCCACACGTGACGTAATTCATTATGACGTCATGCTTGAGTGACAGATTGGATTCATTAATTCTCATTAAGCAACCGCATCAAGTCAAATCAAATTTCTAAATATTCGACAGAATGTTTATTACATAGTAAACCCATCAGACATACAATTCGTACACTGAACAGAATTTTCAATGTCCATGATGGAGCTAGATGCGGCACTATGTATTGTGACGTCAGCCTATATGTGTTGTAATTGAGTACGCCCTATACTTGAGGGACAGATTGGCTCCCTCCATTCTGCTTTTCTGTGTATTACATAGGGACTAATCTAGCTCCAGCTTGGAAGGTCCACTAAGCGTACTAAGTGTAGGTCTTTGATGGATTTACTATTTAATTAACATGCTGTTGAATAGTTTGAAACTAATTTCGCTGGGTCGTGTTGCTGCCATAGATGGCACCGCACCCATTCAAGTTAGGTTCAAAATATTAATAGTTCAGCTTACCAGAATAGTGACCTTGCAATTGGGATTCTGGGAATTCGGGGTTCGAAGTATATAAACTGATTCCGTCGCGTGTAAAAGACGGGCGGAGCTTTGCTAGAAAGGGGCGGGGCATAGCTAGACATGGATCTTTTTGTTAGATACAACGTTCAGCCCCACGAATTTTGGCACCATCTTTCGACATCGAGATCGAGAATGATCTGGAAAATAAGTGTAATAGCAAATGTGACTGCTCAGTAACACACGATTTATTTGGATAGACTTCTGGAAGCTTGGTAGGTCGAGTGCATCGGCGAAGTGGAAGGTTAATGGTTGTGGCGGAGTCAGAGGTCCTGATGGTTGAACGCAACATCTGTTTCTCTTCAGAATGTCAGGCTTCGTTGAACCAATCATAAGAAGACTTGACAGGTGGACTCGTTCATCTTTCCAGAGTATCCATTTATCATCTGACGCCATATGACGTCATAATCAGTTACGCGGCGTATAGGATGAGGTTATAATCGTTACGTCATAAATGATTCTCTTTGGCCCGCCTTTGACTCGTAATAGTCGGACACGTTGTACGAAGTGTATGGCTCTACTATTTAATAACCAAATTTTGAAACTAATTTGACTGGACGCTGTTGCTGCCATAGGCAGCAACAGCGCCCAGTCAAATTAGTTCCAATTATATTCAATAGCTTACCTGTATAGTTTTCTGGAGATTGATAGTCAGTGAGTTCAGAAATCTATCGATCCCGACAAGAGCGAGGTGTGCGTGGCGCTTAGCTAGAAATGGGCGGGGCATAGCTAAAAATGGAAAGGTTCATTAATATATTAGGTTCAAGATCTGAAGGTCATTCTTATTAGACTAACATTTTTGCCTTGTTCATACATTCTTTCATCATTTCCCTGATCAGACATATTCATATAAGCCATTAATTTATTATTATTATTATTATTATTATTATTATTATTATTATTATTATTATTATTATTATTATTATTATTATTATTTTTATTATTATTATTATTATTACTATTATTATTATTATTATTATTATTATTATTATTATTATTATTATTATTATTAGTATTATTATTATTATTATTATTATTATTATTATTATTATTGCGTGCATGCTCCAGCGGGCACGCTTCTATTTATTGCTGTCTAGAATTGCCTATAGGCGCGGCCATTTCGTGCAGGGGATTGTGGGGCTGTCTCGCGAGCTCTCCATCGATACAAGATCTAATAATTCTCGGCGCGAAGACACGGCTCTATTTTTGGATTGCTGGATATCTCATAATTATTATCTCCATGCGCATGATTCATGGCGAGTTCTCTTATTTGTTCTGGTCCGACTGTAATAGAGTTTGTGCAGCGATGACCGCTTAATTATTTTAATAAACAGCCAATGGAACTCCAAATAGCTACCCTAAATAAGTACTCTTCTTTATATATATATATATATACATCGATTCCAACACGCAAAAAGGGGTGGAGCTTAGCTAGAAATAGGCGTGGCATACCTAGAAATGGATCTCTCTATTGAAATTGTCATGAGCAAATTGAGCATTATGTAGTTCGGATCGACCGGGCGGCTTCTGGCCAAGCTGGGTACATGCTGCCCATCCTGGTTTCGTTCCCTGAACACGCGCCCCCCCCCCCCCCCCTGGGTAGAGCCATAAGCGTATATAGGCCTATGAGAGAGATCGCATTGTAAAAACGACTAAGTTTGTTAAAGCGCATAGGGCGCATGTGCATGCTTAGATGCTATTTTTGATGGGGCACGTAGTTTACGACCAAGATGGGATGACGCGTTTAGTGTACCTAAATGGTACCTTGTAATCTTTCTTAGTTACTTGTTCCAGCCGAATCTGGCATTAATCAGAATTCGACGGGCTTTCTAAATCTGTAAACCATTTCGAAATCGGTTAAGAAATGGCTGAGTTATCCACAGAAAACCCTTCTTGATTATCTTCGAAGTATTGCCGTGACGTCATAACCACGTGGGCGCAGAACTTCTACAAGGTTCTAGAACATTCGACTGCGCTATTATTAGCTACGCGCTGATTGGCTGTTGGTCGGCCGATGATTGGTTGGAGCTTGCGCCTGTGACGTCACGAGTAGTATAAAGGGAGACGCGATCCAGAGACCGAGAGCATCCTCGGCCAGGGGCCGAACTGGTTGGACCTGTGACAGCTACTATCAGCACGACAAGGCACAGATCACCTCGTTTTCTGTCGGGTTTTCTCCCGTAGCTAGCAGTATCCAACCGACCGCACTAAAACAATTTTGTAACTCCCCTTACTTGCGGGAGCAATTTGGAACTTTCTAATTATTGTTCATGAGTATCAAGATCTACTTCGGAACACGAACTTGCGGTGAGGCCTTTACGGCCTGAATATGTGATTCTACAGATGTAGAGAAAGCGATGTTCTTTGGTGGATGACTCACAGGATCTGCCGGCCATGCCAAAAAGTGGTGTTTCAACCGTCCTGCACTGATGTCATGCAGGTTCTTCTGACTTTCGACAGCAGCAAGTAAACTTTGCCGGTGCATCTTCAGAGCTGGCTGATGTACCCAGCACCGTTAAGCTTTGTTTTGTATCGTCATCTGCATCTAACAACCCCCGCTTGTGATCGGGTTGTTGTCAACTTCCATCCGTACCATCGGAGTATGGGAACTTTCTTCACAGCAGTAATGCTATTGTATCTCTTACTGACTACTCGTTAGACATTCTGTATTGTGATTGCAGTCCTGAGTTCGATCCGCTCCCATCATAGGCAGCTTGCAGGAATCCTGTTTGCGGGAACCAACCTGCAGGAACTTTCCAGCTTCCTGAGAATGCATCAACTCACGTCAAACTATGAATGACATTTCAATTTCAGTAACACGATAGCCGAACTTAAGAATGGCTACCGATTATTTAAGTAACTATACTTAACATTTTAATTATTCCGTTAAATGTACTCTTTTAAATTATATCATATCCATATAAATGGTCCCGATGACTAAAAGTTATCGTAATGGTCTTAGGACCGCTAATTAAAATTTCTGTATATGTTTATAGTTATTCTCATTTTCTGTAAGGTGTTTTCACTAACCGCACCATAGTAGGCTCGTTAACCTGTACTAAGGATATATAATTCTGATCATTTGATACTGTATTGATTGTTCTGGTTAGTTTATATATATATATATATATATATATATATATATATATATATATATATATATATATATATATATATATATATATATGGCCAGTGGCCATCAGTTCATATGTTTTGTTTATTTGTAGAAAATATAGGACTGCAGTGCACGTAGGAAACACTATACAGCAACATTTATATATGCAACACTTTCCCCCGCCACCAACAATTTTTCACTGAGGCCGCTGTCCGTGCTATAACTCTGTTTAGCCCGGCATGCTGCCGACTAAAGCCTCTTCTATTCAGCTCGATAGGATAGGTTTAATATGATTAGAGACGATTTCTTCGTTAGGAAATCTGTAGTATACTCTTCTCTTCCGGTAGTTGCGATAATTTAGCCCCGCACTCCGGCAAGACTCATAACTCGATTTTGTCTCTCTTCATGTTCCACTCATCCTTGTGGCTTCTTAATTGTTTGGATGTCCCTATCCGCACCATGGGCTGATCCGACCCTGGGAAACTGTTGGGGTTTCCGAGCAGTGATGGCCAGGGTATGGTATCACATACATTCCCTCCGTATCTTCGGATACTTAGTAGTTAGCACTTTTACCAATGTAGGAAAGCACTGCGAACACATATCTTAATTATTATTTTTATTTGCTGAACAATCCTCCAGCACCACAGTGCAAAACTGGGCAACTTGTACATAAGCCTAATGACAGGTTAAACGGTTAGTTCCATAGGACACGGTGGCCAGCGAGATACATATCCCCACCGAATTCCATAAAAATGTATGGGCATAATATTTAGATCTGCCACACCCTCACGGGAAGGACATTTGCGGTGGGTATTCGTCTCTCTTACCCCCACCATAACGATAGATCAGTTGCCTAAAATGCTTTTGTGAAAAGAAACCAGTGTCTTGTGACGTTGTATGTGGCTACGGAGCGAGATGTTCGGATTCTTATCCAGTTCGGAGATCTTACTAAGTAACATGTATGAGCGCTGTCTTCAATATTGATGTCTTAGGGCATCCGTCCTAAATGACAGCCATGTCTAACAGTCAGGTAGACACCCGCCATTTGCGGCCTAAAATAATCCTTGTCTCCAAAAATTAAATGTGAGGCTAAGCATAGAAGAAGGCCCGCAAAAATAAAGCGGCAACTACTAATTCAGCATGCTAAGAATTACATAAGATGGTGACGTGGGAATCCCTCGGGAATCGTTCGTTCCGTCTTCATGTAAAACAGCACGCAACCCTATAGTCATAATCTCACTAGGTATGGTATTTTCTTTTTCAAACATTTTGGTTGAAATATTAGAGTAGGCCCATTTTTGCCTACTACTCTTCTCCCGCTTTAAGCAGTGGCGACACCTTCCCGAGGCGGAGGCCCGCGCGAGGCACTTGCCTCTCGCAAGGACTCAGCGACGACGGTCTACGAGAGGATAATACTTCTCACCCAAACTAGCACTAGGAGTAGTGCCCGCGTGAGGCACATGATTTTTCGTCCGAGATAATCTTCTTTCCTTTCAGCTTAGATGTATAATAACTTATATTAAGTTAATTAGTTAGGTCTCGTGTACGGGGGCTTCCCTTGCGGGGATACCTCTGCGGACCTACGAGTCTGTGTGGTACCTCCGGGAGCCCCATGTTTGAAAGTTCATCCGGCTGTCTCTATGTCTTGTATTTTCGTATGCTCATCATTTTATCTAGCATACTCGACAGTCTGTTTTAGGTAAAATTATTGTATAGACATATTTTAATTAGGTCACCAAAATCAAATCGTGTAAGTCCATAGATCACGAAATTGCTATGGACAGGCATACTGGTGACACAAACTCTTGGGATAGAGAGCTGTGTTTAATGTTGGCGACGATGGTCCCACGGCCCCACTTGAACGATACAGTTCCACCGGCCTTAGGAGCTGGTTTTTGTTACCTGTAAGGCAGTCTCGTACAGGATCCGTCACCCCGAGACCGGATGCTAACCAGCGTCATCATTCGTCGTGCACTTGCGCCGCGGCGTGTCGACATAATACACCGGAACGGCCCGACACTACCACGTGAGCTACAATTGCATGCCTAATACCACTTGGTAATGTGTGGCCCATACAATATGGACCACTTGTATTAAGAGACCACCCATATTTATAGGTCGCATATTTTAACAAGGCCAATCATAGATTGTTCCCCTGAATACAATGTACTCGTCCTCTGACGGAGGGAGGATAATTAATACCACTTGCTAATGGGCATTTTCATGTTGTCTATCCAGCATATTACGCCATATGATGTCATAATCAACGACGTGACGTATAGGATGACGTCATAATCATGACGTCATGACTGACTCAATTTAGTCCGTCTTAAATGCTTAATAGTCTGACACGTTATACGAATTGTATGTCTTTGCTATTTACAAAACATGCTGGTGACTATTTTGAAACTAATTTGACTGGGCAATGTTACTGCCTCAAGCGGCAACAGCACCCAGTCAAATTGGTTTCAAAATAGTCAACACCTTACCTGTATAGTTTTCTGGAAATTGATAGTCAAGAAGCTCAGAGATCCATCGATACCAACACGAGCGCGGTATTAATGTATTAATATACCATCCGGATTCAGTGACCGATTGACTAACGTTAGGCCTATGGAAGTCATTTCAAGCAACCGCCACCAAGATGTGACTAGTAGTTATGGGTGGGGCTGGCCGTTATTGTTCTCCACAGCAGGGGGTCTTCGAGAACAATGGGTTTTTCAGGAGAACAAAAGAAAAGCTTGAGGAATGGAATGTTGAGAACAATGACGAACAGGGGCACACGCATTCTAGAGAACAATGGCGAACAGCGGCACACGTTTTTCTCGATAACAATGGCGAACAGCCGCACACGTATTTGAGAATCTGCAACACTGGAATGTTCTATTATTTTGAATGAGTTAACCCTTAAAAGTATAAAAGTTGTGTATTTTACGTTTGAACGTAGTGGCGGCGCACCCCCCCCCCCCTCCGTGGTTATCTACCGTTGTAAAAATAATAAGGGAGTAATGTATGATAATGTAAAATAATAGAGTTTAAGAGGTGGTCCGATAATGGAGGTCGTAAGAGGTTGAGGTTGTAAGAGGAATTACGGACAGAGTAAGGACTGTTTCGTCGCTAACGTTATTAGTAAACTGTAGAATATTTAGAGATTGCCCGTAAGCTGTTAGTAAGCAACAGCTACCAGTGGATTGTATCATGGGTTAAAAAAGTTAACCCTTTCACCGATGAATATATATCTCATTTTCATCGATACCATACTGGAAAACTGTTGAATATTTTGAAAATAATTTGACTGCCTGTGTCAGTTGAGGCGGAATGCTATAGTATTCCTCCTCAGTTGATATTGCTGGATGAGGGTGATGCTAGCGTACTTGTTTACAAGGTATGCACGATGTACGAATATTTTGATAATTTGTTGCTGAATATTTTGATAATTTGAGTGGTAGCGGAATATTTTGATAATTGGTTGCTGAATATTATGATAATCGGGTGCTGAATATTTTGATTGGTTGCTGAATAAATTGATTGGTTGCTGAATATTTTGAAAACGATTTGACTGTGTAAATTTCTTATTAGGCGATGTTAGGTAAGAGGGAGGTGGTCTTATAACGGAGGTCGAAGGAGGAGGGATGAATGCTATCTAGGCCAGCAAAATGTGTTCCCCAGTCATTTAATTTTCAAAAATCAGACACGTACACAGGAAGTTTTCCTATGCTATTATATAGATAGTGTTATCTATCGTATTTATGTCTCTAAAATGGCAGTCATTTAATTATTAAATTTTCAAAAATATGGACAAAATGCATTCCTTGTCAATGGCAATGCATTAATTGACCGCGAACAATAGCATACAGATGCCCATTTAGAACAGTAGCATCCATCGATCACTTTTGACGGATCAGAATGTGTGCTTGCGTATGCATGTGTGAAGCGGGTTATTTAATTTTTTGAACAGATAAAGAGATCTCTTTCGAATGATTTGTGGGCCCTGAAAAGGGCCGTGTTTTGAGATAGGTCTCATTCTTCGCAGATCCGCACAGGCGTGGTTGTCAGTTTGGTAACAAACTGTGACATGTTTGCTTTTTGTATATCAGTCGGAGTATCACCGATTACAGGACACCCATGCGGATACTGTTTGATTGGTAATAGACGATAGCACTCCTTGCAGGTGTACACCATCTCTTTAGGTTCTGTTGATCATACACCTACAGACCCTCTCGTGTTTCGACCGTCGGCATATGGTGTCGCGGATGTCGCTGGAACACCAACGACACCGCACATACCCAGTGTCTGATCCGTCAAAGTTTGTACTGCTGGCCATTTTAGCCAAATGTACATTAACATTTACATTTATACCACATCGCTCTACTACAAAAAAAATATAAGGAATATCGCGTGAGATGAAATCTGACTGCCTAAGGTTACCTAACTACTCTGCAGTTACACATCCAACCACTTTGCGATGTTTAAAATGGATTGAATTTGTACTGTTTATAGGAATATATGTACTGCGGCCGCAAATCCGCAAATCCGCAACACGCGACCCACATGCGGCCGCACATGTACGCATGCATTTTGCCGTGTATGCGTGTTCAGGCATGTACATACACTTGGTGCCATCCGCAACACGATCCCGTAAATCCGCAACATACGCCTGCAAAGCCGCAACATGCGGACCGCATGCATCTGCACATGTACGCATACATTTTGGCGTGTATGCGTGTTCAAGCATGTACATATACTTGTTGCCATCCGCATCATACGACCGCAATCCGCAACATACGCCCACAATCCGCAACATGCGCCCGCAATCCGCAACATACGCCCGCAAATCCGCAAATGCGGCCCGCATGTGGCCGCACATGTATGCATGCATTTTGGCGTGTATGCGTGTTCAGGCATGTGCATATAGTTATTGCCATCCACAACACACACCCGCAAATCCGCATCATGCGCCCGCAAATCCGCAACATACGCCCGCAAATCCGCATCATATGCCCGCAATCCGCAACATACGCCCGCAAATCCGCAACACATGCCCGCATGCGGCCGCACATGTATGCGTGCATTTTGGCGTGTATGCGTGTTCAGGCATGTACTTCCACATGGTTCCATCCGCAACACGCGCCCGCAAATCCGCACATTTTAGCCAAATGTACATTAACATTTACATTTATACTACATCGCTCTACTACAAAAAAAAATGTAAGGAATATCGCGTGAGATGACTAGCGTCCTATCAAAATCTGTCGCGTACTGGCCTACATATAATGACACATACATGCAGGCGAAAATCTTGGATATGTTCACGGGCTAGACGCTATGGATCAGTTTGTTAAATGGTTTATGCGCATAAAAATCTGTGCGCGTTAAAAAAGTATCCAGGGAAATATGTTTTCTCTGACCACCTCGTTATTGTACATTATATACGTTATTTAATCCTTCAATTTGTATACAAACGCGTTAACCTTCATCTAAAACCCTCAAAACTAAGCGGCTTCCTACCAGTCATTTAATTTTTTTAACAGAGAGCAAAGTACATCTCTATGCGGGTAATATATAGCTAAGCCAAGCGATGTTGTATGCATAATATTTTATAGATAATAATCATGCATCTCGTATTTAAGGAGTGCACTTTAAAGCGGCAGTCATTTAATTATTAAATTTTAAAAATTGTTATAAAAATAGTGGGAACAATGCCCACCGTCGTCATCGTTGACGAATAATGACGAGCACCCTTGGATCGTTTAACGTATTAGGTGGTCGATGCGGTCCCTCGCGGTTGTAGTAAAAAAGTACTTTGAAACTAAGCGGAATCGTGGCTTCCTATGTCAAATTGTCGCATTGAACAGCACTTTTAAGAGTTTGTGCGCACGAATGCGCTAGTACGAATTGTAGCTTCCTATGTCAAATTAGTATCAAAACTATTCGCTTAAGCTACCAATGCGCCATGATATAGGTTTGAAAAATTGGAAAATAACATCCCTGGAATGAGTGTAGAGGTGGTCGCATAATTGAGGTCGAACGAGTTAGGAGGAGGAGGGATGATGTATGCTAGCGCAGTGCTGCCTGGCACGAGGGATGAGGTATACTAGCGTACATGTTTACAAGGCCTACAATGCGCGTTGTATGAATATTTTGAAAATAATTTGACTGAGGTGTTAGCGACAACTTTCTATCAAATCATTTCCATGATATTTAGTGAATATTTAGAAAATAATTTGACTGTCTGCATCAACTTTTGCTCAAATCGTTTCCATAATATTTTGCTAGGAAGTGGATCCCTGGAATGTCTGAAACACCTCGCCAGTCAGCCAGTTAACGGTAATAAACTAGGAAAAATTACCATGCCTGGGTACACACAGTGTGAATGCATTATGAGTACCTAGTCAATGAGACCCCGACAACAAAAATAATACATTATTAATACATTGCGAACGCAATCACCTACTACCAATACCGACCATCACCACCATCATCACCACCATCACCATCCCTCTATCACCACCAGCACCACCACCCACTAAGCACCAACACCCACCACCAAGCATTAACCCCACCACCATCATCCACCACAACACCTATTTTCATCAACCGCCAACCCCACCACCGCCACCACCACCAACAGCATCAGCACTCTGATTTGTATATCGAGGGGTGTGGGGGACCCGGCTGGGAAGCTACATTCATCAAACACACGCATAAAGAACCAATGATTTATTTGTATCCATATTTTCACATTGAAGTAAATATTACATATGATAAAACGTATAGTTGCAGTAGCATAAACAAATAGTCAATGTTCTGGAGATCCATTTATCGATGACTGATTCCTTATGGATCAGATCTATCACCGACAGAATCATCATCATTATCCTCAGCATCTAGATGGTTCCTTATGTACTTCTTGGTCAGAAACTCTTGTTTTCGAAAGGCTGATAAGACTGCTTCATCGTATGCATACCCCTCGTCGATAAAATCTTTAATTTCCTGACGAATTATTTTAATGAGCATAGAGTTCTGTAATCTTCTCGACTGGAGCATTATGTCTATATACTTTGTAACTAAAGCATCAGCATATACGGAAATAGGCACATTGCCTACACCATGCGGGTCTGTGTCCACTTCGCCATCCTCATCTTCTAAACCTGATTGATCAGCGTCTAAGACCTGCTTAATATTTTGGAATATGGTAAATAGTTCCTCATTGCCTATGTCTTCTTTTTCATCTTCACCTTCATCTTCACTCTCAGTCTCCGCTGAGTCATTACCGGCTTCACTCTCCGACTCCGCTGATGCATCATCTTCACTCTTCATCTCTGTCATTTCTTCATCTTCACTGTCTAGATTTTCGCTATCTTCAGCGTTATGGAATCGGATCTTATGCCGCTTCAGGTCATTTGACCTATTAAAAGTTGAACCACATTCAAAACATGTATGTCTCGGCATATTGATTATAGGATAAATCTAGCAAGTTACAAGGTTCTTCAAAGAAATCTGACTGCCTTACTACTCTGCAGTTACACGTCCAACCACTTTGCGATTGAGAAAAGGGATTGAATTTGCACCATTTATAGGATTATATGTACTGCGGCCGCAAATCCGCAATATGCGCCCGCAAATCTGCAACACGCGCCCGCAATCCGCATCATGCGCGCGCAATCCACAACATACGCCCGCAAATCCGCAACACGCGCCCGCATGCGGCCGCACATGTATGCATGCATTTTGGCGTGTATGTGTGTTCAAGCATGTACATACACTTGGTGCCATCCGCAACCCCCCCCCGCAAATCTGCATCATGCGCCCGCAAATCCGCAACATACGCCCGCAAATCCGCATCATACGCCCGCAATCTGCAACACACGCCCGCAATCCGCATCATGCGCCCGCAATCCGCAACATACGCCCGCAAATCCGCAAATGCAGCCCGCATGTGGCCGCACATGTATGCATGCATTTTGGCATGTATGCGTGTTCAGGCATGTACATACACTTGGTGCCATCCACTACACACACCCGCAAATCCGCATCATGCGCCCGCAATCCGCAATATGCGCCCGCAAATTCACAACATGCGGACCGCATGCGTTTGCACATGTACGTATACATTTTAGCCAGCAGAGCCAGTCATTCCGGTGAAAAATTTTCAAAAAGTCTTCTGGCGCACGCATGCGCGCAAGGGCGCACACCGCGGCACGCACGCACGCACAAGGGTACAACGTATAACTAGCAGTATCGCATATTAGCACATGTTCATATGAGCGTGACCTATATTAAACCCTCATGACATACCCTCTCCAACCTACATACTATTTTTCAGACACCACGCTCTCACACATTACGCCCACAATGTCTAGACAAATGGATAACTGTCAGAGTCAGTCATTCCGATGATAAATTTTCAAAAATAGACTTCTCTAGGGCGGCAAGTATGAATATTAAGAAATTCGCTATGGGTTGTCGGGTTGGTGGGTGTTGGTGGTGGGATTAATGCCTGGTGTTGGGTGTAGGTCGTAGTGTTGCACGCAGGCACCTATGCACAACGTATAACTAGCAGTATCTCGTATTAGCATGTGTGCATACGAGCGAGACCTTTATTAAATCCTCATGACCCTCTCCAACCTATATGCCATTTTTTCAAACACAGAGCTCTCACCCATTCCGACCACAATGTCTAGATAAATGGATAGCTGTCAGAGTCAGTAATTCCGGTGATAAATTTTCAAAAATAGTCTTCTCTAAGGATGCAAGTATGAATATGAAGAAATTCGCTATGGGTTGGCGGGTGCATGGGTGGTGGTGGTGGTGGGGTTAATGCATTTTCAAAAATAGTCTTCTCTAAGGATGCAAGTATGAATATGAAGAAATTCGCTATGGGTTGTCTGGTGCGTGGGTGATAGTGTTGGTGGGGTTAATGCATGGTGTTGGGTGTAGGTCGTAGTGGTGGTGGTGGTGAGTGTTGACGATGATAATGGTGGTTGGTGGGGGGTGTTTACCGGCACAATGACTAGACAAATGGATAGCCTGCAGTGCCAGTCATTCCGATAATAAATTTTCAAAATAGTCTTCTCTTGTACTACAAATATGAATATGAAGAAAATTGACATTTTCTTGAAGAAATTCGAGGGTTAAAAGAGTTAAGAAAGTCTCTAGCGTCCATGTAATGGCGTAACACGAGGTGGTCGCTTAGGGCAGGACTGAATTATATAGTAAAAAACATGGTTATAACGTATCACTGCTCTGTAGCCAAAAGGATATATTTATATTTGAAGTAAACGGTCATCTATGATTATGCTACTATGCTCAAAATGTTGCTCTTAATTGTCGTATCTTTAAGCGTCGGTAAACAGCAATAGCCGGTGAGCGGGCGTTATTATCGATTTTCACAAACTCTCGGCGAGGACATTGTAATATCCCATGCTTAGAACGAGACGGGTGGTATATTCTTATAGTATTCCTTAACACATGACATGTTTGTATCTCGATTTAAGATTGAACTTGGTGCTTTAACATTCTTTCGTTATTAACACGTGCCGTGTTTGTAACTCGATTAAGGACCGATCCCACGGCTATTCAAGATGTATGGATAAATCATACGCACCAAATAATCTTTTTAGCATAAGTACGCTCGACATACAATTCTATAAACGGAACCCTCAGAGACATAATGACCACATTTTAACCATCGTATTTAAAATGTCTGATGTTATTGCAAAGTATTTTAAAACAATTTGTGCGTAATGCCGGTTAAAATTCAATCAAAATATTCAACAAAATAGTTTTACTAATAACGTTAACAACGTCAAATTAATTTCAAAATATTCAACAGTTTTCCTGTATGGTATCGATGAAAATGAGATATATATTCATCGGTGAAAGGGTTAACTTTTTTAACCCATGATACAATCCAATGAATCCATCACCACCAAGTCTTGGTTACCATTCCAACCGTACATACCATTAATACGAGATTATTTTTAATATTTTGTTGCTAATCTGTCTGGTAGCTGTTGCTTACTAACAGCTTACGGACAGTCTCTAAATATTCTACAGTATACTAATAACGTTAGCGACGAAACAGTCAAATTATTTTCAAACATCAATACCGTAATTCCTCATACATCCTCAACCTCATACGACCTCCGTTATCGGACCACCTCTTAAACTCTATTATTTTACTAGTATCTATACCAACGATACTGTTCTAAATGGGCATCTGTACGCTATTGTTCGCAGTCAATTAATGCATTGCCATTGACAAGGAATGCATTTTGTCCATATTTTAGAAAATTTAATAATTAAATGACTGCCATTTTAGAGACATAAATACGATAGATAACACTATCTATATAACAGCATAGGAAAACTTCCTGTGTACGTGTCTGATTTTTGAAAATTAAATGACTGGGGAACACATTTTGCTGGCCTAGATAGCATTCATCCCTCCTCCTTCGACCTCCGTTATAAGACCACCTCCCTCTTACCTAACATCGCCTAATAAGAAATTTACACAGTCAAATCGTTTTCAAAATATTCAGCAACCAATCAATTTATTCAGCAACCAATCAAAATATTCAGCAACCGATTATCATAATATTCAGCAAACAATTATCAAAATATTCCGCTACCACTCAAATTATCAAAATATTCAGCAACAAATTATCAAAATATTCGTACATCGTGCATACCTTGTAAACAAGTACGCTAGCATCGCCCTCATCCAGCAATATCAACTGAGGAGGAATACTATAGCATTCCGCCTCAACTGACACGGGCAGTCAAATTATTTTCAAAATATTCAACAGTTTTCCTGTATGGTATCAATGAAAATGAGATATATATTCATCGGTGAAAGGGTTAACTTTTTTAACCCATGATACAATCCACTGGTAGCTGTTGCTTACTAACAGCTTACGGGCAATCTCTAAATATTCTACAGTTTACTAATAACGTTAGCGACGAAACAGTCCTTACTCCGTCCGTAATTCCTCTTACAGCCTCAACCTCTTATGACCTCCATTATCGGACCACCTCTTAAACTCTATTATTTTACATTATCATACATTACTCCCTTATTATTTTTACAACGGTAGATAACCGCGGAGGGGGGCGCGCCGCCACTACGTTCAAACGTAAAATACACAACTTTTATACTTTTAAGGGTTAACTCATTCAAAATAATAGAACATTCCAGTGTTGCAGATTCTCAAATACGTGTGCGGCTGTTCATCATTGTTATCGAGAAAAACGTGTGCCACTGTCCGCCATTGTTCTCTAGAATGTGTGTGCCCCTGTTCGTCATTGTTCTCAACATTCCATTCCTCAAGCTTTTCTTTTGTTCTCCTGAAAAACCCATTGTTCTCGAAGACCCCCTGCTGTGGAGAACAATAACGGCCAGCCCCACCCATAACTACTGTGACTTACTTGGGCACAATTGTGTGTTTTTCTAACAAAATCCTTTAGAATGTTTAACACCGAAATTTCAATATCCCAGATAAAGACAACTATACGAATATCTTTTTAATACTTTGACTGGTAGCCCACCCCACCCTACCCCCCCCCCCTCCCCCCCCCCCCACACGTGTTGCTATCATAGACCTGTATTAAGTATTGCAACGACAACGACTGCCCATGTAAGCTTATCATCTTCTCTTAATATATTTTAACCCTTTCATGAGGAGGCTGCCAAAACCGGCCCCTACAGTGATCTTGAGGATGTTAATTTGCAGGTCAAGAGAAGATCGTTTTTGAAAATTCACCACTGAAATGACTGGCTCGATAATTGAGCCAGTTATTACAACAGTAACTCTTCAAAACAGTCGTCTATTGGCCTGCAAATAGGCACTCAATAACCAAATTTTTTTTAAATATTCTTGACTCAATTTGGGTAATACAGGGTTAATAAATTATGAGGACGACGATGATGTACCATGTCTGTTTAACCTTTCCCGTATTGTATTATAGTATGATTCACATTTGTTGCATTCGAGATAGGGTAAAAATTACAGACTTGTTACAGACAGTCTTGAGGCGTACTATGTGTGTGGTAAATTTCAAAACATGCATAATAATATTGTAGAGGGCGAAAAAGTAGACAGAGTTCGCTAACAATAATGGATCCATCTAAAAATAAAGGCTTGGCTTTTTCGAAACTACACCTATAACGTAATGACCGGTCATCGTCTTACGTTATCACAACGACTAGACTGTTACACAGACTCAACTTCGGATACCAGACAGACCTGGACCCAGTCTATCTCCGTAACAGACTGTAAAAGCAACACTGTGGATCGTGAAATCGCTAGGTCAATGGCTACTCAATAGGCCCCTACATACGAGATACATTTCTCGATCTCGTATCGAAAGAGAACTCGCGGGATACGAATGAATAATGGATGTGTGATTGGTAGTATCCTTTTGTCTTTAATCCATCTGTGGGAATAAATCCATGTAGGGCCAAAACAATTTTGTAGCAGTATTGATAGACTACCAATGTACCAAATTTCCAGTCAAAACTGCTGTCAATAATATTGTAGCAGATTGTTGAATACAGAAATCAACCGAAAGTGTAGGCCTATGCATGTGCTAAGTTAAGAACGTCTACAGGAAATTCGGCCACAGAATTTCAACCATATAGTTGGATAGGTATATCAATACGCTAGTGAAGTAATGTTACAAAAATGTTTACCATGAAGTAATTTCGTAGTGCACAATTTCATACCGAAAATTTGCTAAATCTCCGGTGATTCACAGTTTTCAGTGCCGTATTGTTTGTAGTATGTTTAGCCCCATAAATTCACCTACATAGTTTTGAGCCTTAATATACTAGATATATTCCGAATATAACAAATTCTAGATGAAATAATTTTATTAGGCAAAAATTGGCTTAAATGTTGGGTTTTTCGTGCTTTTCGGTGCCCCACTGCCTATATGTAATATGATCGTCTCCAGAACTTCTCTCCCATAGACGTAGAAGGATTTGAATACGATAGTTATATTGGGAATTTAACAAAATTCGACCGTGAAGTAATTTTGTAGTATACGATTTCATCGCGTAAATTCGTTTCAATTTTGGCAGATCTGCAGGTTTTCAATGCCCTACTATTACCTGTCTGCAATAGGTTTGGCCACATAATTTCACCGATATGGTTAGATAACGATATGAACACGCTAATGAATCTTGAGTTTTCTACCACGTAGTAATTTCGGAATATTCAATTTAGTAGCCACGGACAGTTGTGAAATGCCAACAATTTACTATATTCCGTATCAGAATGTCTGTTCTCGATTTGTAATAATTTCTTTTATATATGGATGTATATAACTCAATATGAGCTAGTGCTTTTGCACAATTCTACCATCTATAATATGGTTGGTTCACATTCACCACATTCAGATAGGTGTCGGAATGTCCTGGCATATCGCTCATAATGGGTTCGGCCCCAGAATGTCACCCATATGTTTAGATAGGTATAGGCACACGCTTCCGGAGTAGTGAGATTTAAAACTATCTACCATGAAATAATTTCGGCTCAAATTTAGGCCGATTCATGGTTTTCGTTGCACCCAGTCAAATTAGTTCCAAAATAGTCATCAGCTTACCTGTATAGTTACCTTGAAATTGGAAGTCTGGGAATTCATTATTCAGCGTATATATAGTCATCGATTCCAACACGCAAAAAAGGGGTGGAGCTTAGCTAGAAATAGGCGTGGCATACCTAGAAATGGATCCCTCTATTGAAATTGGCATGAGCAAATTGAGCATTATAGGGCTAATACCACTTGTTAATGCGTGGTCCACACAATATGGACCACTTGTATAAAGAGAGCACCCGTATTTATAGGTCACATATTTTAACAAGGCCAATCATAGATTGTAGACCCTTGTAGTTACATATTCACCATATGACCCCATTGTAATATGGTTGGTTCACATTCACCACATTCAGATAGGTGTCGATATGTCCTGACATATCGCTCATAATGGGTTCAGCCCAGAATATCACCCATATGTTTAGATAGGTATAGGCATAAGCTTACGACGTAGTGAGATTTAAAAATTTCATAACGTAAATAAGCTCAAACTTAGGATAATTCATGGTTTTCATCGCAATACGGTCACCCGCCCCCCCCCCCCCGCCCCCCCAGAATTTCACCCACAAATACCTATAGGAAATATGCTAGTTGTATTTCGAATTAAAAAAATTCTACAGGAACGTAATTGCATAGTACACAATTCCACACAGAAAATTGGCGCAAATTCTGTCAGATCAAAGATTTTCTGTACCACACTGTTTGCAATAGGTTCGACCCCAGAAGTTCGCCCATATGGTTAGATACGTATATGAATACGCTAATAAAGTATCAAAAGTTTAAAAAATGTTTAATATACAGTACTTTCGTCATATGCAATTTAGTAGTGGCACACCATTGTCAAATTCCAATAATGTACTATTTTCGGTACCAGAATGTCTCTACATGCCTTGTAGCCAGTTTTCGAACATAAGGTCGCATAGAACTATGTTCTCGTGCTGTGCGAAATATTGTAATAATTCTACATCCAAATATTTATTATAGTAATGTGAAAATATTTCTATATATCCCATATTATTAGCCATGTACTGGTAGAACCTGACTTATGAGGCCAATGCCCTAACATTTGTACATATGGTCAACAAGATCGTCATCATTACAACGGCTGAGGCCGATTTTGGCCTTTTTGTCGAGAAAAAATATTTGATTTAATAGTTTGTCACTGTTTCTAGTAAAGATATCGTTTAATAGGTGACATAGATATGATAGCTAAATGAAACAGATCGCGATGTCGTGGCTGTTTCCCACTGGGTCTTCAGTCAGAATGTTTTCTACTATATCATTTTCGTTGGAGAAAACTAGGTTCACGAGTATTGGTTCTATCCTGGCCACTTAACTTTGTTGAAAAGTGTATCTGTCGGTACAGATCGGGGTCCTGTATTGCATCAAAAATATACTTGCTTTGTGCATTTCACTAGCATTGCAGTGTATATTTCACCAATATATTTCCGTGTAATAAGCTCTTCACGTCTGTTTAAGAAGGTATCAAGATTTAGGTTTAAAATATTCTTTACAGTTTTTCTTTAATATGTGTGAATGAGTGTCAGGGTCTGTACTGTTTCTTGCGCTGATTTTCTACTGACTGGGTTGCCAGTTCTGTTGATTTCTTTATCTTTACACGTTGTTGATACCTAATGACCCACATTTGATCTGTTACGCTCTGTTGATGCAGTAGTGCAATTTTCTCATCACTGGCTGCTCTTAATTTTGTCTGTTCCCCTCTCTCTGTTAAGGAGTTTGGCCTGGAGAAAAAGGATGGATGGAAAAATTGTTGGACTGACCAAAAATATAAGCTGCTTTTCCTAGCCCATAGCTAATACTGCCCATATCTTTTTGCAAGAAATATTCCTTCCTTTGTGTTTATTGTCTGCGTATATATTTGTCATAAGTGGCTTGTATGCCTTTATATAACTTAATTTTTTCATGAAACTGTTGAGTTTATTCTCAGAATTATAATAACCTCCGGGCACGCTATTTACCATTGATGCCTTGCATGAATATGTGTACTTACTTGTTATTATTATTATTATTATTATTATTATTATTATTATTATTATTATTATTATTATTATTATTATTATTATTTTTATTATTATTATTATTCAGCATATCGTGAGTGAGTTCTGGGGTACAAGTACAGTTGGTTACGCTATGGCATGTTACAATGTGGCTCACTTGTTCGCCCTGCCTTCCAGTAAGGCGCCACATCGAGAGAAGAGCTGTGTGATGGGAACCATCCTCATTATTGGTGAGTCACCATGACATTGGACCTTATTGGCCACACTGAGTCAGAGTAAACATGATGCCATTTCACTGAGCTAGTCAGCACATTCAATAAAATCAGGCTGTTTGCATAAATATAACCAAGTTATCTTGAGGGACCAGCGGCGCCAAACGATGAGATGCGTGGGATGGGAGAACATTGCGTTTCTTTATACCGGGTGTTCAGCTGATGTTAATATGGACACATTGGATGAAGTTAAAGATAACGACTGTGGCCTTACTGCTGTTTAACGTTAACCGGAACTTGTAGGCCCTGTATAGCGTAGTACAGATTCCGGTTAACGTTAAACGGCAGTAAGCACAATGCGTTGTGGGAAGTTGGCGGCCCTGTCTTAACAGATTTCCCGTGCCCTGGGCACAAGGGGAAGATTTTGGAATCTAGATGCTCACAAATACCATTTCCCCTGCGCTCGTATTCATGGCGCATTTCTTTTGTATCAAAATTGTAATAGTTATAATGTATACTGTAATGATTGTAATGAGGAGAGATTAAAATGCAATTCAAAGATCGTCTCGTATAACAGATTCATAAGCTATAGCCGCTATACATTTAAATTATCACGTCTTTCATGATACGCAATGGGTATAGTAGCGATGTCTCGAACTCAAAACACCCTGAATCCGTGAACTTGAGATGTAGATACTATCATATTACACAATGTAATGGGATAGCATCTATATCTTAAGCTCACAGATCCAGGGGCGTTTGAGGTTGATACATGGTACATAGGCCTACCGACAATTTGTTATTATATGTTTTGGCCATTTCATCACTAAGCCTTCTGAAGCATCCCTGGTATCCTAACTTATGGGACCTTTCCAAGTTTATCCATCTATCATATGACGTCATAATCAACTAAGTGACGTGTTGGATGACGCCATAATCATGACGTCCTTAGTTTCAAATATTTAACAGCTTACCTGTATAGTTTTCTGGAAATGGATAGTCAGGGAGTTCAGGTATTGATTGATCCCAACGCGACCGAGGTGTGGGTGGAGCTTATCTAGTAATGGGCGGGGCATAGCTAAAATTGGAAAGGTCCATTGTCAATGAAGTCAGGATGCCAGGAATTTGTCAGTAAAAGGGTTAATGATGAAATGGCAAAAAATAACCGTTGCTCTAGTATACATCTGTTAAAGATTTTGATTGAAAGTAAGTTGACTTGCTGCTTGATGCAGCATTGGATTCCATGGAAATTAATTTCAATATAGTAAAAAAACCATTCTTACGCAGATAACGCAGCTTACTGGGCCGATGCTGGGCCGATACCGTTTCAGTATCGGCCCGGCATCGGCCCAGTAAGCTGCGTTAGCAGGGTATAATTCAAGGAGTTTTCTCAATTGTGGCCTTTAACTGTAAAGGGTTAAAAGCTTCTCCTGCAACTTATCGTTTCCAATGCTCCCTATAGAAAGATTGTTCAACCATTCATGGTGCATGGTAGCTATGAGTGAATTCTTAATGATTTTCACCGTTGAGAAGGGAAGTGTCTGTTGCCAGGGCAGTTTGAAACAACCATTGGAAGGTATATCCTATGAGCTAACTCGATTTTGGAAAATCTGTTTCTACTTTATCATGTACAGCAATTGACTCTCAAAGGACGGGCATCTCTCTTGAAAATTGAAAGGTTTAAAATTATAATTACCAACATGATTTGGGCGAGCTGACATACAAAGAGGCCCCTGTGAAATCAGCGACCATATGCCTGGGTCCCAGTAGGCACTTGCATTAAAACGTCACTGCATGGTGCCCGAAGTTGGCTGGAGTACAGACTGATGCCATTGAGAAGAGGGCCTCTAGTCTGCACGTCTGCTCATGAAATAGAACAATATCTATCATCTTTAACAATTTCCTTTCTTTAACTACAAATTTCGAAAAGGGAAAGGCGGGGTGGTGTGTTTCTACGCGCAAGCCGTTTGTAAACATTTTCCTGATGGCACACGGTCAAGCTTAGTAAAAAAAAAATCATTATTCACCGTACTGTACAGTAAATTAAAATACCCATACCAATTTGCTTTGTATTTTAGGATCAGTGTTGGCAGTCACGTGTTTAGGAGGTGTGACATTAACACCTGATCACGTGTCGATCCCGTGGCTTATAAGCTTGATGCTCGGCCTGGGACTGGCTGATGGCAGTCTACAATGCTTCTTCTCAAGTACGTATTTTTTCGGAATCTCCATCTTAGTAGACAGACTTGAATATGAAGTGCACGTGTTCGTTGCTGAAACCTGATGCTAGTTCTTTAACTCTTTAACTAGTGAAATTACAGAATATAAATTTATAAACAACTATACAGAAAAGCTGTTGAATATTTTGAAACTAATTTGTTTAGAACCTGTTGCAGTCACGGTAAAATCAGTTTCAAAATATTCAACATCCTCCTACCAGCATAAAGAATTTGTCATGTCTTGTTTGTAAGGGTTAGAGGAACCAGACGCGGATCAAGGGTGTGTGTGTGATTGAGATGAAACCATGCAACCCCACTTGTCATACACACGCACGCACTATTTGAAATAATGATGTTTTCAAATTGTGTTTGTATGGCCAGAGACACGTTACCGCGCAAGTGTCTATTTCTAACTGTCCACTAGATCATAGATTAATTTTATTATTAAAACTCCATGTCTAGTATTGGTGCTAATTTAACGAGACTACTTGGACTGAAATCTGTTACTCATATATTTTAGACTAACTGGACTGAAAGTTGTTGCTGCGTTATAGTGGAAGCCATACGTGTAACCGCCCAGGGAAACAATAGCTTGAAGCTATAGCTGCCCTGGGCAATTATGCAGCAATAGCTTCCAGTATAAGGCAGCAACAACCGTGAGCCCAGTTAGGCAGAATAATGTGACTTTTGAAAATTTATTGTTCTCAGATTTTGAGTGTTATGAGTAATTAGGCCCATTCTTAGTACCGTCACGACCATGATGTGATACACCAGTGAGAAAAGCATCACCCTCGCCCACCTAAAATTTAAATTATAATGACGTGAGTAAAACTTGAATAACTTAGCCGACAACTGATGGTCCATACTTATCTCTGAAAATGCAGGAGAGGCCATATGAGAGCACCTAGATTTTCAAATTTCACGAGGGTGGACCCGGACCCTCCATATTGTGTGGCCACCGCTGGTTTTGTATCAGTCACCGCCGTACACTGATTAATTTAGCCAATGTACTGCTACTATTTTTTCCTTGGCAGGACCTGTACTAGTTTGATTACCGGCTGTTTTCTGTCTGCAGGATTGTGGTGTTCTGCTGCTCTTGAATTCAGGACAGAGTTTTGGTGCTGTATGCCGGCAGTTGTGCAGGGAATTGGTCTTGCTTCTGGCTTTGCAGCGTTCGGATTCCTTACTCTACAATACAAAGCACTCGGTTTAATTGCTGGTACCATATTGGTGGCGGGCACGTGCTTAGTTTTAGAGATACGCACATCAAAGTCATCGCAGGATGGATCAGAATCGATGTCAACGCCGACACGTGTATAGATCTAAGCGAACACAATCTATGTAATGAAATTCATTGAGCCACTTATAGGGCTATAATCTATTTCCACCCATTCAGTCGTGATTACTGATCTGATAACGCAGCTTATTGGATCGACGTTGTGTCGATACTGGGCCGATACTGGCGTCTGTATCGGCCCAGTAAGCTGCGTTGTCTGAGTGGTTACTACAACTAAACAAGGGTCGTTGACTTCATGCAGAATGTAACGGGTTCATGACTGTATGTTATGGGAGACCTATCTTTTGCCAACAAACTCTTGTTCATCTCTTGTGGGCTATTGAGTGGGGTTGATTGATAATGATTGCTTGAATCGCTGGAGTGTATTTTTAAATTCAAAATTATATATTTGTCTAAAGCTCATTGCATATCAGAACAAGTTGTCCGAATGCACGTCTCAACTAAGCGTACATTCATTGCATAATTTCTGTAAGCAGCTTAAAGAAATAACAGTGCGCGTAGGCCTACGTATGCCAAAGTGCGTAGCATCCAGTGTCCATATCTATGTTTCTGAAATACCATTCGCATATGAAAATGATGGCAATATGTTAACAGATATTTATTTTGTCAATTTAGTGCTGATATACTTATATGACGCGACTCAGGCTATATATGACACGAACACCGGGCAGTATTTGCCAGTGCTAATGTACTGACACCCGATACCGTATCAAGGATTAAGCTTATAAAGATGTAGATATAGATCTTGGGTCATATATCATAGTTGTGACATGACAATTACGAATAACTAGGTATTCGGCATAGCCTACCCCACATATGTTTGCAGAGTCATAATAGCTAAATCTGTCACGATATGTCCTACATGTTCACATTGGGCCATTTATGACCATGTATCCGATCACTAATTATAGACTAATTATATCAGTGCCATATGTTTTCTAAAATATAATGTTATTGATCTGGTTTTATGGCCTTGATTATCATGATAAAACATTAATATTTGTTTGTAATATGTAAATGTCCTGTACTTGCTCAGAGGGGTGTGGGGGTGGGGTGTGTGTGTGTGTGTGTGTGTGTGTGTGTGTGTGTGTGTGTGTGTGTGTGTGTGTGTGTGTGTGTGTGTGTGTGTGTGTGTGTGTGTGTGTGTGTGTGTACGGATGGAGGGAGTGAGAGAGAGAGAGAGAGAGAGAGAGAGAGAGAGAGAGAGAGAGAGAGGGAGAGAGAGAGGGAGAGAGAGAGAGAGAGAGAGAGAGAGAGGGGGGGGGATGACGGAGGGAAGAAGTGAGGGAGGGAGGGACGAGGTTGACACAATAAACAAACAAATGTACTGGGACATGTATATTAACGTGTACTAGTGTAGATTAACATGTATACATGCACACATTGTATGCCTTTAGTCAGCACTCCATCCTTCTACTATATATAGCCTGTAGGGTCTCACACTCGTTGCCATTTCGTGTCACGCGGGTTTAGCAAGATGTCATTTGAAAGTTGCTAAAGCTCGTTCCAAATGAAATGTTACAATAATAAAACGAGTGTGATAAATTTGATAATAAAATGTCAACGAGTGTGAGATTCGCTTTATCACATAGGGCCTAAGCTACTATTTTTAATTTTCAGGCCAATTCGATGTGTCACGGTGGTTTTTTTTTTACAATTTTGCATTATCATTGTAACGCTTTCGTTTGCTGATGAGAATCCTGACCAATGCTTAGCAAATCATAGTGGCAAACGCAGCATCTTTTAATTTCAGATTTAAAATTATTTTTGATCGATCGATTTAATTTGTTTTACTGTTTTATTCAAATTTTCCTTCATATTTCAAGCATACTATATTTCACTGTAGTATGTTTCAATAACAATGAGAAAGCTACATACGTTATCGCTGCTATATAATGCGGTTATGCCTACTAGGTAGGTCAGCATTTGCAAATCAGATGGTGGTGTACACATGTATGGTAATACATTCAATTTAAGCTGCCATCGTGATATTTTATTACACCAGTCGGAAGAAATGGACCTTTCCAGTTTTAGCCATGCCCCGCCCATCGCTGGCTAAGCTCCACCCACCGCTTCGCTCGTGTTGGGATCGATTGATCCCTGACCGCACTGACTATCAATTTCCAGAAAACTATGCAGATAAGCTGTTAAATATGTTGAAACTAATTTGACTGGGCGCTGTTGCTGCCTATGGTACCAACAGCGTCCAGTAAAATTATTTTCAAAATATTCAACAGAATGTTTATTAAATGGTAACGACATACAATTTGTACAACGTGTCGGACTATTAAACGCTAAAGATGGACTATTTCGAGTTATTCATGACGTCATGATTGTGACGTCATCTTACACGTCACGTATTTGATTATGACGTCATATGATGGATGGCTAAACTTGGAAAGTTCCATTGGTAAATATTGCCACATAAGCTTGCTTCTGTGATAAATATCATTGATAACTAGAGTGTTCTATCTTGACATTGTCTCCAAATTGATCTAACCAATATGTGATTGGCTGGCTGTGAGACGGATGGTGGCGATCGTATATGCTCACTCCTTGAGACCGAATTGTTTGTAATCGCATTCATGCTAATAAAATATCAAGATGAAATACCACCGGACTCAAGCTTTGATTGCTTACATTTTCTAGATGTATTTTTTTTGTAGGATGTTGTTGGAATGAATAGTCTGCGCGCAAACGCAGATGATAACAATCTTAATAGGTCTATAGGACTTCTTTCTTTCTTTGTTTCTTTCTTGCTTTCTTTCTTGCTTTCTTATTCTCGGTAATATTATTTTCACCTTAATTGCTCCTACAACTTTCAACGGATCAACTCCAAAATTGGTCAGCTCTTTTACCAATGATTTCCGAGATACGCACTTTTCCGTGTCAAAAAATTGTCCCGTATGAAATGTATCTGAACTGCGATTACACATAGGACCTATACAGATCTTATCAGTTCCTCATGGGGACCCGAAGAGATACTTTTTTGTTGAAAAAATGAACTCCAATTAGCCTGAGAAGTTACATGGGAATATTTGAACATATCCATGAGACCTAGTAAGGTCAAGGTCACCTCTTTCACGAAATCTTTAAACTGTGACTACACGCGTTGCACAGCGTTTATCTGATCATCACCAAACTTTGGCAAGACATTGCCTTCGAGGTCCCAGAGAAAAATGTTGACGTTGGAGTCCATGTGTTCCCTTAGAGACAGAGCAGGCCTCCCCTTATCAAAGACACCAGCTTTCGGCAGAAAAAACCTCTAATAAACCTAGTCCAATAAGCGCATTAAAACATTACCTAGTCACACATCTTGGTGTACAGAAATCACATTTTTAGTCATTCAGTCTTAGCTATGCCCCGCCAATCTCTAGCTAAGCTACACCGATGTTGGGATCAATCGATCCCTGGACTCTCTGACTCCCAATTTCCAGAAAACTATACAGGTAAGCTGTTGAATATTTTGAAACCAATTTAACTTTGTGGTGATGTTGCTGCTGCCTATGGCAGCAACAGCGCCCAGTCAAATTATTGAAAATATCCAACAGTTATTGAATAGTAGACATTTTTCCCGCTATTCGTCAACATGTGATTTAATATTGAGCACAGGCCGACTTCGTGGCGGCGACACGTGGAGGAAAAGTACAATCCTGGGTTCACTGCTTTGCAGTACTGCTGACATTGCTGCACGCTGCGTCATGGAAAACATAGCTTTCCAGTCCTTCTGGAAGCTATAGATTCGTAGATCAAAGATGCCCTTCATAAAAAGACTAGGTTTATACAATGCAACCTGCGTATCCTTGATGTTGTATAACTGTAACAGCTGGGCAGCTCCAAAGGCAGCGCTAGACAAACTTGATGCCTCCAGCCGCAAACACCTACGCACCAGACAGCATAATTTACAAGATGTGTAATACGTCGCCGCTGTCTGTCAAAGTCGCCCAGCAAAGACGGTGCAAGTTTGGCCATGTGCTAGACGGATGCCAGACGAGAACCCAGCACAGAGAGCCTTGGAATTCGCCCTACTCGAGCCAGCAAATGCAAAGCCAGGAGAGGACGCCATTGCATAAATCCGCTAAGCATGCTACGAGGTGAGCTCAAGAAAGCGGGACTCGGTACACTCAAGTCAAGAATGGGCCTGAGGAAGCTAAGGATTTCGGCTGAGGACAAGACACGGTGGGATAACGCGAAGAAGGACAGATTGCAGCTGTAGGATGTCTCTCCTACTACAGCCGCAGAATACAGTAATCATACATACATACATACATACATACATACATACATACATACAGGCCGACATAGGCAGATGGACCTGGTAAAACACAATATCGGGGATAATAACACAGCATCTATTTTTTATTTATCCAAAGAAGTTGTCAAATTATATTAAAACAATGTGAGTTTTTTTCATTCTAGATGGATAAATCTCCCTATTATGTTGATATATTTTTTCAGTCGTGACGCTGTAAGATCAAAAGTGTCTATTTTGCAAACAATGTTGATGAAAGCTGTTGCTGTTGTGTTTTAATTTTTGACAGTAATATCCTCATATTAGTCCAGAGCCTGGCATAGAGACCCGTATACATTTTCTACTTAAGAGAATGTGAATGTTGATTTGAATAATGTACACATAGAGCTTTAAATCTGCACTAGGTGGAATTTTGAAAACGTAGGCATAACTCTGGGACAGACATAGTTCAAAATGTCCCACAATTAGCTGTCTATCACCATCAAATTTACATATATTTTGATTGAAACATTTTAAAATAAAGCAAAAGGAAGTGCTTGATGTCTACAACGGTGTGTTCTAATCTGCTGTTTACAATGGAGTTGATTAATCGATTTTATACCGTCTGGTTACTGCAATCCCAGATGGCCGCACATAGCAACCAGGTAAAATCTTGCCATAATCATAACTCAGAAACTATTTGACATAGAGCGATAAAGGACGTGTCTTTCCCCACTAAACCAACGTTGTCAGACTGATTGAAAGATGTTTCAATGTTCTCCGACGGTTAGGTCGTCAAAAGTCCCAGATGTCCGCCGATAGCAACCAGGTGAGAATTCCCCACGGTCATAGCTTCGAAGATTTTTGGCATGGAAGTATGAAGGGGGGGGGGGGGGCTTTTCCGGCTAAAACAAGTCTGCCTTATTGATTAAAAGGGGTTTGATAGTTGGCCTTGGTCTAGGTCATGATAAATCTAAGATGTCTATCCATAGCATTTTCAGGTATGCATTTCCAACTGCCATTACTGACACTATATATTTGACCTAGTTTGACATATATTCATGACAGAGATGTCTAAGATGGCTACCATTCATATACAATAATACAACAGAAACCTTCATCATATAGCAAAGAACAAGATATATTATGAAAAAACATAGCAATGTTGCAATGAACACAAAGATAACACACACATTTATGAGTCGGGTAGCGGAACAACTGATCATACAAAATGACATAAACCTGAATGCCTTTAAGTGTGCAATACACACTACTTATTTTGACAGTGAGGTGCATGTGACCTGTGACAAAATACTACGCACATTAGTCCTGCTTTTGCACAAGGACAACGTTTGGTGATACATTTACCACCACATTTGCACACAGCAAGTTTTTCATCTGGTAGTGGCTTCATACATTTCACTGGCAAAATGGTGCCATGATCACAAAACCAGCCATAATTAGTGGGGTGGAGAACACGACCTCTATCAATTATGATATTGAGGACATTGCGCAAAATGTAAAATGGTTGCTGAATATGGGTTCGCAGCCTTTATCTACCTCCCATGCACAATGAAGAAGCAGCCTATCATCCACTTCTTCTACACTTCCCATCAGTGTACCAATATGTTCTGACAGTGAGGAGTCCTCTGATGATCTCTCCGGCCTCTTATCTGGGACCACTTCATCATCAACAATGCATCAATTGAGAATGATAGGAAGTTGTGAGTCTTGTTCACGCAAGCACACGAGTAAGACGTTGTAACTTGGTTTTGTTACTCGAAATTGTCCATTTGCTGGGGGTGTAGGGACATCTGGACCCATGAGTGCTATACCACCAGCTCCAATACCAACGCCACGCCAAGTTCTCTCACTCCCTTTGCCAGAGTATTCCGGATAGCTGTCAAATACAACATGGATACTGGTTCTGGAACACAGAGATTGGCCAGTAGAGAGCACAGATCGTATAGCATATGCGATTGTCCCAAATGAAGACAGATTTGGGAATGAACGGATTTTGGACACTCAGTCCAATATCACAGCCGCATCACCTCGTGGAAATACCATGCCTTCACGTGCTAGATGCTTCTCGATTTCCGCCATGAGCTTGCTTTATTTGTTTTGAGGCTAGGTCGCCTTCAAAGATGACTGACAGAATATCGTGAGAGTAGATTGATTCCAGCGGCATTCCCTGCTCGGCCACAATATCTATGTCACACTCTAAAACAACAACCGGAGAAATTGGGGTGTCAGAGGCTGATTTGTAGTCTAGTTGGGGCAAGCTTTGTTTTGAGATAGTGACCGACAGTTTATCTTTCTTCTCAAGAAATCTTTCCTTGCGAAACTCCTTGTAGCAGCGCTCACCATTCACGAGAGCCTGACACAGATGCGCAGACACTTCATCAGAAGCTACCTGCTTAGTGACGAGGTTATGCATCTTGATACCGGGTGCTTGAATGATGAAGGGATTGCCTCGGTTGCACACAAAGTACAGAAGCTGTGCTACATTTTTTTGTTCAGATGCTCTGCTTTTCGACCTATAAGATCATGGTGGAGCATTGCAGATTCACTATGGTCCATTGACCTATCGTTTGTCAACACTCTCAAGTTGTTCGAAATGCGAAGAATCTCATGAAAGATGAGCTGCCATTCAACCACAACAGCTGTGTTTCTCATCTGGCCCACGATTCCACCATTGCTCTTTGACGCCCTCTGGATAGACTGCTCTAACTTCATATCTGGTGCCACAGCATTGAAGCAACGAGAGCAGTTTTTCATGACAAAATGGTCACAGAAAATTGTTGGAAGACCTCAGACTGATTACTTTGTAGGCGCTTTGTAGTTTCAAGGTAGAAAGAACCATATCGGAGGTAGTTCAGTGAGTCGCTCTCTCGGAATATGGGAAGACTTCTCTACATATGCAATATGCAGTGCGAAGTTGCCCTCACGACCAGAAGAGATAACATGCTTGATATTGAGGACAATTTGCTGGAAGACACCCCAGTACTGGCAAACCTCATACTTGGAATCACACTCCTCCAAGAAGGACTAAAACATCAGTTGAATAGAACATGAATGCAAAAGCAGCTCAGTAAATGTTAAGGTTGAGTTGCTCTTGCTCTTCCCGCACAGAGCCATCCTCAGAGGCTCAGTTCACCTGCACACGCCATCACATCACGATCTATCTCCCTCTTATTCTGCGTAAGCCATACCCAAAATCCCTGCCACATAAAGGAAGTTATGACATCTGACACAATCAATATGCCCTGAAACGACCTGACGTAATGGGTTCCTTCCAACACAGAATCCAATGTCAGCTTGCCAAACACATCTGTCTCAATAAGCACGTCCTAAATGCCAGACGCTCGCAGATATCGTCCAGCACACTTCATCAGTGCCTTCACTCAGTGAAACATCTCCATCATACCATATATGTCCGCGAATGTAACTGGCTCAGCCCTCATGATATCAAAAAATGCATGGAAGACACCCTCGTCACAGAGTACTGAGATGATGGACTGTGATGGATTAATCTGATGACGTACTCGCTAGAAATTATGAAGGGCCTTGCGGACAGTTGCATAGTCAGTTACCGGGGAGGGTATCATATGTAGAAACCCTGCACGCATCAGGGGAACCGTAGCAGTGGAAATCAGAGCATGAGAAACACTCCATGTTGACAGTGTACCAGTTTCAGTGCCATTATTGGGTAGCCTATGCCCGATGAAAGAGATGAGGAACTCGCGCATGTTAGCTGTGTTGAGAGCAGAAACATAGTCAATTAAGTCTGTGATATTTAGTTCTTCTAAAACATTAAACCCTGATGGAAGAAGTGGTATTATTGCTGGTTTGGGGTGGTGATTCACCTCTTGACATGTTACTTTGTCTGGAAGGTACACGTTGTTTTTCTGCAAGCTAGTTTCAGATACTGGAGATTTGAAACTGGGTGGAGAAATTGTCTCCTGGTACAAAACTTGCATCGTGACATGGTCAGATTGCATCCCAGAGATTGAGGACTCGCCAATGAAATCTGCATTGTCAATAGCAGCGATATTGAATGCTTATCCAGTAAAAAATGCACATCAGCAGCGATTACATTTTAAGGGATGTTCAAATCTGCACATCGAACAAATACATCATCCTTTTTAGACCACATCACATCCAGAGACTGCAATGTACTCTTTTCCGTACAAATTCGGAACTTCGCGCACCCATTTCCCCTTTACTCGAATCCTATCACCTCCACATTTGGCACAGTCAATATAGATCGGATTTACATTTGTGCTGTGTCCTGGGAGAGGAGTGCTGGAGCCCCGTGTGGATGGATTGTTGGTTGATTAAGGTAGTTCTTCCTTCGCTTCAGCCACATAATGCCCTTCTGTGATGGACGGGAGCTTGTCGTATATTGGTGTAATGTTTATAACATGCATATGTGTTGTGATATTTGAACGTACAATCCGGCCCGAGAATCTTTAGTCCTTTGTACATAATGTCATCTTTGAACTGAGCTACTTCGCGGGCACATTTCTTGCCAATCACCCCGCTGGGTAGTTGCTCCGATTTCTTGCCATTCTTTTGGCAAACAATACATTTTTCGGAGTCAGGCAGAGCAGCAGTCGGCTTGTAAATCAGAAAGTTAAACCCCTTTACTGTTGGAATGTTTTTGCTTGCTTTTTCTGTCCGGGCCAGGGTACAGGAAAAGAAGCAGCCTTCAGTTTCAAGTTAGTCTTAAACGGTACTACCCCAGACTCTTGTTCCTAAACTTCAGTCTGAAATATGTGGATCTAAAATAATCCTGTGACAATCTTGGCTTTGCCTTACATACATGTATACATTTGCTTTTCAAGACAAATTGAATCTTGAGTAACAGACACCTATTGACTTAAATGTGGAATTTTAAAATCCTAGGATAAGCTCAGACATATGAATGTGTTCACCGTACGTTTAAGTGGCGGACCGCGACGAGATAGAGCGGGCATGCCATTAATGCGAGTATAAAGCGTTAGATATGCTGTAATGCGTGGACCATGGACAGCTATCCAAAATGATTTCGGTTTGTAAGGATCTGAATATCAACCGTTGGATGTGACCTATTGACATTGTCATGTGACATTGACCCTGTATTACAAAGTAAACCTCAAAAAACGGAATCAGCATCCTCTAAAACCCCTATAAACATATATCAGTTGACTCTCTGCGACGTTTGGTTCAAAAGTTGTTATAAGCCATTATGTCCGCTTGCGGCCATATTGGATTTTCCAAATATGGCGGCCTGGACCGCTTATGCCCGGTTTTTCAAAGGTTCACCTAGTGAGGTTTTGAAGCTCTATATGTGTCTCACAACAAAACTCAATTTATCTTAAGTAGAGAATGTATACGAGACTCTATAGCAGGGCCAGGACTATATGTCTTCGGGACCTCACAGACACGCATCAACCCAAGTTCGGAAAACATTGCTCCATTATTGAAAAATGCTTCAAAAATGCCTTTTGGAAACAGTGCTGCTGAAAGATGTTGCTGTTGCGTTTTAGCCTTTCGCCACAAAATTGGCATACGTGTTCGGGACCACATGGGCAAGTTTCCCGTTTACACCCAAGTTTGGAGAAGATTGCACCAGTAGAACCACAGTTATTGAAGAATGCGTAAAATGTATATTTTGAAAACTGTTGCTAAAAGCCTTTTGCAAGATCTGCTTGGGATCCCACGGGCATACTTCCTTCCAAATTTGGAGACCCTTCCAATAGAACCAGAGTTATTCAGAAGTGTCTTAACAACAACAACAACAACAACAACAACAACAACAACAACAACAACAACAACAACAACAACAACAACAACAACAACAACAACAACGACGACGATGACAAGCACTCCACGCTCGCGTATACCCTTGTGTCTACGGACGCGGGTAAAAATTCTAGTATATGCCAGAAATGACAAATTCCATCTGACGTTAATACTATTCTGTTGGATATTTTGAAACTATGGCAACAAGAGGCTCCAGTCGAATTAGTTTCACATTACTGAACAACTTTACCTTATATATGCATTTATTGAAATTGCGGTATGGGAATTGTAATGGTTTTGTTTTTTTAGGAAATCAGTACGTACCTTATGAATCTGGTGCAAAAGGACCAGAGACAAAACACGCAGCCATAGGCCTATATGTGGTACCTGGTAAAGCCCCAGACTACTGACCAAAAAGGGTGTCGAAAAGGTACACAACTAATGGCTGACTACATGACCAAGTCCCCTATTGCATCATACACCTTTAAAACCATTATCCTAAAAGTCAGGTCTTACGACCATCTGCATGTGCAATAAGAGAAATGGTTAAAGCCACTACAGTAAGAAATCATGTAATTATTTTTAATTGAGGCAACAACCCTCGACGAACCTTCTAAGCACCCCCACCCACCCACCCCACCACCCACCACCCCCATCCGGAATAATCAAATAGTTTAAAATCAACAGGTTATAGGCTTACTATAATGGATATAGGAAACGGTACATTTTTTATAGTATCTAATTTATGAGCCCTGCTCTGACCTTGACATATGGAATCCTCTAGGAATGTGCTCTACGAGGTGGGCAATATGCAGAGTGATGTTGTGCTAGTCGTAGACCTACCTATAACGCAATTTTAGTTTCAGGTATAGCAGCTCAATAAACCACCATGTCGCTTATAGTTGGTTGGTTGGCCGGTCGCTATGTCGGTCGGTCAGAAAGGCAATTACGGACCGTCGTTTCAAGAATTTTTCGTATACCGTAACCAAACCTGGTGCATGCACGATTGTAGTCTTAAAGGATAACTAACCTCATCTCTTGATTGCTATTCAGGTGATCTAATATGACACTCATAAACAATGCATGTAATTTTAAGGTTTTTATCATGGCGCTAAAGAAAGATATTCAGGCGTTAGTAGCTAAATGTTGCTACATTTCTACACCCTATGATGGCTGTCATGATTACTTTTCAACCAATCAGAAGAAAAATAGCGCGCCTGCCTCGGTACGTACGTTCGGTCGTAGAGGTGCCAGCCATATAGTTTGGTAATTTCATATAAAGGCAATCATACAGGTAAGCTGTTGAATATTTTGAAACTAATTTGACTGGAAGCTGTTGCTGCCTTTGGCAGCAACCACTTCCAGTCAAATTAGTTTCAAAATGTCCAGCGGGATAAGTATTACATAATAAAGAAGGCACTTACATGACATAGCGCACTATCCCTTGAGGAGACAAAATGGTGGCGGTCGCAGTTCAACTTTTACCCGATATTACAAAGCAAATAATTGTGATACGTATTTGTGAATGTGACAGGATATGAATGATATGGAATCTATAAGCCATATTCTATCGGTACAATACAATATCTGAGATGAGATTAGCATTCCTTTAAGGTGTGTACAGTAGCAAAAGTAGGTTAGCGTGACCTACTTTTTCACGCATCACTGAGTATCATAGACAATTCTTTGTCCAGGCTGTAGTTTCAAGAGATTTTCGTATATAACAATCCCACTTGGTGTATGCATACATTATCGTAGGCTTAAGTAATGTAGCATCACAAAAGTGGGCCAGTATGACATACTTTTCATGCTCCATCCGCAGCTACCGGGATTCCATTTACCCTGTTTCTTAAACCCACTGAACTGACTGCAGTAGCCCCCTATTTGTGAGTCTGCGTGTATAGTATGATATAGTTTTCTGTGTGAAAAATAAAGACAGCACAGAAAATAACTCTCTGTATAAAGTCATCGTAAATACTCCTAGACCAATCCAGTTCAAATTACTTATATTAAACATACGTGAATTTCAGAAAACGCCATTTGGTGGTACACCTCGCACAACCCACCATTTCATTGAAGTTAAATTACTCATTTAAATCAACCGTTACCTGTTTAGTCCTTGATATTTCAGTGTCTTTACTTTAAAATAACTATCCATGAAAGCTGTTGAATATTTTGAAACTAAGTGGACTGGAAGCTGTTGCAACCTTAGGCAGCAACATCCCCCAGTCATATTCGTTTCAAATTATTCGGCATACTTTTTCCTATAACATAGAGACTGTGTTGTTTCTGGACTGTAATAGTTAAAGGGTTATAACCTTATCAGTAAAAAACGGCTTCTGCAGTGGTCTTGAGAAATGTCCATTTGCAGACCAAGAGAAGACTATTTTTGAAAATGTGCCACTTGAATGTCTGGCTAGATAACACAGCCAGTCATTGCAGTGGTAAATTTTCAAAAACAATCTTCTCTTGGTCTGCAAATGGACATTTTCTATGGGTATTAAACGGTTAAACTGAAGTTTTCGAAATAAAAAAAAAGCAATGACGTGATTCCGAGAACTAATCCCACTTGTAGTATTCCCGCATTATAAAATCAGTGCGCGACAACTATGCTATTTATTCTATTCTGTACACTTGATGCGTCTTAGAGCTGAAATCATAGTAATTATTTTGAATTGAGGCATCATCAACCTTCAGTGAAACAATTTTACCCACACAATAAAATAATCACGAAATTTCAAACACAAATCATACTACTGGATAGAAACCCGTAAGTTTTTTGATAATATGTAATATCACAGATGTAATCAGAGTAGAGGTAAAATGAATTGAACTTGAACCTGAGACTTGGTAGTTTTGTGCTAAATTAACAATATCCCTAGTAGTATATAGAACAAGAGCTCCGCAAACGGCGCATAATACCCCGCCATGATGACAAACTAATAAATGACAGCTATCAGAAAATATGTATTTCTTCCTCAGACCAGTAATCCTTATTAAGTGTCAAAGTGATCCGCTAAACGGTTAAGGAGGTATCGTCCGGAAACCAATTTTCAAGATGGCTGCCACCGACTGGTGGCCATATTGGATTTCGGATCATCGTCGATTTCGATAGGTTTCTTCCCCAGACCTAGTCCAACCACCCTATGAAGTTTCAATGCGATCCGACAAATGGTAACGGAGTTATCATCCAGAAACCAATTTTCAAGATGGCCACTAGTGGCTGACGGCCATCTTGGATTTCGGATCATTGTTAATTTCGATAGGTTTCTTCCCCCGACATAGTCTAACCACTCCATGAAGTTTCGAAGCGATCCGATAAACGGTAATGGAGTTATCATCCGGAAACCAATTTTCAAGAAGGACGCCGGTGGCTGGCGGTCATCTTGGATTTCGGATCATCGTCGCTTTCGATAGGTTTCTTGCCAAGACCAAGTCCAACCACCCTATGAAGTTTCAATGCGATCCGATAAACGGTAATGGAGTTATCATCCGGAAACCACTCTGCCACCTGCACGCCCGCAAGGCCGACTGCCCGCCCACTCACCCGCCCGCCCGCCCGCCCGCCCGGATGGACGGCGGCATTACATAATACCCCACCAAATTTTTGGCGGGGTATAAAAATGCGAGTGACATGCTTACTTGAACGGACTTCCAAAACTAACCATATAGGTCTGTCTGTCTGTCTGTCTGTCTGTCTGTCTGTCTATCTGTCTGTATATCTATCTATCTATCTATCTATCTATCTATCCCCCCCACCTCCCTCCCTCCCTCCCTCCTCTTAATCTATCAGGTTTTCTCTGCTCGGCCGCATCAAACACAATGTCTTCATATGGTAGGTATATCACGGTTTTCCATTTCTAGCACATGTTCACGCTATCTCCATCTCCTCTTGACTTTATCAGTGTTACTACTGTTGCTTGATATTATTGATACGTCTTCGTTTGTTATATATGCTATTCCCAGTGGAAGCTACATCACATCACTGGTCGTGAAACACACTTTCTGGATTACCTACAGGTGGCTCTTTACCACAGACGACCGTTAATAGCAGCCCGCTTTGTATGCACGGTTGAATAGATTTTATCACTGAGCAAAAAATTACCAAAATCTCAGTTTGACGGCAATTGTAAAGCAAGCTATTAAATACATCAACAACACCCATTCAAATTAGTCTTAAAATATTCAACAGAATGGTTATTAAATTTCAAGTTTATTAAAGGCATATACAATTCAAACTGTTTTGACGAGCCTTTGCGCCTTTCGTGTCGGATCTATGTACACCACTTGATTGTGACAGTAGCAAGTAAATGCCGTATTTTGATTATGATGTTAGATATCTGAGTGACAGATCGGATCCCTCCATTCATTATTGATGTGCGAGATTAAAATTGCGTGTTTCTGTGGAACAAGGGTGATAATTATGGGATTGGTGGTGTTCGTGTTTTGCCAGGTAGGCAGGTTTTTGCGTAGATAAAGCGATAGGAATACCAAATACTGCCAAGCTCTGTTAATTGAGGAATCCAGTTTCTCAGTCAATCACATGACACCATACTCATCTGCGTCACATGTAGGCTGATGTAATAAACAATTACGTCATGAATGACACGGACATGAATGATGCGATTTACTTACTCTATCACAAACTCTTAATAGTCCGTCAAGTTGTACGAAATGTATGTCTTTACTATTTAAGAAATATATTCTGCTGAATATTTTGCAACTACTTTGACTGGATGCTGTTGCTGCCATTGACACCAACAGCACCCAGTCAGATTAGTTGTAAAATATTCAACAGCTTGCCTGTATAGTTCTCTTCAAATTGAGATTCAGTAAGTGCATGGATCGATCGTTCCCAGCGTGGACAAAGCCTGTGTGGAGCCTAGCGAGGGATGGGCCGGCCATATATACTGCTGATTATTTACGCTGCGAGAAATAGTTTGTTGAATTTTTAAAGCAAATTTTACTGGAAACTAGTTGTTTCAGTTCCAGTAAAATTCAGTTGCAACAGCTTTCTAATATGATTTGTTTGAAATTGAACCAACTGGATTTAAATTTTCTAAATGTCAAAATCAGTCGATTGCATCAGCACAACATCCTTCTCAAAATGAGATACTATAAGGACATAAATACGTGATGGCCTACTTGTAGTGCTTGCTAAGTGTGAATGAGTTATATAGCCACAGGATATTAAGAGGAAGCAGTGAGATAAGATTAGAGACGACAGGATATGAGTTGACGTTCTAGATCAGATAATAATGTATTGCTAGTTTACAATACTATTTGTTTTAGCCGAGACGTACTCGTTATCGCGTCAATCGGCCAGTCAGTCAATTGGTCTGCCCTACTGTCTCCATCTGCCCCGCAAGTATTCTGGCACAACTAGCGAGGGCGTCCGACTTTCGCAGGACAGAGAACTCAGGAATACATATCTACCTATAGTCGTGCTCATTTAAACAAAGGTGGCCATAAACGTCTTGCATCCATTCCGCTTACTAAGAGTCCATGTAGATTAGAGTCCATGTAGATTTGAATTTGTGGTGGCACAACAACAACAACACCAACACCAACAACAACAACAACAACAACAACAAAACCAACATCATCATCACCACCATCATCATCATCATCATCAACAACAACAACAACAACAACAACAACAACAACAGTAGCAGCAGCAGCAGCACCTGTGCAGTAGCTGCTGCATTAGTTAAATAATATATTATTGATTTGATGCTCTTAATTATATAATGGTTTATAGGATGGCTACAAGCTTCCCATTTATTTGCTGATCAAACATTATAGCGCACAATGCATAATGCCTACATCCTTGCACACGGCATGGCATCGGTTAGTTTGCCGTCCGTTTGCGCGAGTCAATGTTGACTAAACCAGGGATTCCGGTCGATGTTCTCTTTACTGAGCTAGATTTTCCTTTTGTTATCTGTTATTGCTGTGTGAATTCGTTTACTGATAGCAGAAGATTGACCAGCTAGACAGTCCACTAAGCTACATGGATAGAAGTTTAGTGGATCATTTTGATTAGTTCTGATTAAATAAGTTGCGGTCACCGAGCGCTATCACGCATAAGTCACACCCACCTTTAGGATTTTGAATGCCTTAACTCTTATCCCTCGAATTTGTTCAAGTAAATTTCACTTTTCTCATAGAAAATACCCATTTGCAGACCAAGAGAAGCATATTTTTTTTTTTACAAATTTTACTACTGGAATGACTGGCTCGGTTATCGAGCCAGTCATTCCAGTGGTAAAATTTAAAAAATAGGCTTCTCTTGGTCAGTTTTCTGGATCGTTTCTAACCCTTTAATGGCTTAATTTTGTCAGAAAAATCCTAATATTTACTTATTTAATGTTCATTTGCAGGCCAAGAGATTATTTTTGAAAATGTACCCTTGGAATAACTGGCTCGCTTATCCAGCCTGTCATTCCAATGGTAAATTGTCAAAAATAGCCTTCTTTCAGCCTGCAAATAGACATTCCTCAAGGGCATTGTACACGCAAATTTTGGCCGACGTAGGCATGAAATGATTAATGATTACATATATTATGTTGTTCGATTCTTCAAATTTTCTCAGATAACCCTATGCATATTAGCCTAAGTGTATTACGCATGCATCTTGTATGTGGAATATGTGTTTATGTATAGGCCTCTATACTATTTTATACAGACACAATATCGGTCATGGAAATACTTTTCACAGCACTCTATATACTAATATCATAGCTTGAAAAACAACTTTTCGAGAAATGATCCCAAACTGTTTCAAGGACCCCCGCCACCCTTCATAGACCCTCTTCCAAATCGTAATCCATATTTCAACTTTAATGCAGCATAACCTTTATATAAAGACACCCTGGGAAGTTGGGAACAATGAACGTTCGCACAAGACAAGGAATCCACCAGTTCCAAATGTACGGCCCTGGTTACTGCACAGGTGAATAGAAGAACATAGAATTTCTTCCTGACATAATCACAACAGTACAAGGGTCCCTCGTGATCCAGTCCTGTGACAGAAAATTGCAGGGGTTGCTTAACACGCATCTCAGGCAAAGGAGCCATAGGCTGTATACCTGGTGGCGCATCTAGACGCTGGCAAGAAATGATTCTCGTTTTACCTTTTACAGGTACGTCTCGCACCCAGTATCCAGTACTGATTCCTGAGCTCAACCAGCATGCTGTTCACGCATGCATGCTTCAAGCTTACATGTACCTGGCGAGCCAGCAGTACGCCTAAATGACATTTGGGTATAATAACAGGGTGTTCAGCTTCGTATGGTAAACCCGCAAATTGAAGTCTACCCTGAACATGAAGCAAGCCATCTTCTCCAATGAACGGAGTCAATTTAAGAATTGAAAACCTCCAAGGCACTGGCCGATCACTTTGAAGAGCCTGGAGTTCCTTCTTAAACTCATGCTTCTGAACATACTGTACCAATCCGAGTTTACCATCCCTGAGCTCATTGAAGGACAAATCATCCTGCCTACGCAGATCTTGGGATACCTTGCTGCTGTATAAAAATTGCTGTATCCAGCCCATCACATGCATGGCTCATACCAAACTACTCCATTGGCCAATCTTAAGAACCATATCCAAATCACGACCTTCACCATTAACACCAGAGGCCGCAGGGTTGCCTTCTTCCAAAGCTACACTGATCAGCAGATGATCTGAAACACGTGATCCCCGGACCCCCTCCATCCTAATCGCATCAGAACTATTGTTCCGATTGTCACCACCAACTGCGAGGTTTCGACTACCTGAATCACAATCAATCTTTAATGACAAAAAACCAGGACCTTGAAGCCAGAGCTGTGATTTTAGCAACTCCTCTGCTGAGATTCCATGAGTGACCAAATCTTCTGGGTTTTCATTACCAGGAAGATGATGCCACTGTGAAGGACTAATAAGTGTCTGGATCTCAGCAACCCTGTTACCAATAACTGGTTTCCACTTATGCGGGTCACTCTGGATCCATGCTATGGTCACAGTAGTCTGTCCAGCAGTGACAAATCATATCGTCAGGCAACTTCAAAGCCTGCCTCACATACACCACTAAGCGGGCACAAAGTAGGGCACCTAACAACTCGAGACATGGCAAACTCAATCTCTTCAAGGGGGCTATCTTAGCCCGGGCAATAACCAGAGATGACTTCCACGTTTTATCCCGCAGCTGCACATGTAAGCAGACGCATGCACCGTAAGCTGGCTGGGATGCGTTTTCAAAGGCCTGCAGCTGGAATACACTATTGTCATACCAAGAGACTCCAGTGTAACTCCGGGGAATCCTCCAGGTTCTCAGAAGCTCCAAACATTGGCGCCACTGTCAAAATCCCTTCTGTATTTCCACAGGCACTACCTCATCCCATGCCAGTCCAAACCTCCAAAGTTCCTGAAACAGGCGCTTAGCCGCCATCATGAAGGGTGAAAGAAATCCTAAGGGATCAAATAAATGCGAGATGAGACTCAGGACCAGCCGTTTTGTGACATACAGATCACTAGATACCAAAAAACAATCAAAGGAGAAACAATTCTGGGCTGCTAACCATCGCATACATAGTACCTTGAAAGAGTCTTCTCCTGCCGACTTGTCAACGAAGTCCCGACTTAACAAATCATCAACCTGTTTACAATTTGAACCCCATTTTGCCAGAGACATTCCAGCTTGACTCATGACCTCATCAGCCTCACGAAGCATGTCACACCCTCTGAGTCTTCATCGCACACAGATAACCAGTCATCCACATACAGATTTTCAGACAGGTCTTCTGTCACACGAGATGAAGGGAACTGTGTCAAGTGATATTTAATAGTAGCATTGAGTAGAAATGGGCTGCTTTTGTTGCCAAAGGGTACACGCACAAACCTCATCCGCCGGATGACACCCCAGTCACTCCAGAAAAATCTATGCACATCCTGGTCTTCAGGTCGGACCTGGATCTGATGAAACGCCTTTGTCACATCAGTTGAAAGAGCAACTTTCCACCGCCTGAAACGCATCAAAATACCAGGAAGGTTAGGGATCATGCTAGGACCTGCCTCCAGGCAATCATTCAATGATACTCCATTAAACCCCTTAGCCGAGGCATCAAATACAGGACGGGCCTTTGTGGTCTGGCTACTCTCCTTGACTACTGGACGGTGTGGCATATAAAAGGTGGTGTGAGAACCACATGTCTCAATTTCAGGAACCTCCTCTATAATGCCGTCCATTTTTGCATCTCACAAAAGACCTTATGATACTTGGACTCCAGTTCTGGTGCTTTGCTGAGGCGATTGATCAGATGGTCCAAACGGAACCAAGCCATTTTCTCATTTCTGAGGAGATCGGGTCGCACTTCCTCAGACTTCCATGGAAGAGGCACTACATACCTGCCCTCAGAGAACAGTATCTGCTTGCTAAATTCATCCAACACTGGATCCACTACCGGCGGCTCCTTATCACATATGCCCACTGAATCCAAGTCCCAGAAACCTTTTAAGCCAGACTCTGATAATTATGTGCAAAACATTTGATGGGAAGCACACAGCTGAGTTGCTGCAAATGTAGGCACAGGCAAAGGGCCCGACAAGACACAACCAAACACAGACCACTGAGCAACCAAACCACCAGGCAGGAATACCATTTCAGGGGCCATCAGCTTCCAGTAGGTATCTAGGCCTACTAGAATGTCCACTCGCACCTCCTGTCCCACAGGAACATCAACAAACTCAATATCTTTCCCAAAGGATGTCAGTACACTGTGGGAAATGGATGAACGGCAGATACGGGTGCAAATAAAGGGAATCTCAATAGCTGACAAGGTTGCAGTATTCCCCCGAGGCCCTTGGAAAATTATACTGTAAATATTTCTTTGCTCTGCACTGCTGATGTGACCACTGCCAAAGCACGTACAAGCAAGGTTTTGGGACCCAATCCACTTTGGCGCAGTATTGTCCACTAAGTATTTTGAAATATAGGTCTTATCAGGACCTGTGTCAAATAAAATAATAGTCGTAGCCTCTCCACACTTACCATGCACGGACACATGTGCAACTTGTAATAAAACATGAGAAGCTATCTCCGTAACATAATTTATATTTGAAACATTTGTATTAACAATTGATATACCTGGATCCGACATGGGTGTGTTTGGGGTGTGTTGCATAGAAGGGGCGTTATTAGTAACACCAGATCGGGAAGAGTTTTGTTTTGGTAAACATAATAAAGTGTGATGTTTTCCTTTACATTTGGCACATTTGGCCTGGCAATTGCGAAATGAGTGTTCCTTAGCGGTTGTCAGGCACTGGAAACATGCCCCTACATGACGTAGTATCTCTTTCTGCTTCCCCACATGAGCTTTGGTAATGCTGTAGCATCGGTCAGGTGTGTGGCCTTGACGTTGACACAGACCACAAGTTGAATGACCCATCTTGGATGATGAGTGCAGTGCTGCCACGGTACCCATAGGCGCATTCTTATCCACCATCTTGGCTGCACCTTCATTTACCGAATTGTACTCTTTGGAAAATGTCTGAGATCGTTCTCTGTGCTCGATCTCACACTGGAGAAATCCCAACAGAAATTGCAAGCCACTCTCTTGCTGCTCGCCATCTCTCGCCCACTCCATCCGTAACTCTGGAGGGAGGCGAGACAGAATAAGTGGTGTCAGCACAACACCGTACTGTTTCCCATTAATGTCCAGAACATCCAGGCTGCATACGTGCGCTTGTAGGTCATCGTACATCTTCCATAGAACAGATACTTTGGCTTGTCGTGGTACGCTGATTATAAGCAACTCCTGTATATGCGAAAAAATGATCCGTTCTGGCTGCCCAAAACGCTTTTCCAAAATGTCACATGCAGCCTTGTAGTTTGCAGCAGTCAATTCCAACCTCCCCACTGCCGCCTTTGTGTCACCATCCAGAAGAGACAAGAGATAGATAGAAGTACTTGGCGATGTCCGGCAACTCGCTTACATGAACAACTGCTTGAAATTCTTCCCAGAAGGACGTCCAAGTGATAACGTCCCCACTGAAAATCGGAAGCTCTAATTTGGGCAACTTGGCCCCAACCGCTGTAGCTGATGTTATAGACATATGATCACCACCCTCGGCTACAGGGCTACGTGATGCCAATAGTACTGCTGCCCGTACCCGAGGCACCCGAGCCCTCTCACGAAAATCGGCCGCTTCATTGATATCGTTGTCCAGCTCAGTCAAATCTATTGCCTGTTCTACTGCTTCTTTGCTTTGATCCAAAGTACCGAGTCTGCGATCAAACTCGTCCAATGCATCAGTTAATTCTATAACAGAAATATCAGCAACTTTACAGAGGCTCTCCAACTTATTTCCAGCACGAGTAACCCAGCCACGGGCCCGCTGCTCGGGACCGTAGCACTGCCTTGTCTGTCATATTGACAACGTGACCTCTGTGACCCTTTGTACGAGTTCACAGTTTATGAAACAAACAGTTGTGTTTATACACTCACCGCACACGCAGGGCTGCACGTATTGACTCCCAGATAAAGTTTACTTTAAATCCCGGGTTCCGGCACCAATTATGTTCAGTAAAACGACACTTGAACACACACAAATCACGATTTCACAGTGATTTGTGAAAAAACCTACAATTATAACCGGAAGTCTGTATAAACCCTTTTTAAATTATTTATGTGGGTGAAAACCTCACCTGACAAGTCAACCAAGTACACGTTAAATTGTACAGCGTTAATATAGATTTGAGTCTAAAAATTACACCATTGAATAATAACTAAATATTATTTATCTCCCCTTACATCATGGATTAAGACCAGTGGCAGTGATACCCCTTCCCATTGTTCAGGGGTGAATTGGCTAGCCAACACCAAGGCCAATTCACAATTTTGTGATGCGAAGAATTTACTTTATGTTCTATTAGCGGCAATGGTACGAGTCAGTACCTCAATTGTACAGTGAACATAAAAGTATAAGCTGTTCAATGTTGACACTAATTTGGATTGAAGCTGTTGCCGCCTTAGAAAGTAACAACTTCTAGTCAAATTATGTTTAAAATTGTCAACATAGCTTTTATTGCATATTTAAGAAAGTAATTGTGTGTTTGAAACAGCAAAATGAGCAGCTGCTACATACATTTTTTTTAATATATCCCCTTTAATATATGTCTGGTAGAACACAACCCCATCACCACCACAACCACCCACCCCACCCCACCCCCACCCCACCCCCACCCCTCCCCACCTCATAACTGCATTTATGAAGATTCGCCCCCTTTAAACTTATAGTGACACATTTAGCCTTGCTATGCAGCCAGAGATTGAAATGTCATTTGAGGTACTCCTGAAATCGTGTTAGGGCCCCAGGGGCTGACCTGAACTCATGTGGCCATGTGTAGACCTATGGCTCACTCGAGATATACACGATTGGAAGAAGGAAACAATAAAAATGGGTATTTTTAGAATTTTTTCTAATAACCTAGGCCTATTTTGTAGAAAGGAGTATAAGTTTTGATAGCCGCCATCAATCAATCGATCGATCAAACCAGCGAGCCAGCCAGCCAGCCAGCCAGCCAGCCAGCCAGCCAGCAAGCAATCAACCAATCAATTGATTGATCGAACGACAGATCGATAAATCGATCAATCCAGAAACATCTAATGATTTCAGAATTAGGCTACGGCTATTATTGATTGATCTTTGGATTTTATAAATGTAAGATATCACGCAATCATCTGAATGTACGTAGGCCTATTTCACATATCCCATTGTGATTTCTACGGAACCAATCTGATTTCCAGTTCAAAACTTGGTTACTGTTGCCAGCAGTTTCAAATGAATTTTCTCTCAAACTGTTCTCAAGATAAGCAGCAAATCATAAAAAGATTGTTTCAAATGTCATTTTAAATTTTCTCTTTTTTGTATATATCCCCTGTATATATGGATTAAGTAAGATTAAGTCTGTATTTTGCTATATTGTTTTGTTGGGTTTTTTTTTGTTGGTTTTTTAAAAATATATTCTTTTCATAACTGTAAACTGTACTGTGATGATTAACCGTAATGGCATAAAAAAGCAATAAAGTAGGCCTATACATATGGTCAAGTATCGGTTTCTATAACAGGGTATGGTCAGTTTTGCCGATTGCATAAGAATGTAAAGCTTTTGTCAAAAAATTACTTCTAATTAGTAATTAGCAAGTGCTAATTCACCTTTCCAGAGTACCCACCCATCATATGACGTCATAATGAACTGCGTGATGTGTACAATGACATCATAATGAATGACATCATGAATGACGTCGATAAGTACGTCACGAACGCATATTTGAAGACGGTCTATGCCTTGTTGTACAAATTGTTTGCTTTTACTATTTAATAAATATTCTGTTGAATATTTTGAAACTAATTTGACTAGGCGCTGTTGCTGCCATAGGCAGCAACAGCACCCGGTCAAATTAGTTACAAAATATTCAACAGCTTCCCTGTATAGTTTTCAGGAAATTGATAGTTAGGGCATTCGGGGATCGATCAAGCCAAACACGGCGAGGTGTGGGTTGAGCTTAGCTAGTGATGGGCGGGGCATAGCTAAAAATGGAAAGGTCCATTAAGTGAAATAATAAATGAATTTAAGTAATGTTATTCCTCCAAATAAATTTACCGTTTGTAAAAACACTATATCCGGGTTTTCGGAGTTTTTGTGTACTTAAGTACCATGCAGTTTCTAACAGGGATATAAATTTGTTATTTCTATAGCCACGAGATGGTGATATGACCTTGCTGTCTATGATATGATAAGGAGAGATTGTCCGCAAAAATTATTATGATACAAGCGCAGCTAAAAAGGGAGCACAACTTTATTTATTGTAATAAATCTAGACCTGGTCAAATTCCAGTTTTCATAATACTCGGTATGATACATGCATAGACAGCAGCAACACCATTTTCAAAATCAAAATTCTGTACCCTTGTTATTATGTTGGAGAAATGAACATATCGTGTTTAACAGCAACTGGTAGATGTACATGTAGTCTGACGCGAAAACTGGACTATTTTGATTCATTTCTTTACCAGTTATGGGCATTTTATATAAAGTAATATTGAAAACACATATTTTTCACACGTCCAATAATAAAGTCGGTAAATTAATTACTTATTTCTGCTGAATTTTGATAAAATCTTCAAATGTTGTGGTAACATGATGTATCTATTGAAATAAACATGTTTTGATAATGTCACCAAACAGCAAGTGCGCGAGAAGGCAAAAAGGAGAAATTGTTAGAAATAGAACCCTGTTAGAAACAGGTACCCTGGCCATATATAATTTATGTAAATAATGAATATTCAACTATAGTAATTCAGAGGTTGCAATAATTAGTGCAGAATGTTGAGCGACATTGCCGATATGTGTAATAATAGCTAGCAATGCCATTCAAATAAATCAATACTAGATCTACTATTTACAAATTATTCTGAACTAGTGGATGACATAGTTGTTAATGCCCACTCGGTAAGAGTGACCATTCTATAATACAAGTTATAATCCATCTCGACCTTGTCAGCAGTACAACCACAAAAATTGCGATATTGCTATGATAAAGCAGATTATAAAGCTATGAATGCATATCCATCTCGACCTGGTCAGCGGTACAACCACAAAATTGCGATATTGCTATGATAAAGCAGATTATAAAGCTATGAATGCATATCCATCTCGACCTGGTCAGCGGTACAACCACAAAATTGCGATATTGCTATGATAAAGCAGATTATAAAGCTATTTGAGCATAGACTGGAGCAACCTTACGGGAAGGTTCAATGATGTTAATGATCTTTGGCAAACAATACTTTCAAAATACCATGAAGTTGAAGAGAAATTCATTCCTATTTTAAAAATTTTAAGTAAACGAAGCAAATGCCCACTTGATAAAACAACCAGAAGTAAGATTAATAAAAAGAAATGTCTCTGGAGAAAATATATAGAAACTAATAAGAAATCAAGTCAGGACAGCTACAAGAAAAGCTATGAGAATGCATGAACATATCTCGAAATGTGTTTAACAAAATCCAAAGAAATTTTAGAAATATGTTCAATCCCTGACAAAAACAACAATTGGTATCCCTGATTTGGAAATACCTAATAATAATGGATCTACTATGGATTCCTACAAATGATAAGGAAAAGGCAGATGTTTTAGCCGACTACTTTAATTCTGTTTTCCCTGTTGAACCGGATGAAGAGGCACTGCCAATTTCAACTAGACATATAATTAGCCAGTCTCCACTAATTGTTAATATCACTTCAGACATTGTAAAAGAAAAACTATCTAAACTCAAGATTTCTAAATCTCCGGGACCTGACAAATTACATCCTACACTAATATATGAACTTAGGCAAGTATTCTACAATCCTTTATCATTGCTTTTTAATAGATCACTAGAATCTGGGAAATTGCCAGACTGTTGGACTAACGCCAATATATCAGCCATATTAAAAAAGGGGGACAAAAAGAAACCTGAAAATTATCGCCCAATCAGCCTAACGTCGGTAGTGTGTAAAATAATGGAATCAATAATTAAGGATTCAATAATGGACCATCTAAGAACAAATAAAATGCTTTCACATAAACAATATGGCTTTATCAGTGGCCGATCTACTGTTCTGCAATTGCTAAATGTACTTGAAAAATGGCTGCAAACACTTCATAAAGGTGGGATGATTGATGTTATCTACTGCGACTTTATGAAGGCATTTGACAAGGTTCCTCACAAAAATCTCATAAAAAGTTGTCTATATATGGCATAGAAGGTAAATTGTTAGATTGGATACAGGCATTTTTAACCGGTAGAACGCAACATGTATTAATTAACGGGGGCCCTTCTTAAACAACACAGGTCACAAGTGGCATACCACAGGGTTATTTTTTTGGACCACTTCTTTTCATAATATATATATCAATGATCTTCCTGATGCAGTTAACTGTGGTTCTGAAATATTCCTGTTTGCAGATGACACAAAACTCTTCAGATCAATTTTTAATCCAACAGACTGTATTTCACTGCAAAAAGACATAAATTCGATTGACGGATGATTTTTTTATTAAAACTTCACCCAAATAAGTGCAAATATATGCGAATCTCTACCAAAAAACCTAGAAACATACTCCTATACAATGAACTCATGCAGCCATACTTTAACATACTCCCCTGCTGAAAAAGATATTGGTGTAATAATCGATGAAAAGCTAAATTTCGACCAGCAAATAAATGAAAAGATAAACAAAGCAAACCAAATAATGGGATTAATCCGACGTACGTTTAGCTATATAGATAAATATAATTTTTACACACCTATTCAAGGCCCTCGTTAGACCACATATTGAACATGCTAATGTTGTCTGGGCCCCACATTTGAAAAAACACATAAATGCTGCAGAAAATATTCAAAGATGAGCCACCAAGCTCGTTCCTGGCCTACGTCATCTGTAGCTCGCGGGGTGGTGTCGGGCCATTCCGGTGTATCATGTCGACTCGCCGTGCCGCAAGTGCACGACGAACGATGACGCTGGTTAGCATCCGGTCTCGGAGTGACGGATCCTGTATGAGACTGCGCTACGGGTAACAAAAACCGGATCCTAAGGCCGGTGGAACTCAATCGTTCCGGTGGGGTCGTGCGACTATTGTCGCGAACATTAAATACAACTGTCTCATTCCAAGAATTTGTGTCACCAGTATGCCTGTCAATAGCAATTTCGTGATCTATGGACTTACAAGATTTGATTTGGTGACCTAAAAATATAAGTCTATACAATGATTTTACCTAAACAGACTATCGAGTATGCTAGATAAAACTAAATAAGAGCATACGAAAATACAAGACATAGAGACAGCTAGATGAACTTTTAAACATGGTGCCCCCGGAGGTACCACACAGACTCGTAGGTCCGCAGAGGTATCCCTACAAGGGAGGCTCCCGTACACGAGACTTAACTAATTAACTTAATATAAGTTATTATACCGCTAAGCTGAAAGGAAGAAGATTATCTCGGACGAAAAGTCATGTGCCTCACGCGGGCACTGCTCCTAGTGCTAGCTTGGGTGAGGAGTATTATCCTCGCGTGGACCGTCGTCGCTGAGTCCTTGCGAGAGGCAAGTGCCTCGCGTGGGCCTCCGTCTCGGGAAGGTGTCGCCACTGCTTAAAGCCGGAGAAGAGTAGTAGGCAAAAATGGGACCACTCTAATATTTCAACCAAAAATGCTTGAAAAAGAAAAGACCATACCTAGTGAGATTATGACTATAGGGTTGATTGGGGTTTTATGTGAAGACGGGACGAACGATTCCCGAAGAATTCCCACGTCACCGTCTTATGCGATTCTCAGTATGCTGAATTAGTAGTCGCCGCTTTATTTATTTTCGCCTTCAGCTTTGCTTATCTATCCTTTAATTTTTAGAGACAGGAACTATTTTAGGCCGCAAATGGCTGGTATCTACCTAGATATTAGACACGGCTGCCATTGAGAACGGATGCCCTAAGACATCAATACTGAAGACAGCGCTCATACATGTTACTTAGTAAGATCTCCGAACTGGATAAGAATCCGGACATTCTAGAAGTTCTGCGTCCACGTGGTTATGACGTCAAGGCAATATTTTGAAGATAATCAAGAAGGGGTTTCCGTGGATAACTCAGCCATTTCTTAACCGATTTTGAAATGGTTTACAGATTTAAAAAGCCCGTCGAATTCTGGTCTTGATTAATGCCAGAGTCAGCTGGAACAGGTAATCAAAAAGGATTACAGGGTACCATCTCTGTACACTAAAAGCGTCATCCCATCTTGGTCGTAAACTACGTACTCCATCAAGAAAGTAGCATCCAAGCGTGCGCATGAACGTCATCGTTTTTACAACGCGATCTCTACCATAGGCCCATATACGATTATGGCTCTACCCAGGGGGGACGTGTTCAGGGAACGAATCCAGGACGGCTTAGCTGGTACGGCCGGTCGATCCGAACTACACCTCTATCATACAGTGAACGCCTGCAACCTTTGAAATTACCGACTGTGGCATTTCTTAGACTACGTGTCGAAATGATAGAGATTTATAAACATCTCAACTTTAACAAATATGACAAAGGAACTTCAGACTTGATTGAACTCCACAACACAAGTACTAATACAAGAGGCCATAGCTTAAAACTCATGAAGGTTAGACCCAGACTAGACATAAGAAAGTACTCCTTTCCATTGCGGTGCACTGATCATTGGAATAAACTCTCTGAATATGTCATCAGCGCACATTCAATTAATTCTTTTAAACATATATTGGACAAACTTTGGTAAAGTCATCCTATGCGCTTCAACTTTGAAGCTAAACCTCATGACCGTATTTAGATATGTGGGGGCCCTGGGGGCAAAGAATGAGTGGGGGTTTCGGGGGTCCTCCCCTAGACAATTTTTTTTACATCTAGGTGCTCTGAGACGGCCAGAGAGTCTACTTTTAGGGTGAATTATGGCCCTTTCTTTCGTTGTAAAATTATTTTTATTTTGCAAATTTTCGTAATTAACATTGTTGCCGATCACCAAACAAGAATTGGGGCCCCCACAAATATTAGAGTAGAATTACAATGCATGATTAAGAGTTCTAAACTAATAAAGTTTGCTTTAAATGTCCTATATAACTTCCAAAAAAAGTGCATATTTTTTCCCCCCATTTTTAAATTGTGGGGACCCCTTGCCTGTGGGGGCCCCGAGGATTTTGCCCCGCTTGCTAAACCTACATGTATTTCCAATTCTACTTCAATACTAGTTGACTGATGTGAAACTGTTATTCCTGACGTTAGAGGCCTGAGGCCTGCTGTCACATGTCCTTTCATTGTATCATTGTATTATTGTATCAATTTCCCAGGGACGACCAGGCCATGCAACCAGCTAGTGACATTATTTATTATGCATGGCATCGCCACGGTGAAACTGTCAGACTCAGTAATCAGCTGATAGGCGCTAACAATCCGACACCATATAGAAGACGAGTTACACACGCTAAAACCATAACACTTTATTGCATCTACTGTTGGAGGTATATTTACTGGAAAATCGACCAAGTACGGGCGGGTTAGACTAAAACTACTTTAGTGTTATTCTCAAAGTAGCTTTTTGTTGGATTTATTTCGGATACGATTAACAACAACGTCTTGTATTCGATTGGCTCATGTGATCTGTCAACGGGACTAGCGAAGATGATAAGGCAGGAAATACTTCCATATCACCTTTTGTGTTTCTGTTGAAATCATCGTCCATTGCTATTTTTTCTGATCATCTAATGGAAAACCTGTCAGTAGAAGAGTGTATGGACTACCGACATTTGTGTAAATCTATATATTACAGGAAATTCGGCACATATGGTAAAGAATTTTTAACTTGGAGGTAAGTGACTCGAAGTAAAAATAAGCTTTTAATTATTATCAATATCATGATGCAATTTTAGTTGGATTTCATAACCTTCACCTTGAGTTGTATCCATAAATTAAGATAAACAGTCTAGCAGGTAAACACAGTTATTGGCCTTTGCATTCGGTATTCGAATCTGTGAAAAATGTACTGATAATTTTGTAATTTCTATCCAATCCAACAATAATTACTCACACATCAGATATTCGCTTTAGCTTACAGCTGACATGATAGTCTAAGTGAGCTTAAGTTATGGCGACCGTCTGTCATGTGTCCTGTGATCCATCAACTTTTCCTTTAAACGGCTTCTCAAGAACCACTGGACCGATTTCAATTGTATTTGGCAGGAAGCTAACATCCTTAGGGCATAGAGAGTCAATTAAGTACAAATGAAGGGGATTGGCCAGTTTGAATACTGTGATCATACTTAGTCCGAACCAGGGAAGTCTGAATGGGGGAAGTCGATTTAGGGCGGTTAAATGCATACTAGAGCCAATATAACCATTTCGCACAATCAGATAAAGAAATTGGCAATATTTCAACCATCTTTGCTAATACAGTTAATGCATTTTGCCTCTATGGATATACCTTTCCCCAAATGGACTTCCTCGATTCGGACTAAGTATGATCATTGCTTTCACTCCATAAAGAGAAACTACATTTGTAGCTGTAGCGAATATGGTCGAATTATATTAAATTATTTTATCTAATTGTGCTCTAAAGTGCGCGCGCTCTCGTCATCTAAGAAATATCACCATTTCCCTTTGTGGATGTGGGTATGAAAATTATCCCCCAACTCAACTTCCCCAATTCGGACGGTCTCAGGTGATTTCGGCAACCGTGTAATTTCGGCAGCCGCAAATATCAATGCGTTTTCGGCAGCCTACCGAGACGCAAATATGGTGCATAAAAACATTACATTTTCGGCAGCCTCTTACATTATTACATTTTCGGCAGCATGTTTAACATCGTTATATTGCTGTAAAATATTGTAATGTTATGAATGTTATTAAAATTGTTTTACCTTACCGGCGATCTGTATAAGTCTGTCTATGTCTAATAATATTTCCTTTTTTAGGTTAATTCTGTGATTAAGTAACCATAGATCTGAAATTCTTAGACCTCATTTTAATTGATGTTTGAAATGTTGAGTATTTTTAAATAGTATTTTCAATTTCCAGTGGAATCGGTTTCAAAATATAGAACAGTTTTCCTGCATAGCTGTCATAAATTTGAGACACGAATGTTAATATGTTTAATAGGTTTCGGCTAGTTCGTTTCATCTAATATATATACATATAGAAGTTCAGCCAAATTGAGAGCAAAGATAATTTAGTGAACCGTTTGAAACCACATTATTATTATTATTATTATTATTATTATTATTATTATTATTATAACTGACTAGCATATTTTAGAGACCATATTTAGGTGGTCATTTAATGAATACGCGAGTGTCTACGTGCGTACACGTTCGTCGCCATGTAATATGGTGAAATCTGAATTTGAATATTTTGAAAATAAATTCCATGTTAATAAGTAGCGTGCGTGTGTGTAAACTCGCGTTGCTAATCAATACCACTTGGCAATGTGATCCACCAGTGTTGAATACCTGTTCCAGTCAAATTTTTTCCTAAAAATCTAGCAGGATTTACATTTGTCGATAATTGATTTTCTTTTCTTTAGATAGCTGTTCACTTATTGACTAAGTCGATTTGTTGGGATAGGGTGAATATTTGTGTAAATATTTTGACCGGACGCTGTTGCTGCCAATACCAGCAGCAGGTTCCAGTCAAATTATTATTTTAAATATCCACAATTCCTTTAGATTTATATATATGGTCGCGTACGGTGTGACCGCGCGTACAAGGTGCGTGAAATTAAATTTTGTTACAATTAATTAAAATGTTGAATATTTTGAAATGAATTTGTATGTTAAAGGTTATTTGCTTACAAGGTAGGTACGTCATACTGAAAGTAGTTGCTGTGCAAGCGGAATGTGTTGTTCATTCACGCAAGAGATCGCATCTTAACATTTTTGGCGTTAAGATAACAGCAGGGATTATAAACTGAGGACATTGTTATCACCCGCTGAGTCTAGCTAGCATGGGCTTTAATTGCAGGAAACCATTACAATGGTCGGAATACACACAGACGTGGATTACAAATACACATGTACAATAGAAAGAGCTCTAACCAACCAGCTTTAAGAAACAACGTCAACAAATCAAAATGCACATGCAATTGTTGGTCGTACTTGTGATTCGGATCGTTTGTTAGTCTGTATTAATCTTTCGACCACTACAGACGTAACATGATAAGAGTTTCTTGCAGACTTTCGAAATTATTTATATTTTCTAATGAGCATTTCCAAATTTGCTTCAAACATTAGCTATTTGGTGGATCTTAATGAAAATTGGAGGAAATCTACTCCAAGTCTCAACCCAAAAAATTATTTTCAAAATTATCATTTTCATGTGATACACAAATTACATGATACATTGATTTTCCAAATTGACGTTGCTTTTCAAATATGTTAAGCCTTAAATATTCTAGAATTTTTAATTTTTTTGGCATAGCCAGTTAATAATATACAATTGAACTAAAATTTGTATTGATTAGAGGCCAATCACTTTATTAAAGAAGGATCGATATAGGCCTATGTCTTTATTTCAAAATAACATGAAATTATATTTCACACGTCTTCGTCACGGCGCTTGACTTTCATTGCAGCAACTGGCTCTTAGTTCGTTTTGCTCTTAGAGTCGGCATGGCTGAAAAAACAAACATAATAAAATTCGTCAACCAGCAATTAGGGGTAATTAGCTATGGATTTCAGTCTATCAGAGTCGATATAACAGAAATATATACTATTACTATATAATACACACGTATAGTATTATAGTATATATTTCTGTTATATCGACTCTGTTAAAGCGACATAGATATATGGTAACATATACCGTAGGTAACACAGGGATAACAATAAAACACACACTAATATAGGCTGCCGAAAACGGGATACCGAAAATGTACTCCAAGCTGCCGAAAATGGTTGGCTGCCGAAATGTCTATACACCATTCGGACTTCCACCCTTCAGACCAAGTATGATCACCTTTCTCGCCAGTTTGGCTGTCAACCATATTGGTTTTTGACTGATTTTTTAGGAACATCTTTAGTAATCTTCTCCGAAACTGCTTGGGGGATTTAAAAATTTTAAAACGATTTAAAACTCATGCAAGAACTGAACCAAGTTTTGAGGGAGCTTGATTGGCCAAATAGCACCGTTCATTTTAGTAAACACACTATGTCATAGCTGCGCATGCGTAAGCTGCTGATGGGCAAAAGCACGCTACCGCTTCTCATAATATTGTCAGTGAAACAGAAACTCTGCAGGTATCTATGTCTGAATATTTTAACGGCCTTTCGAGGGAAGCTAAACTATGATACACTATCAAGTTAAAATATTATAATAACACGAAGCAGTTCCCGGATCCATACGTATTGCGAACTGGATGGTGTGATGACCCCAGCTTGTGGCCAGATATTACTTTCGGCGATCTGTATACATATTTAATTGATGGTCCTGGAATCTACACCCGGGAATCACTGAAAGCTTATAAGTCTTTGGAAGCATACCAGTAAGTATGATAGATGATTTTAATCACACACATACATTGGGGCCTATGCCTTGGATTTAATCATGTAACCTTGTGGTGTTGACAGTCATAGCCTATTTATGTGTTGTTTACTATTTGTTATGTGTACACGCTATGGCCGTATATGTATGGGGGGGGGGGGAGAGGGGATTATGTCGTCAGAAAAATGGTCATTGAGAGCATCTACTTTACAAATTTTATTTTTGGGGAGGGGAGTTGGAGACACGCAGAAGTGGGATGCATATGCTATCCACACCCACTCTATATTCCTGACCTCTCAACAATCATTGCTATGGCCTGTAGCAGGTATACTGCTCTTACAAATTAAATTTCATCATCATCCACATCATCATCTTCAAGATACATCATTATCACATCATCATCGTCATCGTCATCATCAGTTACATTTCTGTGACACATAATTATATTAGTACTATCAATTACACCTAAATGGCTTAATCAATCAATATGATCATCATGAATATCATCATCGTTATTATCAGCATCATTATTATCATCAACGTCATCTGTATCATCATCATCATCATCAACATCGTCATCATAATCATAGTCATCATCATCAACTTCTATGGCATTGGCATCATCTTCATATCGCATAGAAATGTCAACACTGGCGGCTTGGCGGATTCCAGGCACTGAAGCAGAAAGGTCCATACGAGGTTCCTCCTGACATTCACTCATAGCCTGTTTTAACTGGAGTTGGAGATTATGAGCTACAGACACGTAACATATATTTAACAGCATTGTTTGGAAATTTGTTATTTCTGAACTATAGGGGAAGTGTAACCTGATGCAAGCCATTTCAGCCATGGCAATAGATGACACAAATCTAAATTTATTAACTTATATTAGTAGCAAAAGCATCGGTATTAATGCAATAGGGAAATACAAATTTGCAATTGAATCCTTAGGTCGGTGGAAAATTTGCTGGAAAAATACGTTGGTAAATTATCCGACTCACAACACTAAATTTGTAGCGAAACCCAGATTCAAAATCTTGAGAATAGAAACAGTATCGCAAGCTGTGTGTCCTTTATGGTTTGAACACCGTAAAGGAAGAATGACCGGAACAAAGGTGCATGGTGTCATCCATAGAAGAGAGTCGACTGACCCATCTAAGTTAATAAGAAAGATTGTTGGTTATGCGTCTAATAACATATCAAATTTGAAGGCTGTAAGATGGGGAGTTGATAAGGAGAGCAGTGCCAGAAAACTGTACGTAGAGAAAATTTGTGGGAAACACTATTCAAATGTGTTGAATCCGGGTTCATGATCGACAGACAAAACACATTTTTAGGAGTGTCGGTTGATGGTGTTGTCTCTTGTGATTGCTGTGGCCATGGAATTATTGAAATAAAGTGCCCACATAGCCATGCAGGCGAGGACCATGCCACAGCTGTTGCAAGAGACAGCACCTTCATGGTAGACTCTGATTTAAATTTAAAGTTGCATCATCAATGTTACACTCGGTTGCAGATGGGTATGCATGTACACAGAGTATTGTATTGTGATTTTATTGTATGGACATCACATGATATCCACATTCAGCGAATAATTCACGATGCAACACATTGTGAGCAAGCAGTAGCCTTATGCAAGGCATTTTTTCTGACATATGTTTTACCAGAATTAGTAACACGTCAGATGGAAGAACTGCAAGATGATACTACTATACCTGTAGCTGTCACTAATGACGCTGGAATTTGGTGCATTTGTAGAGAGCTAGCGTATGGTCGTATGATTGGCTGCGATAACAAGGATTGCGCAGTACAATGGTGTCATTATCCATGTGTCAGTGTTAGAAGAAAGCCACATGGGAAATAGTTCTGCCCTGAGTGCTCAGGCGAGCGATAAGTTTTCATTGTATTCTTTCTTTGGTTGTGAGAGTACATAGGGTGGCCACTATACAGAGGTGATCTGTATAACCTCAATTACCATGTGCTTCTGTCTGATGTGTTACTAACTCTATGAAATATATACATAAGTGAAGCGTTGTATTTTATTCGCTGTATATGGAGGAGCCATTTAACTGTCTGACAGCAGCAAGCCACCAGACAATAATTTCCATGGAGTTTAATTAATATTTTCAAAACAATTTGAGGTGGCTTAGCCACGAACAACTCTCAGTCGAATATTTTCAAATTATTCAGCCTGTCCAGAGTTAAATTCCATGCAAATTATTATCTGGTGGCTTGCTGCTGTCAGACAGTTAAATGCCTCAACATACAGCGAATAAAACACAAATTTTATACAGGTAAATAACTTGAGGTATTTGGTCTGTTAGCATTCAAGGTTTACATATTGTGGCACTAGTTGACATTTCTGATTCAGTGGCCTGATCAGGAAAATGTTTTACCAGAGTGTATGATCTTTATGATCTAATAAATCTTTTGCTTAAAACATTTTAAAATTACTTTCCTTGTAAGATGTTGGAGAATCAATTTCAACAAAATAACATGTATGACTCCTTTGAAATTGTAGATTTCAGCAGTGAAAAGCTAAGTAAATGATCAGTTCACAAGACGGGCTTGTAAATTGCATGTAGCTGGTCATATAGTAACAATATTGTCTACATGTGGAACAAAATTCATAGACATTGTGGTACAAAGAATTTTAAAGTTTTTAATCCTCTCAATTGCATGCTCTACTTGGATACGGACATGCGCCAACTTCTATGTATTCTCTACATCCCTCTGGCTCAGACATGTGCCAACTTCTGTGTATTCTCTACATCTCTCTGGCTCAGCTGCTTTAGTCCTCTAGTAAAAGCTGGAATTAATAAAGAGGCATTTCTGGCTGCCAAGTCTTCGCTTATTAGGAAGCCTCTGTTAGCCAACACCAGATCTCCCAGCTCAATAAAGTCTAGGAAGCCAGCCGTCTGAGTGATTACCTTATCAGATGTCCTACTTCCAAATGCCATTGACACAAATATCACTGAGCCAGTCGGAGATATGCTTACGAGAATCTTTATGGTGTTTGTAATTTGACCAGGTGATTGCATGAGCAGTTAAATTTCCTGGTCGCTCAATAAATATTTCGGCACAATCAATAAAAACCCGGGCATTGGAATACCTAGACTTTGTAAAAAGCTTAGGCAATGTCGGCTGCACAGCTTCCTTATCAGGCCAATGAATGAGAAATGCTAGCTTTAATGCCACAATGTGTAAACCTTTGTTGAGGATCTGTGAGAGGGTGCCAGTTGACACACCAAATCTCATTGCTAAGTCTTAAGCAAGTTTAATCTCACTTTCATCAAGATTAAGAGCAACTGTGTTGCTGGATTAATAACACTGAACTGTGGTAGATCATACCCACAGTAATTCACCAGCCAAATAAAAGCATTATGACGTGGGAGCCCTGTGTAAAATTTAGTTCGTTCATTGGGGTTAGTGCCTCTACCAAGAAACGAGTCATCAAAGGTCAGGTCTGCCTTGTGCCTTTCTAACTCCTTTACGTGTGTCTTCTGATGATCTAATTCAGCATACAATCGTCTTATTAGTCGCTGGGACCATGTAATTTTCTAACTCCTTTACGCGTGTCTTCTGATGATCTAATTCTGCATACCGTCGTCTTATTAGTCGTTGGGACCCTGTAATTTTCTTTAGGCACAGGTCATGGATGGCTGAAAATATATAATCCAAATAAATACTCAACACTTTACATTGTCTAAAAATGCCGAATTACAAGTCCTAGGTGTTCATTTGCAGACTAAGAAAAGAATATGTTAGGAAATGTATCACTGGAATGAGTGCCTCTATAACAGGACCAGTCATTCCAGTGGGAACATTTTCTAAAATATTCTTCTACTGCTCTGCAAATGGACATTATATATGACTGAGAATATGTCTATTCTTTAAATGGTTAAGCATGAGTCAGGCTCCATAATACATGGATCTGATCTGTCACTCATGTATATGACATCATAATTAATTATGTCACATGTAGGCTGACATCACAATCATAATGACATGTTATAACTCCGTCATCAAGCTTGTAAAATCTGTTTGAATATTTTGAAACTAATTTGATTGGGAGCTGCTGCTGCTACTATATGAAAAATGCAAATTAGTTTCAAAATATTCAAATGATTACCTGTATATTTACCTTACAATAGGGATTCTTGTTCGTGTGTGAGACCATTATACTAGTTTGTTGTCTGAAATTAATCCGAACATATACTGAGATACCATTGCATTCCTCTCAACGACATTGGAATGGTATTGAATCACTACCTCTAATCTATTTTACATAAATATACATACAGTAAAATGAGACGACTCATGGGACAATAAACAATAAATCATGGCATCATGACAAGTAGTCTCTTAACAGAGACATTAATGTGTTGTTTAATTGGATTTGTGAATTGAAGGCAGTCTTCTGTATAGACAGGTGCAGGGGATCCACCATAGGGGTAGGGTAGGAGATGCAGTTTGTGTCCACATCAATCCAGGGGGCATCTACCCTACTGGCCCTTGCAAACAATAGCGCTGGACATGCATGCACGCACGCAGTTTGTCCAATTTATTAGAAATATTGTCTGAAATGGCTTCTCAGAGCAATTTTCAGATTTTATTTACAGGGAAGCCACCCCACCCCCACCAACACTACCTTTTCGGGGAGTGAACCAGTCCTAAACCTGTCCACAATTATACCCCAAATGCTCTCTCCTGGTTTGTAATTTTCAAAACAAAAAACCCCTACTCCCAAGGGGGTGAGGGGTTGTGAGTGGGGGTGGGGCTGGTTGCAGAAAACCTTTTAAGGGGGAAGAGTGTTGGCTGGAGAATGCATTCATAAGAGCGGATGCCCTTGGACAGACAGTTGTTATAAAGCTTGTAATTAGATCAGGTTGGAATGCATAACCCCATAGACTGTCTCTTGTTCCCTCCCAGGCATGTCGAGTATGTGTGTACCGGTAATTACATCTGAACTTCCACTAGATAATGTACCAATCTCTCACACATCATGCTTAGGACAATATGATGAGATAATTTGGAAATTTATATGTGATTACCTGATATGAAATGACGACTGCATACACAGTGGTGTGTTTGTGCAGCAAATTCCTTTCTCGCTATAGCTGCCATCTATAGTCAATGTTTGACAGGGAATTTTTCTTTATTTTGGATTCTGTTGAACGACACGCATTCTCCCGCTTTATGTCTATCACTACAACCAGTAATGCACGAACTAACCATATTACAGCGTGAAAGTTTAAATAACCGTCTGGCACTACACCATAAATCACTAAAAAACAACAAATAGATTGCACACGTGGAATGCGGCTCGCTTTTGTATTTGCCCACCAGTTGAGTTGTGTTTACACATGCGACCGGAAGTGACATTTCATTGATCGGCGCTATTGTTCGGTGGCCATCTTGGGTGACCTATTTTTTCGTGAAAACAACTTCTCCAGAACCACTGAACGGATCGGGCCGAAATTTGGAAGATATGGTTAGAGACCTATGGCCATTATAGCCAATTAAAGTTTGTTCAAGGAAATTTGATATGTAAAAAAAACATGGCCACTCTCCGCTGAAAATGTAGCGGATTTGGCATCCATATTGGATATTTTTATCTGATGAATTATGAAGCCGAAATTAGTTACATATATATATATATATATATGTGTATATATATATATATATGTGTATATATATATATATATATATATATATATATATATATATATATATATATATATATATATATATATATATATATATTTTAGGTATTCTCAAATTTCCCATTGTTAAAACTGTCGGTAAGCGGTTTGGGAGCCATCTTGGATCCTTTTCCCACCAAAAACTCCCATACTAATGCAATAGGAAATCTGAAATGTCTTCTTCTAGAGAACCATGGGAAGATTTCAGGTATATTTGGCTCATGTTCCAGGTGAGCGATACAATGATACATGCCCATTGGGGCTCTTGTTTGTTCACCTGGTCTAAAAGATGAACTAATTTGGACGACTTAGAAACAGCTTTTAAACTCTGGAACTCTGGAGGGCTGGGGTGGGATGCGGTTGGGGTGGCATGATGGGGTTTATGGGGTTGGGGAAGAGGACTGCTTCAAAGCTCATGTAATATAATCTAGGGCAACAGCTGAACCAAGTTTATTCAAGGGAACTTGATTGGACAAATGCTTTTGGCAGCCATTTTGGATAACCTAGTTATAGTTTGAGCCAAATCGGACCAGCAGTTTCCAACTTGTCGAAGATATTTATAGATTCTGAATTTTATCCATGTTTTTAACTCTGCTGACTTCTCAGTCAGCTGAGCTATAGCGATGACCGCTAGTCTGTCTGCCTGTCTGTCTGACATATTGGCACCAAACCTGGTAAATATGTTCATATAGGCATCTAATGTTTGTACAAAAATGTAGACTTTATATGTAGTAAAGGGACATAATTATGTATATTGATTTATAGCAATAGATTCTTACCTCCCATGTATATTATATATATACCTGTATAGTTTTTTGGAAATTGATATGAGTTCAGGGATAGATCAATCTTAACACGAGTAAGGTGCGGGTGGAGCAAAGCTAGTAATGGGCGGGGCATGGCTAAAACTGGAAAGGTCCATTGACCCTTTTACTGCCAAATGGCAATTCTCCTTCGATCAATACTCATCATTCTATTACTTATGATACAAGCTATCCTGGATAGCTGGCCTAGGACTATAGACTTAGTAAGCTTTACCGACTTCTGGAACCGGGTACTCGGCTCCCAACCCGTTTGCCATGAAGCTCATTCTTGTTTGCATAGCAACAAGAGCTACATGCTTTTTTGTGCAGTTGGAGTCTTAAGTTTCTAAGTCTTTTTCTGTGTAATTGTGATAGCTTTGTGCGCTCTCTAAGGATTATATTGGATTACCATGGATGGAGCCGATGATAGCCAGGTTGTATAATTCCATGTTATTCCATAGTTAAAAGACTTAGGTCTTCAAAATTTTGTCTGTGTCGCAGGTTCAAATTTCTGACCCCGAATCTGGGACGTGTGTTAACAACGAAATATGCCAGATTGATCGCCTTCCTTTAAACCCCAACAGGCGATCGGCAGATATGAAATAAGGTGTTGGCTTTACGGTGTTTTAACACGAAAGTCGGCTGACGTCGTTCTCCTTAAGATCCGAGCGGGTGACGTCACACCCGTGTTGTCTCGGATTTTTATGTGAAGAAAATGTTTCATTAATTCGCGCATCTGATTCTGGGTGCTGCATACTTTATTGGTACCAGAAAAACTTGGAATTTTCAAGTTTTGCGTGTTATCACGATCTGTTTGGAATAATCGGTGGTTTCAAAATTCTTGATTTAGATGTGTGGTCTGCGGTTTTACCGTGTGCTACAGCAGTTTGTTTACATTTTGTTGTTTCTTCACATATCGTTTTGGCCTTCGTTAGGAGTATAATTTATTGATTAGTAAATATACCCCGAATGCTATGCGATATGATTCCTGGTTCCGTTATACATCATTAAGTATCAATTTATGGGTGTATTATTGCCCGCTTCATTATTGTCGTCATAATTAATGCGATCTTTGCTGTAACGTTGCGGGGTGGGGTGCAGGAGGGTGAACAGTTAACTTAGGATCAAAATATTTGAAAATTAATTGTCTGCCTTCCATTCCTGTTTCGTTCCGCTTGCTTATTGTAGGTTTCTGCTTATTTATAGGCCAAGCCAGCCCCGCCATCATGTGACGAGTGCCATAAATTCGTGAGGATTCTATTCAAGGACCATGTCTGTTTCCGTTGTACCAAATGTAATCTTGACAGTAGGTGCAACGTTTGTGCAGTGTGGTCGTCCGACATGATGGTTAAGTTCCTTGCCCAGAAGGACTTGGCAGGGTCTGATGCGGGGTCAGGTGGTCCGAAAGCAAATCGTGGAGCGTCCGTTTTGGCCCCTGGGTGCGTTCCACGTCTGCAACCGGAGGTGGCGGAGATGGCACCGCCGGCGTGGTTTGGTCCTGCTATGCAAGGCTTCATGCATAGCGTTCTGCCCACGCTGGTGTCTCCCTGCTGCCAAAAGTTGTAGGGAAGTCTCTTCCTGTGTTTGATTCAGACCCTGTTCTTGGACAGGGTTCTGGACTGGCCACCGATGGAGCCATCTCGTATGGCTGCCTGGCAGTCCCGTCGGGCTCCGGCTTGATGGGCTCTTTCTCTCTGCGGCCACCGGGTGGTCCAGTAGCGGTGGCCGGTCCGTCAGGCATGGGAACCGTTCGCCAGGACGGCTCCACGGTTTCCTCGTCTAGTGACGACTTAGGAGTCTGAAGATTTTCTTCTTCTTCTTTTCGTTCGCTGATCATACCGCCAGTCCTGTAAGTGACTATCGACATGATCATATGCGTTAAGTGCGTGGGTCCATGGTTTATTAGAGTGCGCCGTGCGGCCTGGAACCTACGTCTTCAGCACTCACGGTTTCTGTCAAGGTTACCTCACCCTTACCTCCTTTAGTCACCTCTTACGACACGCAGAGGATACGGAAGGTGTATTCTAAGCCCCACCTACAGGGCAGTCTGAAGATGAGGAAGCCGAGGAGGAGAGATTGCTGCAGCCTGAAATGCTGTGGGTGGAGAGCATGGAGGTCGATTCCGTCCTGGACAGAACCGTCCTCCATCTGTCTGGCTTGGCACACGCCAGGGCAGCAGCTCCGCCCGTGGTTGAGGCCACTCCGGTACCGGGCACCGGTCCCGTGATGGTTGGTTTGCTGCCAACCGACACGGTGATGGGTGTGGCTGGCCAGGCGTGGTACTCACCTATCTCACTCTCTCTCGTCAAGAGAGGGGGTTGGGGTTCGGATCGCGAGCCAGACACCCGCATTAGGCGTCGATGCGTCTATAGTGGGTGGACGGCTCATGCGTTTCGTCGAGGCTTGGTGAGGTGTGACGTCAGACAGTCTGGTCCTGGAATGGTTATCCCAGGGGTACATGCCAGAGTGGTTGGATTTTCCACCACAGAATGTGTCTTTGGCACCTGTCTGGACACCTGTACCAAGGGAAGCAGACAAATTAGAAGCCATTCAAAACGAAGTGTCGGGTTTGCTTCTGAAGGGAGCAATAAAACCAGCAAACCGGAACACTCCAGGCTTCTATTCAAACATGTTCCTTGTCCCCAAGAGCACAGGGGGATGGAGACCCGTACTCAATCTCAGGCCATTAAATTGGTTTATCCATACGCCTCGGTTTTAAGATGGTAACTCCGAGATCGGTAATGGCAGGATTGAGGAAGGGAATGTGGTGTGTATCGATCGATCTGAAAGATGCATATTTCCACATTCCAATGAACAGGAGTTGTCACAGGTTTCTGAGATTTGCGTTTCAGAATCAAGTGTGGGAGTTTGTAGTCCTCCCATTTGGCCTGTCGACAGCTCTACGGGTTTTCACCAGAGTAGGCCTTGCGGTGACAGCGTTTCTCAGAAAAGAGAACATGGTGCTTCACACCTACATAGACGACTGGCTGATCAAAGCAGACACATCAGCCAGGTTAGAAGTGGATACTGCTCTGACTCTGAAGTTACTTTCAGATCTAGGCTGGATAGTCAACAAGGAGAAATCCGAGTTGACACCCACTCAATGGTTCGTTTATTTAGGGATGCAATTCGATCTCGAGGAGGGCAGGGTTTACCCGTCAGAGCCCAGAGTGGTGTCTCTGTTAGCCATCCTCAAGAGTTTTCATTTGGGAAACCACATTCAGGCGAGGCGGTTTCTTCAGATGCTGGGCATGATGGTCTCCGTGGAGCAGGTAATCCTCTGATGCGAAGACCTATCCAGTTGTATCTGATGTCTCTGTGGAAACAGAGAACAGAACCCCTGTCAAAGCTGGTGCCAGTTTTGGAGCCAATAATGTCGCATCTTGTATGGTGGAAAAAGCGTCAGAATCTCCTAGTAGGGGTTTCGCTGCACCTACCCCACTCCCAGCTGTCCGTGTACACGGATGCATCACTGGAGGGATGGGGGCCTGCCTGGGAGAAGACCAGGTCTCGGGCACATGGACTCTCCAAGAGAGCCAGCTGCATATCAATCTGTTGGAAATGATGGCAGTGGAACTGGCATTGGAAAAGTTTCTTCCAAAAGTCAGGGGCAAGGTGATATTGATATGGTCGGACAACGACAGTAGTATCATACATAAATCGCCAAGGCGGGACAAGTGGCGGGACCAAGTCACCCACACTATGTATGAAAGTGTGGCACTTGATTCAATGGTGCAGGAATTACTCGGTTGTTTTGAAAGCAGCTCACATTCCTGGGCGATTGAATATTCTGGCGGATGCTTTGTCTCGGAGACAGAGAATTCTGCCAACAGAATGGTCCCTCAACCCTCCAGTTCTTCACAGGATCTTCGAGCATTGGAGCAAACCCAACATGGACTTGTTCGCCACAAAGGAAAATGCTCAAATCATGACTTATGTCTCGCCGATTCCAGATCCAAATGCCGTCGATACAGACGCTCTGGCGATAAGCTGTAGAGGGATGCACGCTTACGCGTACCCACCCACCATTCTTCTGCCGAAGATATTGGTGAAGATCAGGAAGGAACCGTGCCTGGTCCTGCTAATAGCGCCATTTTGGCCAAGCAGAGTGTGGTTCACGGGTCTTCTAGATCTGCTGGTGGACAATCCAGTGCAGTTACCCGAGATTCCAAACATAATCTCCCAGGCCAAGGGACGCTTCCTACACGAGCGTCCCGAAATGTTCAAATTGACTGCGCATATGCTATCAAACAACGTTCCACATCGGAAGGCTTTTCTCAACAAGCTGTACATTTTTGCAGCTGCGGGAAGGAGGTCAACCTTCAAGTCATATAACAACAAGGTTAACAGATTTGCAGACTGATGTGAAGGAAAGGGTATTGATACCTTTCAAACCACTATTCAGCAAATAGCAGACTTTCTCGGTGAGCTGTTCTTTTCAGGGCTAGCTCCTGTTATAATTGCTGGATACAAGTCAGCTTTGGCATCAGTTATCCCTTGTCTAGCTAACAGGGATAGTCCAGAGGTGGCCCAGTTGAATGTGATGGTGAAGGGAATGAGCAATCTCTGACCGAGACAACCAGTAGTCATTCCAGCCTGGAGTCTATCTTTAGGGCTTAATGTACTGGCCAAGCACCCTTTCGAACCGTTGCGTTCGGCTAGTCTGAAACATTTGACTCTAAAGGCGGTTTTGCTATTGGCAGCTTCCTCAGCTAGAAGGCACAGTGAGATCCATGCACTTTCAGCAGAGAGGGACCGATTTATTGTCTCTGGAGAGGGTCTGCGTCTACTGCCAGAGCAGAGTTTATGTCAAAGAATCAATCTTTGAGATATCCCGGCAAACCGATCATTATACCGAAACTAACTATGTATGATCGTGATGCCAGTGTCTGGTGCCCAGTCCGTGCTTTGACTAAGTACAAAAAACGGGCAGATTCGTTACGGTCGAATGATAGACATCTGTGGATCTGCCATAAGAAGCCATATGGCGCCACATCCATGGATTCTATCTCTCGTTGGGTGGTCGAATGCATTCAAACTACCCATGAGATTGCGACTGGGCACCAGGTGCAATGCGCAAGGGCACACGATGTTAGAGGAATAGCCGCCTCGACCGCCCTTTACAATGGTGTTCCGTTAGAGGACATCATGGCTGTTGCACAATGGCACTGTGAGTCCTCTTTCACGGATTACTATAGGAGGGATGTGTCAGACTCTGCCAATCCACTCGCTTTAGCTGTTTTGAAACGATAGTTATACAACCACACTGCTCTTCTCCCTTTTTTGGCATTTGTAAGAAAGAATTAAGAAGCAGACATGGTCGAGCGAGAGGATGTCAACCAGATTGTGTCACTGATGGCCGGACAAGTGAATGGTTGGAGGCTCCACGTCTGAAATCCAAATATCATGAGGTAATTCAAGATTGAGAGTTTTTTGTATTATGTCTATATATCATGTCATTCATCTTATATATTCATGCGCATTCCCAGGCTAATATATGCAAAGAGCAGTTAACCCTCTTGGCATATTTGTTTTTCAGGCGAGATGCATGTTCGTGAGTTCTCTCCCTTAGGAGAAAAAAGGGGGGGGGGCAGTGATGCGAATGTGATTCGGTTCCGTTAACTTGATGGTCCTTTTAGGTCTCCATTAATCAGGTTTACGTTTAGCTCTTTCTCCAAGGGGCAAAAGTAGCAGTTGATGGCTTTCCCCTTCCCACCAGGTTACTGTCTAAATCTGGTGTATATCAGAAGTAATAGAATGGTGAGTATTGATCGAAGGAGAATGAAGGAAATTTCAATTTCCCTTCCTCCGAGATCTAACAATACTCGCCATTCTATTACGGACCCAGCCTCCCAGCCCCACGGAGGCAAGCCATGGGTATCTCTTGTTTGGTGGCTATGCAAACAATATGAGCTTCATGGCAAACGTGTACTCGGCATTTGGGAGCCGAGTACCCGGTTCCAGGAGTTGGTAAAGCTTACTAAGTACTATAGTCCTAGGGCCAGCTATCCAGGATAGCTTGTATCAGAAGTAATAGAATGGTGAGTATTGTTAGATCTCGGAGAAATGGAAATTGAAATTTCCTTCAGTCTCCATTAACCCCTTTACTACAGAATTACAATCTTTACCCATTTTACTGCTGAATAACTAATTCCAATTAACTCTTTGAATGCTGAATATACAAGTCCCAATTAACCATTTTACTGCTGAATTACAAACCTCCATTATCCCTTTTAAATAGATGGCTTTTGTGTCGCATGCGAAGCAGAAAGGGAGACATATGTATCAATTTTCCGACGGTGACGGCGTCAATAATGTTAGGTTTTTACGTTTAGCATATATTTAAGGATCAATTAATCCTATTGCAACTAGGCTTTGTACATGTAATTTTTTTCAGTGAATAGATTATCGATAGGTGAAGTGTCATGATTTCGTTTCAGCAAAATCTGTCAATATTCCCCGTGTTTATCTCTCTTGAAAATGAAAGGCTAACATTTTTCAACATTATCTCTGAAATACTTGTTTTCAAGTAACATTGTACTTCTGCAACTGGCTTTATTCCAGGCATATAGTAAATATCACTAAAACTTGTTAGACTCTTCATTAATTTTCGTCATTAATTTTCGTCATTTTATAATTTTTGGTTTCTTTATAAATTCAGAATACATGACAACCTTTCCCCCTGACAGCAGTCCTACTAAATTATAAGTCCTGGAGGCAGAGGCTGCTAAGCATTAATCAGCTGACTGTCTGGAAATCCTCTTATGTTCTTTCGTTATGACAAATTTTGAGCCATATCAGACCAAGAGTTTTTATACCTCGCCGAAAAATTGGGGTGCATATTATGTGATGGCGGACTGGCAACAGACTGGTTTCTGGATGATAACTCATTACTATTTAGCCCATCGCTTTGGAACTTTATAGGATGGTTGGACTAAGTCTGCGGCAGAAACGTAGCGAAATTTACGATGATTTGATATCCAAGATGGCCGCCAGCCACCGACTGCTATCTTGAAAATTGTTTTCCGAATGATAACTGTTACCGTTTATCCGATCGCTTAAAAATTTGACATATGGTTGTTGGACTAGGTGTGGTGGACTAGGTGTGGGGAGGAAACCTCTAGAAACTGACGATGATCTCAATTAAATTCAAGATGACCGACGGGCATCTTGAAATTTGGTTCCCAGATGATAACTCCATTTCCGTTTATTGGATCATTTTGAAAACTTCATAGGGTGATTGGACTAGGTCTGGGGAAGAAACCTATCGAAATAGACGATGAATCGAAATTCAAAATGGCCACCAGTCAATAGTGGACATCTTGAAAATTGGTTTCCGGATGATAACTCTACTTTATAGGATCTGATAGGGGACATCGGTCTGAATCTTGATCTGAGGAAGGAACATCAAAATCCAAGATGCCTGCCAGCCTCTGGGGGGAGTGGTGGAGGGGAGGGTGTGTGACTAAAATTGGTTTCTGAATGAGAGTTCCATGAAAGGTTACCTGATTGGTCTGAATCTTTATACTTCTTGGACCACGTCTGGAGAAGAAGCCTATCAAAGTTAATGATAATTCGAAATCCAAGATGTTCGCCAGCCAAAGGTGTCCATCTTGAAAATTAGTTTCCGGATGATAACTCCATTACAGTTTATCGAATTGCTTTGAAATGTCACATGTCTTTTGATCTACCTCATTTGGGCACACCACCTATCTGGTCTGGAATCCATCAATGCTCCTAGAAACTAGAGAATTTTGAACGCTGAAATATTGATTTTGAGCCATTTTAGTTATAACAGCACTATAAGACTTCTGAATGGCAATAAAATGCCACCACATCCATCTCTGAGTATTTAATTGATTGTAACTCAGTTAATTAGTGTCCATAGCAGGCAGTAGGATTTTAATTTGGGCTCGCTAATATGGGCGGGCGGATTTCATTTGGCCATGACTTGTAAAGTCATAGCTAAGAGGTAATCTAAAGCCGTGGGATAACTGAACTACGTCTGAGGAATAAACTTATAGAAGTCAATGATGATCCCAGTTTATCGGATCACTCTGAATCTTCATAGTTCTTGCACCATGTCTTGAGAAAGAAGCCTATCAAAATTGATGATAATTCAAAATCCAAGATGATCGCCAGCCAAAGGCGACCATGTTGAAAATGGGTTTCCGTACGATAATTCCATGACTGTTTACCGGATGACTTTGAAACTTCATAGGATAACTGGCCTAGATCTGAAGAAGAAATCACTATTTTCTAATAGCTCTGAGTCATTCATTGGTCTGTCATCAGAGTTGGGGTATTATGCGTTGTTTGCGGAGCTGATAAAGTTGTGTAGGTTTACATAGGTTATGTGGCAGCAAGCCCTGGATGAAAATTACAATCCTGGGCTCACTGCTTTGCAGTACTGCTGACATTGCTGCACGCTGCATCATGGGGAACATAGCTTTCCTGTCCTTCTGGAATCTATGTATTCGTAGATCAAAGATTCCCTTGACAAAAAGACTATATTTGCACAATGCAACCTACGTATCTTTGATGTTATATAACTCTAGCAGCTCCAAAGGCAACTTTAGATAAACTTGATATCTACCACCTCAAACACCTCTGCACCATCACTGAACACCGATGGCCAGACAGCATAATTTCAAATGATGCGCTGTGTACAAAATGTGTAATACATCGTCGCGATCTGTAAAAGTCGGCTAGCAAAGATAGTCCATATTTGGCTATGTACTAAGGATGCCAGAAGACACACCAGCACAGAGCCTTGGAATTGTCCCTACATGGACCCAGCAAATATAGAGGCAGGAGAGGATACCATTGCATAAATATAATAGGTGTGTTGCGAGGTGCCCCCAAGAAGGCAGGACTCTGTACACTCACAGGCCTCAATATTTTAGAATTTATCAGACCCTGTATTTTGGTTCCATGATCCATATTGATGGGAACCTACCAGAAACTGTATATCAGTTCCATGAATAAATCATCCTTATAAATTACAAAAAATAGGTAACAAATTGTGTTTTCCGTAATTTACCTCACATGGTACCGACAGGTTCCGTGAAATATCGAGGCCTACACTCAGATCAAGAATGGACCTGACATGCCGGAGGAATCTACAGATTTTGGCTGAGGACAAGACACAATGGTCAATGTCGAAGACGGACTGATTGCAGCTGTATGATGTTTCTGCTACTACAGCCGCAGAATACAGTAATCATAACCATAATTTTGATCAAATTATAAAAAAACATTGGAAATTATTGTGTTGTAATGGGAAAAAGTTGATAAAACTGGTGGTTATCTTGAAAATTTAATCCCCTGTAATCATTCTCCGCAACTTACCAAAATCACTTTAAAAACTTTTGAAATCCATTAGAAGTGGTGTGGTGAGGATCGTCCTCATTCAAAATTCAAGATTGTACATTACATTTAGTGTTCCAATTAATTGATTTGATCGATGATTGATTGGTTTGAAGGTCCAACCAACAGATCGATCATGATTTCAGAAATCGATTTTGACTGCTTATAAATTTACGATAGTAAAAGTTAAAACTGCAGATGATTCTTTTATTTTGGCAATACCATTTTAATTTCATTTTTACAGCTATATAACATAGTATTACTCCATACGAGTCCATAGTGTAAGACATTAACCTTCAAAACACTGAAATAGTACGGTAATGTCAAAACCACCGTCTCAATAACCTGTTGAATATTTTCTAACTTATTTGACTGGAAGCTGTTGCTGCCTTAGGCAGCAACAGCTTCCAATCAAATTAGTTTCAAAATATTCAACACATTTCTTAAATTATTACGGTTAAATAAACTTCAGAATGGGTAAAAATGAGAAAATGTTCATTGATCACAAAAATAGTACCATTTAACATGCTGCCTACATAAGAACAGAAACGTGTTAGTACCATTTTGAACACCATGTCCCGGTAAGAAATGTTCTGTTGAATATTTTCAATATAATTTGATTGGAGGAGGCTTATAAGGCAGCAATGTTTTCTTGTCCAATTATGTTCAAAATATTCAACAGTAGGTCTACATTTTATTTTGTTTTAGAAACATTTAAAGGTATTTCTGAGCTGTACTTTAACCCTTTATAACGCTTATGTCAGCTAAAAACGGCTTCTGCAGTGGACCTGAGACATGTCAATTTGCAGACCAAGAAAACTATTTACGAAAATTGATCACTGGAATGACTGGCTCGATAACCGATTCAGCCATTCCAATGGTAAATTTTCAAAAATAGACTTCTTGGTCTGCAAATGGACATTTTCCATGAGAAAATTACAGTTTTCGTAAACAGAGTCGAGGCTTAAAGGGTTAACACTCATATCAGGCAAAAACAGCTTCTGTAGTGGTCTTGAGACATGTCCATTTGCAGACCAAGAGAAGACTATTTTTGAAAATTTACGATTGGAATGACTGGCTCGATAACCGAGCCAGTCATTCCAGTGGTAAATTTTCAAAAATAGTCTTGGTCTGCAAATGGATATTTTCTATGACAAAATTGGAATTTTCTTGGAACAGATTTGAGGGTTAACCGGTTACCTCCTGTTCTGCAGGAATATTTCCCACATGCACTACCTCGATCCAGTGGCTGATCGGGTAGTGGGTGGGTCCAGTACATAGATTTCATTTAACTTCTCACTATTTATGGTTTTCCTTTTTAGAATTTACCATTTTCCGCTTCACAAAATTGCTGACTGCGTTTCATTTCCGCTTTGTAAACTTTTGTTATCTAAGCTGCATGTACATTTAATAAAGTTAATAAAACTGTCAAATTTGTATTGTATAGTACTTATTAGTGTGTTCAGAAAATATGAAATCAAGGTTGGGACGATATCGGTAGCTAATAATTTACAATTTTAGATGAGAATGGCTCACTTTCTTGAGCATTTCCGTTTGAATATCATGTCTCCGTTTTAATTTTACAACGATTTTGCAGAAAAAATGACGCTTTCCATTGATTTCTGTTTCAAAATCCTTTTTCCGTTTCAAATTACCAATTCCGTGAAGTGCGTTTGTTTTCCGTTATTCCAGAAAACCACTGTCCCTAAATAATTGCTCAATATAAGTTTGATTTCTTTTCAGATAGTATTGGGCACCAACCTTCAATGGAAGAAGGACAAGAAACAATTCCTGAGTCAACATCACCCAAAAGAACTTTATTCTCTATGCACAACAGATTATTGACTATACTAAAAAATCTAGTGCAGATCTATCGATGTTTGGATGTGCATACTTTACATATGAATCGTGTAAAACATTAATAACAGTACCGGTTATCCTACCAATGCATTACGACTGACTAGAATATAAGGACACTTATGAACATTCATTACGGGTAATTTTGATATTAATCCTAATATTTAGTGCATTAGAATGGCTGATACAGTTCAGAAACTCGATTACTCTACAGGCTGGGAAGATCAGGTGTTGAAGACTAATGTTGCTTCTATTGATGCTACAATGATGGAAAGAACGCCGCTTCAGGCCTATGCTAGTAATACATCTCTACACGTACAGTGTATTGGTGTGGAAGATAGTAAACAAGGTACCGGTTCATTATCTGAAGATGTGTGTATGGCAGAATTACCGACGCAAGACAAAGAACCGTCTCGTACTGCATCTATGTGCGATACTCTGGATTTAGACGATAGCGACGAGTGTCCGGCAATATCAGCAATGGAAGAGTCCAGCTATATTGATACTGTAAGCAGTACCAGTAGTGGAAAGCCTCTTCTTGCTTCGGTATACAGGAAACCATCGCATAACGACGCATTGGAGGATACGCTAGAGGAGGTTGAGGATGAGGTTGGTTATGATGATGAGATCGTTGAAAAATTGGTTAGACGGAACACAATGACTGGTATTTTTGAGAGTCCATCTTATGTTGATTCACTTAAACTCGGTTCCCTGGAGACTAAGCGCCTAGCACAGGTGTGTCGTAGTGCGCTTAGCATCGCCAGTATCGCCAGCTCGGGAAAGCCTACTTTGGCGAGTTTATTGACAAACTCAGATAAGAATGTGGAGATTATAGAAGCTGAAAGTGTTACTGGTCTGCCATCGAGAAACAGATGCCATTCTAGCATTTGGTCATTTCAGAAAGATATCCTGCTACTGGCTTTTGGTATCATGATTTCCTTTACTGCCTTCATGCCAGTACGAAATCTACAAAGTAGTATAAATGACGAGGGAGGTGTCGGTCTTATCTCACTAACCTCAGGCTATACTGTGTTTATGATTGGATCCTTGATGGCCCCATTTATGGTGAAAATATTGAAACCAAAAAACACAATCCTTCTAGCGATTGTGTTCCAAGTAATTTATTGCTTTGCAAACTTCTATCCTAATATGTACACTCTGGTGCCTTCAACAATGTTGTGTGGGTACAGTAATGCGCTGCTCTGGGTTGCCGTGACGACGTATATGACCTACAAAGCCAGTCGATGCGCCAAAATGACAAAGAAGGCGTTTGAGCATGTAATGAGTCACTTTTACGGCCTGTTCTTCATGATATACACAATGAGTCATATCTATGGCAACCTTCTGTCATCAGTGATTCTTTTCTCATTTGCTGATCTTTTTACTTCTGTCAATACGACAGAGACCCTTAATATCACAGTCAATCTGGCCCATGAAGATCTGCCTCCATCTGAACTCAACATTTACTACCATGACACGCAGCAGGACAATATCAGTCTATACAACATTGCGCCAGACATCAACTCAAGCTTTTATACATCGGCGAACATGTCTGACCCATATGTGATCTGCGGGTCTCGTTACTGCCATTCCTATCCACTGACGCACATTGGAAACAATGAAGTGAAGCCTATTCTGCGCTACATTCTAATGGGTTCTATGGCAGCTATCGAAGTGGCAGGTTTCGTGATTATATTCTTCTTCGTCTCACCACTTAACGTAAGTGAATAATGAAATAATTCTTGAAAGCAAAAATTATGCACTAATTACAAAATAGAGTAGGAACTCTCCTGGCAAGTACATGCCAAGCCAGAAAGTCAACCAAAAATATCATTTCAGATATGTCAGAGTGTTTTGCGAATCGTCCATTTACAGACATTCTTGAATGAGATTTTTGAAAATTTATTGATAGAAATACTTGTTCAACGAAAATGGCAAGTGGACATTCTTATTTCCTGAACATTTATACTATGTCTTGACACAATTGTAACCCTTTAACACCTATATCAGCCAAAAACAGCTTCTACGGTGGTCTTGAGAAATGTCCATTTGCAGACCAAGAGAGGACTATTTTTTTTAATCTGCGACTGGACTGACTGGCTTGATAATTGAGCTAGTCATACCAGTGGTAAATCCTTTTAAATAGCCGTCTCTTGGTCCGAAAATTGGTATTTTTCAACAAATTTGAGGGTTCCAGGAGTAAACATTCCTACATGTACTCCTTTAATCATCACAATTTGTCAGGAGAAGCAGATTTTTGCTCATTGACAGTCTATTTTTTAATTTTTACCGCTTGCATAACTCTGGATTATCGAGCTAGCTTGTCATTCATTTGTAATTTGTCGTTTCTAATTTTTAAATCTAAAGTCATCTCTTGGCCAGCAAATGGATATTTCTAAAGACAACTTGTAAATTTGGAATTCTCATGGCTGAGCATAAACCTGTCACTCACATATTTGCCATTTGGATTGATCAATCAGGTTGAAAGCCATAGTGACGTTTTGGGGACTTAAATTCACTGAAACGATTCTCGAGAGATGAATTGATGTGTGACATTATCTGCCGAGGAAAGCTGGTCCAAGCAAGTCTGTCCATATGAACCTGTCAGTCTTGTCACGATTACAGTAATCATGCCTGTAGAGTTTATGCAAAAAATTATAGGAATCCACGAACAAATCGATGCATAATTTGTGAACCTGTTTGTAAAATGTTCATTAGGAGTTCAATGATATCATCTAAATGTAATGATGTAATATGGTAGTATATTTTTATGTACATGAACTATTATATAACTCTGTAACGGTCAAGCCACCAAAACAGGCTTTTGCAATGGTCTTGAGAAATATCCATTCTATTAACCCTTAGCACTGATGTCAAAATTGTAAAATTTCAAATTTAATTAGAGATGAACTGGTGTTAGTTTTGTAACAAATTTTGTGGAAGATGTTGCAGTCAGATAGCAACACCTTCCACCAAAATTGTTGAAGATGTAACCCGTTCTTTGCTATTAACATAAGTCAAACATACGATATTGACATCCGAGCTGAACCAGTTTTGTTCGAGGGAACTTAATTTGGCAAATGGTCCGGCGGCCATTTTGGATGACCAAGTTTTCGGGAAAACAACTCCATAGCTGCTGAACGGATCAGGGCGAAATTGGGCTGATATGATGAGGGCTGAAATGCCTATAAAATTTGTCCATGGAAAGTTGATATGTCAAGACAAACATGTCCGCTATGAATCAATCAAAATATAACTTTTTTGGCGAACATTTTTTAGAAAAACTTAAGACTTAGTTATTAACCACTGTGCCAATTTTAATAAAACTTGTCTAAACTTTCTTTACAGAAATTTGATTAGTAAATTTTTACAGTGGTCATCTCATTTTGTTCGGTTGTGCCAGTCGCCAATAAATCCAGGTGATTGACACAGGCCCCTTTGTCCTCATGTTACACTGATCTTAGGTTCAGATTTTCCAGCAATCTGAGCGGGATTTAGGTAAACCAAGTTGGTGTACAAGCGGATGCGAAAATTGAGCTGCACTTAAACCCGCAATCACATTGAGTGGGGCTTCACCTCTATGTGCGCAATTGGCCATAAGACATGTAAGAGAAGACTATTTGTGAAAATTTACCACTGGAATGGCTGGCTCTGTTAAATTTTTGCCTGTAAATGGACATTGAAATCACAGGAATACTGCAGAGGGCGGTTTTGACCGGCTTGACCATTAAGAGTTTAATATTTTCATTTGACATGTTTGACCAGCCAAATCTTCTTAGATTATCTCATTCGCAAATTTAACATACGTGTGTTTTAATCTGATAGGTCTGAATTTTAATCTTCATGTTTATTTTTTCAAATGAAATGTTAGAATCTAGTGTTATTACATACTTTACATATTGCTTTTGTTCTGGTGTTTCTCCAGGGTTACAAGACTAAGGTGGCATGTTGTATGGTGTTGAACAACGTCAAGTCAGTATTCCACATGTTCACTGACTATCGATTCTTGTTGCTCATCCCGCTGCAGTTATACACAGGAATGACAGGAGCATTTCTCTCCGGGGATATCATCAAGGTAATCTTTAACCCTACTGCCAGACCAGGAATATTGTCTACCTGTTGACATGCAAAAACTACCACAAACAGTATATGGCAATAGACCCTTAGACAATTCTGCCAGACCAGGAATATTGTCTACCTGTTGACATGCGAAAACTACCACAAACAATATGTGGCAGACACCCGTAGACCATTCTGCCAGACCAGGAATATCGTCTACCTGTAGACATGATAAGAATACCACAAACGATATGTGGCAGAGACCCTTAGATCATTCAAACCCCACATACAAGACCATGTACGCTCAATAAAGCCTATGACCATCCAACATGTATGATTATACATGTATGATTCGACAAAGTAGGACGATGTTTGATTGTGTGTCATAACTGTTGACAAATAATCATACACACGAAAAAGTTGGACGATGTTCAACTTTCGTCCGACAGCATCCAACATGTTGGATGAAACAGCCAATCATATACCAGAATTTAAATCACATGATTTTGTTGGTATCACTGGTTGGTAAAGTTTATCCAACAATGTCCGATGCGATATGATCGTATATAATGAACATGTATGACATACAAAAACAAAAACATATGTGTTGAATCGTCTGTCACTGGCTTAAGAAACGTCCACAAAAATGAGCAATGTAACACAGTAGCCAGGCATTTCAAGAATCTGGAACCCCAAAGATGTGACATGCATTTCAGAATTATCCAAGTACATGTACTAACATCTGACCCAACTGACCCCAACTCCCAAACCTGGAGAAAGCAAAAAGAATGCCATTGGATGCATCAGCTCCTCACAATTGATGGAGCCAGTCAGGATTAATCTAGTGGAAACGGGAAATATCAAATATCAAATGATGTTTATTGGTAATTTCATACAATATTAAATAAACTACCATCGGTAAAAGTGCATTTACTAAATCTAGGATTGTGTCAACTGTGTGTGCCGGTATACCACATATAGACCTACCTGAATATAGTTTGGTAAGTGGTATGAATAGTATTCTCTATAGGCGCCGATGTAGAGTGATTAATTCGCTACTGTTAATTCACTAAATTGATCCTCGTCATATCTGAGTCACTTTTTCTGGTGGAAGCAACAAGTTTCGGTCAAAATGATTTCAAAATACACTGCTGGTTTCCAAGGTCGCAATATGATGCCTACTGAATATTTTGAATATTGTGTGACTGAATGTAGACACTGTCTCTGGACATAACGGCGTTCAGACAAATTAGTTTAAAACTAGACAGTATTTTACCTGCAGGAAGTAGCTTAACGTGAATATAACTAAGCTTATATGACCGGCTATATAGCAGGTATTATTTACCGGTATTCACTCTGCATACACCAGCATAGGTCCAGCTGCGTCACTAATTGGTTCCCGCCAGAGTGACATAAATGGTATTTGGCTGCTTTTTTTCTAATTATGCTGATTTATTTCTGGGTTTTTAGTGGGAGCTATAGGTTGATTATTATATAAAGCAATCATTCAAGAGCATGTTAGTTCCCTGATCCTTTCCTTTATGCACAAAACCAGTGGTCAGTATGTCGATATTAGCCCCTAATCTTCAACCCTTTCAACCCTCATATCTGACAGGGTCTCCAGCAAACAATACAGATTTAGACATTAACCCTTTCATAGTCAAGGTAGATGAAAATTACTTCGGCAATGGTTTTGAAAAATATCCCCTTGCAGTCTAAGAAAAGACTAGTTTTGAAGATTTACCACTGGAATGACTGGTTCAAGAACTGAGTCAGTCATTCCACTGGTAAATTTTCAAATGGAGTCTTCTCTTGATCTGCAAATGAACTTTAAATGAAAATCTTCTTGAACAAATATGGGGGTTAAAGTGTTAAGAGAGTACAGGTAACATTTTCATGGCATTTGATTCCAAGATGCAACTTGGGCCTCATAGTGGTCCTGCTTTTCATACACTGTAATAACAACATTGTCAAGACTAAAAACAGACTGACTAAGAAATGTAAAGCTGACGCTTGGCTTAAAGGTCTTGTGAGGACTTGGGGTCGATAACGAGTTTCAATTAATTTTATGGTCTACTACACTATTTAAACACAATAGCGTCACTTTGGAGTGAGAAAAATATGTTAAGCAGCCCAAATAACGAGATTAAATGACGCCTCAATCTGAATCACATCACCACTCGCTGTGATGTCACACGGGAACAGCGCTGTGAGCTGGGTCAATATTTCTCTGTAGTACAAAGGTAACATATTTTAATACGTGCGTTTAACAGGATAGACTTCACCTACCATAACATAAATTATGTCAGGTTGAAGCTAAGTCTTCAAGAAATACAAAATCATGATTTTTAAAAATCTGTTATGATATTTACCCATTTTTAATGGTTTCATGGAATCTGCAATATTTCAATGCATGTGACAAATACTCTGTAGCCTAGAAGGCCTAATTGCGGATCCATTACCATTCTTGAAAGGACTGGGTGTACTATGTAATATCTGGGATGGATGGATGTTAGTGTGATGATTGAGGTGGGTGGGAGAGGTTGACGATGGCTATAATTGTACTATTATTCATATCTAAATGTATAGGCAACAGAGTGCAGTTACAACTTTTTCTGAAGATTATGAATGTACAATAAGTGTGTCAGTGTGTCCTATGTGAAATTTCCCGTAATTACTGATTAGAATGTAATTGTTTACCTATAAGCTTTTAGCAATGTATTTGTATAATAATAATGTAGAGGCATGGTTGGGTCAACACATACGTTGGTTGGGGGGGGGGGGGGGCGGGGGCGGAAGTGTCACGCCTGTTGTAACCATATGAACTATATCGTTTTCAAACCAACTTCTTCCATGTATGGAAGTGGCATACGGTCATATTTCAATGTCATGAAAAAGCAAAACTGTAGTGGATGAACAAATTTTAAATAGGTAGGTGAACTGACAGATGTTCAGAGGTCGCTAGCGTATCATCTTTACTTACAGTGCAGCTCATAAATAAGTTTAAATGCTTCCAAAGCAAAAACACAAATATGTTAGTTAGAACCATATGAACATAATACAAGAAACGTTATGTTGAATATTTTGAACACAATTTGGGTTGAAATCCAACCCAATTATGTTCAAAATATTCAACAGTATATGTTATTAGCTCACCTGGCCTGAAAGGCCAAGTGAGCTTATGTCGTGGCGACCGTGTGTCCGTCCATCGTCCGTCAACTTTTCCTTTAAAACGACTTTTTCTCAAGAACCACTGGGCCGATTTCAATTATATTTGGCAGGAAGCATCCCTAGGGCATAGAGATTCAAGTTTGTTCAAATGAAGCCGATCGGCCAAAATCCAAGATAGCCGCTGGCCAAAATAGCCAACTTTTAGAAACACTTTAAAAAATCTTCTCCGAAACCGCTGGAGGAATTGATTCAAAACTCATAACACATCATCTATTGGAACGGTAGACCCAAGTTTGTTCAAGGCAACCTGATTGGCCTATTTTCCTGGTGGCCATCTTGGATGACCTAGTTTTCGCGAAAATAACTTCTCCCGAACCGCTGAAAGGATAAGTCTGAAATTTGGTAAATATGCTTTTGGACCAAGGTCCATTCAAGTTTGTTAAAGGGAAGTTTGTACGTTAAAAAACATGGCCACCATCAACCAATCAAAATTTAGCGTTTGTTGGTCATATTGGCTTTTTTGTATTTGATGTATTTTCATGGCGAAAATTGCTTTATATCTGCTTATCAGTGTGGCAAGTTCAAATATGCCACTTTCAAGACTATTGGATAAACGGTTTGACTGCCATCTTGGTTTGTTTTCCGGCCATAGGCTCCCATAGTAAAGCAATGGGGAATTCTTTAAATGACTTCTTCTCAAGAACCACTGGGCCGATTTCAATTATATTTTTGAGGAAGCAATCGTAGGGCATAGAGATCTAAGTTTGTTCAAACGAAGCGAATCGGTCAAAATCCAAGATGGCCGTCGGCCAAAATGGCTGATTTTTAAAAACACTAAAAAATCTTCTCCAAAACCGCTGGAGGAATTGATTCAAACCTCATAACACATCATCTGTGGCAGCGGTAGACCCAAGTTTGTTCAAGGCAACCTGATTGGCCGATTTGCTTGGTGGCCATCTTGGATGACCTAGTTTTCGCAAAAACGACCTCCCGAACCGCTGAAGGGATAGAGCTGAAATTTTGTAAATATGCTTAGGTACCAAGCGCCTTTCAAGTCTGTTCAAGGGAAGTTTGTTTGTTAAAAAACATGGCCGTCATCAATCAATCAAAAATCAGCGTTTCTAGGTCATATTGGGTTTTTTTTAATTTGATGGCGAAAATTGCTTTATATATGCTTATCAGTGTGGCGAGTTCAAATATGCCACCTTCGAGACTGTCGGATAACGCTTTGGCGGCCATCTTGGTTTGTTTTCCCGCCAAAGGCTCCCTATAGTAAAGCAATGGGGAATTCTTTGAACGACTTCTCAAGAACCGCTGGGCCGATTTCAATTATATTTGGGAGGAAGTATTCATAGGGCATAGAGATCTAAGTTTGTTCAAATGAACCCGATCAGCCAATTTGTCCTGTGGCCATCTTGGATTTAGGCCGATTTTAGGAAACGTCTTTAAAAATCTACTCCGAAACGGCTTGGGGGATTGATGCAAACCTCATGAAATATGGAACTTGATTGGTCAAATGGTTTGGCGGCCATCTTCATTGACCTAGTTGTAGTGAAAATGACTTATTCTTCAGAAGCGCTGAAGGGATCGGGCCGAAATTTGGCAGATATGATGAGGGCCTAAGGGCCATTAAAGTTTGTTCAAGAGAAGTTGATCCGTCAAGAAACATGGCCGCCGTGGGCCAATCAAAATATAGCATGTTTGTGGCCATATTGGATTTTTTTATTTGACGGATTTTGAGGCCGAAATTGTTTTATATGTGTTTTTGGGTATTCTGATCTCAAATTTGCAATTTTCGAAACTGTCGGATAAACGGTTTGGCGGCCATCTTGGATAATTTTCTCGTCAGAAGCTCCTAACCAATGGGAAATATAAAATGTCTTCTCGAGAACTACCAGGCCGATTTCATTTATATTTGGCAGGAAGCATCCTTAGGGCATAAGGATCCAAGTTTGTTCAAATGAACCCGATCGTCCAATTTGCCCAACGGCCATTTTGGATTTTGGCCGATTTCAAGAAATGTCTAAAAATCTTCTCAGAAACCACTTGGGGAATTGATTCAAAACACATGAAACATCATCTAGGGCAAGAGGTAAGCCAAGTTTGTTCAAATGAACCCGATCGTCCAATTTGCCCAACGGCCATTTTGGATTTTGGCCGATTTCAGGAAATGTCTTTAAAATTTTTCTCAGAAACCACTTGGGGAATTGATTCAAAACACATGAAACATCATCTAGGGCAAGAGGTAAGCCAAGTTTGTTCAAGAGAACTTGATTGACCAAATGGTTCGGCGGCCATCTTGGATGACCTGTTCTTCCCAAAAATGACTTAGTCTCAAGAACTGCTAAAGGCATCAGACCCAACTTTGAGAGATATGATTAGGGAATAAGGGCCATTAAAGTTTGTTCAAGGGAAGTTGATCTGTCAAAAAACATAGCCGCCGTGGGCCAATCAAAATGTAATGTGTTTGGCGACCATATTGGATTATTTTACTTGAAGGGTTTTTGGGGCTGGAATTCTCGAGAACTGCTAGGTCGATTTCAATTAAATTTGACAGGAACCATCCTTAAGGAATAGGGATCCAAGTTTGTTCATATGAACCGAATCTGGCAATTTGCCTGGCAGCCATCTTGGATTTCAGCTGATTTTAGGAAACATCTTTCAAAATCTTCTTTTCCGAAACTGCTGGTGGGGGGGGGGGGGGGGGGGAGGGAATCGATTCAAAACTCATGAAACATCATCTAGGCCAAGAGATAAGCCAAGTTTGTTCAAGAGGACTTGATTGACCAAATGGTTAGGCGACCATCTTGGATGACCTAGTTTTCACGAAAATGACTTCCAGAACCGCTGAAGGGATCAGGCCGAAATTTGGGCCATTAAAATTTGTTCAAGGGAAGTTGATCCATCAAAAAAAACGTGGTCGCCGTGGGCCAATCCAAATGTAGTGTGTTTAGCGGCCATATTGCACTTGCAAAAATGTCCACACTCATTTAAAAGACTGCTAAACCACCCACCCACAATTTTGACAAAAACTGGTGGTGCTCCAGGTGAGCGACTCAGGACCTTCGGCCTCTTGTTTTTTACTAATATGGTGATGGTTCGTGTTTTTATGTGGTTCCATCTGAGAGTATGCGAAATGAAGCTTTCGTCCGATGTCTTATAGTACTTTAGCACGACTATATAGAGAGTGTGTAGGACATTGAAGTCATTGCTCACTTTTTTACAATAAGAGGGTTGGGTGGGAGCGCATGTTAAATGGTCATTACTCTCAACATCTGTCGTGTTAACCAATGTCCAAGTCATTTCCTGTTTGTGTTTACATACGCAATTTCAGATGTTTTTTGTGCTCCAAAAGCAAAAGAGCTTACATCTTCGAGGGACGAGCTGGTCTTCTGACCTCGCCTCCCTGCAGCTGAATTCACTTACGAATTCTGCCTATGTCATAGAGTATCAAGGTGGTAAGTATACTTTTATAAACGGAATCGCGGATTTCTTTTTTCACGAGAGAGTTGATACTTACCAACCTGATGATCCCGGCCCGGTGGGGTTGGTTTCCTTTAATTCTGAGTTATTGAAGCTAGGTCGATATTTGGGAAATATCATAGAGTATCAGGGTGGTAAGTATCAACTCTCTCGTGAAAAAAGAAATCCGAAATCTGTGATTTCGTTTAGAAAACCTTAAAATTCTTCAAAATTCTCTTCTACACTAAGTTTCGAACCAACAAGGTTAACATGTTACGCTCTAGCTCGTCTGTATTTTAGGCGTTTGTGACGTGTCCACTCGGTGTTCAGATGGTCGGCTACATCATGATGATCTATGGTATCAGTCTCTCTCTCAGTTCATATGCATGTGGTCGTCTTTCCCGATACACCGGGAGAATTGTACCCATATTCATAGGTGAGTATACACTGCTAAGTTAGATTTTTACTAGCCCAACCTAATTCATTTTTCTCTCTTTTTCTTTCTTGGTTGTAGGACTTCAAACCCACTCTTGGTTAAGTGTTAGTTTCTCTGCGCATAAATAAACATATATTTACGCAGCTTGTATTTGTATACTTTATTACTATTCATCTCTCAATGCTCCATCACTTATATTGTTTGTGTATATTTACATTGACGACACTGTGACAAGCCATTTTTACGTAACACTTTAACACACAAATTTGTTCTCATAGAAAATGTCCATTTGCAGACCAAGAGAAGATTATTTTTGAAAATTTACCACACAAATGACTGGCTCGGTTATCGAGCCAGTCATTTCAATGGTAAAGTTTTTAAATAGTCTTCATGGTTTGCAAATGGACATTTCTCAAGACCAGGGCAGAGAGTTTCTGTCCAGCTTGAGTCTTAACCCTTACCGCTCTGAGACATAGACAGCAACATCTTCCACCAAAATTGTTGAGAAATGTACACAAGTTTCGTCGCTATTGACTCAGCAAAAGATAGAATATTGACATCAGAGTGGTAAGGGTTAAAGTGTTAACCCTTTAAGCCTTGAATTTGTTAAAAAAAACTCAGTTTTTTCAAAGAAAATGTCAATTTGCAGACCAAGAGAAGAATATTTTTGAAAATTTACTGTTGGAATTACTGGCTCGCTTATCGAGCCCGTCATTTCAGTGGTAAATTTTCAAAAACAATGTTCTTTTGGTCTGCATATTGACATTTCTCAACACAACTGCAGAAGGCATTTTTGGTTGATATGAGTGTTAAAGTGTTAATGATAACATTCTCATTCTTTCACGCATTGTGTCAAATTGAGCCACCATATCATCATCACATGAAATCTCTGTATGCAAGAGGAAGTAACGTCATTTTTCTATACTTCCATATAAAGTATTTTAGCATATGTGAGATATTGTTGTTGGCCTTCATTCCATTGAGATTGGCATCAATATCATGAATATGTTATTGTCATCGTTGTGGCGAGCTGCAGATAGTAGACCCATGCTTAGATATCTGTTACACTTAGGATGTTGCACAGCATGGGGCTACAGCAGTCGCTAATATAAACGCTATATCAGTGTGCAAATAAATCAAATCTTTATCTCACTTATCTCAGTTTTGCACTTAACACAACCCAAATTTTACACGTATTTATAATTTATCAACTCTATTGTCAAAAAAAATCAAGACTGCCAGATATTTTATAATTTTTTGTACGCTGTTCAAAGCATTCACCAATGCTCATCGCACATGAAGATTTACATATCGACAAATGTTTTGTTCAATGTAGAAAAATATATAAACTATCTCGCCAAAAGGTGTTGGTGAATGCTTATCCATTATCTGATTGTATTGGGAGATAGAGACCAAAGATAATAAAGGTCTGTTTATTGATCAATATTTCAAGAGTTATTTCCCTTTCACATGTGAGCAGCAACCATTTAATGGTGAAGCCGGCCAAAGACTGGCCTCTGTAATGGGCTTGAGGAATGTCCATTTACAGGCTAAGAGAAAACTATTTTTGACAATTTATCACTTGAAGGACTGACTCGATAACTGAGCCAAGCAGTCATTCCAGTGGCAAATTGTCAAAAATATTTTGTATTTTTCCTTGTTTTATCAACAGTATTTCAGAATTTTGTTTACGATCTGCTCTATAAATTATACAGTTCACTATATTGTGTTGCGTACATTTGTGGCTGACTGGCTGCAGCGATGCTGTACAGTGTGAGTAATGCTGTACAGTATGAGTAATGCTGTACAGTATGAGTAATGCTGTACAGTATGAGTAATGCTGTACAGTATGGCCAATGATCTTCTGGTGGTTCATATTCGAATAGATATCTATATGTATATATAGATCTATGTGAAGTTTTGCAATGTAGACCATTACAGTCACTATCAACATTCGGAAGAAGCATCTTTTCATGGACAGATAAGGGCTGACTTTTATCAGCTGTTTACCATTCTTCGCTGCCGTGTGACTGCAGGATAACTGGTCATACTGATGTGCCACTGACCACCAGTTTGCTGCACAGAGGTCGTGACTGTGATGGTCTGTACCGTCGCCCAGAAACTACACACTCAGAAGACAGATATCTATTTTCGTAGAAGCTTGTACAACGTTAAGCATATGCAAATTTACAAATCTTGGAATGAAAAAAATGATTGAAATTGAAAAAATAAGTTAGAGATGTATCGATGGTTTCAAATTTGATTCTCATCATTAAATATTGAAGCTGGTTTCAGAGATTACAAAAACAATGCAAAGATGATTAACCCTTCTCATTCTGTATTCCCATGGGATACTTTATGTTGACGGAGGTTAACTGTCTGGTCTGCCTGCTGAATTTTGGCAGACTACATTTTCCATAGGGTTTAACTCTGAACATGCTGAATATTTTGAAAACAATTTGACTGAAAGTTGTTGGTGGCTAAGCCACCAACAACTTTCAGTCAAATTGTTTTCAAAATATTCAGCATGTCCAGCGTTATTATGTCCAGCGTTATTGTCCATTGAAATTATTTTTTGGTGGCATGCAGCAGTCAGAAAGTTAAATATAAGACTTAATGAATATTTACTTTGAAAACAATTTGACTTCGAACATGATTCAGTCAGATCGTTTTCAAAATAAACATTGAATCTTTGACTCTTATGTGTAATACATCTACAAGCTATTAGCATGGAGGCTGAAATAAAGCTTAACCCTTTAACGCATACAGAATAAAAACGGCAAATTTGTAAAGATGTAAGAAAGATGATGATAAATATTTTGAAACTAATTTGACGGGGAGCTGTTGCTGCCTCTGACAAGCAAGCAACAGATTCCAGTAAAATTAGTTTCAAAATATTCAACAACTTTCCTGTATAGTTGTGTTGAAGTTGAGTCACTAGAATATCTATTATATGGAGTTAAAGGGGTTAATAAATGTTGAAAGCCTATGTACTGTCACGCCAGTAATAGGGAGTCATCTTAGCAGGGCTTACACGGGTCATTATAGACAGGTGGTCTCTCAGGGCATAATATATCTGGTATCGCATCTCAATTTGCTACACATATTTGAGCAGTTGCTATACATTCTGCAACATGCATAGCTATATCTGCTTTGCAAAATTTGTACACGGTTGCAATTTATCATTGATTTTCAAAATTCTATTATTAATCATTTTAACACCAAATCCCTGAAAAAGTACATTCTTTACAATGTATACCATATTTTGTTGAATATTTTGAAATTAATATGACTGGAAGCCATTGCTGCCTAAGGCAGCAATGGCTTCCAGTCATATTAATTTCAAAATATTCAACAGCTTTCCTATTTGTTTGCTCTGAGATTGATATACAGGGAATCTATCGGTGAAAGAGTTAATTGCTATACATTTTTACTGATAGCTATACAATTTATAGTTTGTGTAGCAATACAAGATATGCAAATATCACATTCTAAATTATGCCATGTCTCTTTAGGCGAGTAATTGTCAATGAAGAGATTTCTTCCTATCTCAAACAAGATACAGTAGCTCTGGGTTTAAAGAACGCTTTTTCGCAACATAAATGAATTCTGTCAAATATTTAAAATTTAATTTATTTGAACGGTGCTGGAAGCGATCCAATCAAATTATTGTAAAACATATCCACAAAATTTGTAAAATTCACAAAATTGAGTTTTCATCAGTGAAATGATTAGTGTTTTATGAATTTCTACAGTTCATAAATTAGTTAACTTGTTTCCAAGCGAAAAATAGAAATATGTTAGTTAGTACAGTTGTGAACATTCCGTAAGAAATGTTCTGATGAATATTTTGGACTTAATTTGGATTAATTTGAATTGGATTGGATAAAAAACATTTCATTAATTTAAAAGAGTATTCTAGAACTTAGTTGATTCAGTCAAACTCTTCAAAGTACTGGTACATGTATTTGTTATATTTGTAAATTCAAGCTAATTTATGGTATCTGGTGTGGTTGCATGCGTGAAGGCACTAGTAGACCGTTATATGGTATATATTACCATGTATCACGATTGTGGCTCTAACATCACAGGACAAACACATGTAGTCAGAGCTCTAAATAAGCTTTTCGATAATTGGGTGATTCACTCTTAGAAATTTTGGAAATTAGTTTTTTTGGAAATTAATTGAGTTTTTTTAATTGAGTTATTATACATTATTAGCAACATAACTGAAATTAATTGGGTGATTGGCTATTTCGGTACTCATGATATTAAAAATTAATTGGATGATTGGCCATTTTTATTGGGTGAAAATGCAGAAACCCTGCTTATCTAGTATCTTATGTAGTCAATACTCATACATGTGCTGTAAATTTAAATAAATAAGAAATATTTTTTTCTTTATTGCAGATTTGTATAAATTACTTCAAACATGTCAAACTCTTAGCTCACTTTCAGGTGTTGATATTATAAATTAATTAGAACTAATTCTCTATATAGGCACCTCACTGATACCTGTCATAGCAACCACACATGTACCATCTAATGATGGTTAAGCCTCTTGTGTCACCTTAACACTTTAATTGTCAGAAATGACCTCTGTAGGAGTCATGAGGAATGTCAGATTTGCCACTGGATTGACTGGCCTAGTAATTGAGCCAAGTCATTCCAGTGGTAAATTTTCAAAAATAGTTTTCTCTTAGAAAATGGCCACCGACTAAGCCAAATAATTTAAGATTTTTTTAACCCTTTAATTGACAAAGAAATGGCCTCTGCCAGGCGTCTTAAGAAATATTCATTTCCATGCCGACAGAAAACCATCTGTGTGGATTACGGTGGCCTTCTCATGGCCATTCACTGAGCTAAATATTTAGAATATCCTTGAAAAATCTGGACCATAATTTTTAACCCGTAACACTGGTGTCAAAATTTTTAATTTCTAAATTAAATTAAAAGATGAGCTGGTGTTTATTTTTCAACAAATTTGGTGGAAGATGGTGCTGTCGTAGACAGCAACATCGTCCACCAAAATTGTTGAAAAATGTACACCGGTTTCTGTGCTATTTGAGCAGTAAAATACAGAATATTGACATCAGAGTGTTATGGGTTAACTATGGCAAGTAAATCTTACTAAGCAGTCACATTAGACTTTAGTGACCATTTTTGGCAGTCATCTTTAACAGATTTGATAGTAGTTTATTCGTTCAGCTTTCTATCATATACATACATGTATGATGTATCCTATTGGCCTCATTAGTGTTTAAAATTGTATTACATTAGCCCTTTAATGGTCAAGAATGGTCAAGAAAATTGATTTTATTACTTAGTGATGGTCAGTTTGTGCACTGGTAAAAAAATCCATTTTAACACTGGTTATATTGAGCCAGTAATTCAAATGGTCAAATCTAAAAAATATTCTTTGCCTACAAGTAGGTATTTCTCAAGTCTATTAAAAAGGCCGTTTGTCGGTGGCTTGACCATAAAAGGGCTACCTGCAAGGTATTTGTAGACAATTGTTTTCATAATACAGTGGGTCATTAACCTTTACCACTCTGGTGTCAAAACTAAATTTTCAAATTAAATTAAAATATTAACTGGTGATCATTTTTCAACAAATTTGGTGGGAGATGGTGCTGTCGTAGAGGTGCTGTGAAAGAGGTGTCGTAGACAGCAACATCTTCCACCAAAATTGTTGAAAAATGTACATCAATTTCTGTGATATTGATACAGTAAAAGATAGAATATTGACACCAGTGTGGTACGGGTGAACCCTTTCACCGAGGAATGCCCTCTATCTTATTTTCATGGCAACCATATAGGAAAACTTGAATATTTTTTCATTAATTTGACTAGAAGCCGTTCCTGCCCAGTTTCCTCCAGTCAAAGTAATTTTAAAATATTCAACAGAATACGTTTTATATCGTAAAGAATATATACTTTTTCATGGATTTCTCGGTGAAAGGTTTAATTTGAATTTATAATCTGCTTAATCATGGATGATAATTTGTGTGAATTTAGCTACCATGGTATTCTCGCTGGTAAGTTTGCCTTTGATCCGTGAATACATGTACCTTTATCTTGATATCGTAGAAGAAAGCTGCATGTTGAATATTTTGAAAATAAGTACACTGGAAGCGAAGCAACCGAATTAATTACACAATTTTCAGCAGAAGATTTCATAAATGCTAGCAGATTTGTTGCATCAGTTCCTCAGTGTTGGAATGGGCTAATTGTTTATCATTTTCTACATTTCTTTCTTCTTTCAGCAATTAATTTAAATTTGTGCATAGGAATGAATGAATGCATTTTATTTATATTTTCTCGCTTAACTTTGCACATAGGCCTTCACATGTGTGCGTTTGTTGGCGTATTTATTCACGTGTATGCAATATGATTTTATATAATTTACATTTGTTAACACATTTTACTATTACTAATGATAATTTTATGCTGTGGCCTATTTAGTTAATTCTTAGCATATATCTAACATAAATAAGTAAACACATTACCCCTCTAATGGTCTAATTAGGTCGAAAGAATTTAAACATCTGCCTATTGAATGTCCATTTACAGGCCAAGAGAATACAACTTTTGAAAATTTCTCACTGAAATGACCGGCTCGGTTATCGAGCCAGTCATTCCAGTGGTAAATTTTCAAAAATTGTATTCTCTTGGCCTGTAAATGGACATTCCACAAGACCATAACAGAGGCCGGTTTGGGCCGGCTTGACCATTAAAGGGTTAAATGTGGTCAGAAGGTAAATATATCTCCCTTTCAAATTAGTTTCACAATGTTTTTATATTATAATGAATTTTCATTTCGGGTCTAATTGTTACATCGCTAACACACACAGCACATCTGAATTTTTCGGGCCTAGTCAATCAAAATTATATTAACCCTTTACTGGTCAAGCTGGCCAAAACCGCCTTCTGCAATGGTCTCGGAGACTATCCATTTGCAAGTCAAGAGATTATTTTTTTAAATTTACAAATGGAATGACTGGTCGGATAACCAAGCCAGTCGTTCCAGTGATAAATTTTCAAAAATTGTCATCTCTTGGTCTTCAAATGGAAATTTTCTATGAGAAAATTTAAATTTTCATGACAAAATTTGTCCATTAAAGGGTTAATAATGATCGACTCGGATAATCTGTTATGAAAGCACTAATCTGCATGCAATAATGCGAGAGTTACCCCTTCACTGCCGGATCTACATTCACACTAACTCCTGAAAGCAGACAACATGTCATACACTGGGTCAGGACTAGTATTTATAGTAATCCTCTAACACTCACATCAGCCAAAAACGTCTTGTAGTGGTCTTGAGAAATGTCCATTTGCAGACCAAGAGAAGACATTTTTTTTGAAAATTTACCACGATTGACTGGCTCAATAACCGATCCAGCCATTCCAATGGTAAATTTTCAAAAATAGTCTTCTCTTGATTTGCAAATGGACATTTTCTATGAGAGAATTGAAATTTTTTAAAACAAATTCAAGGGTTAAAGTTGGCTCTGACATCAAGTCATTTATTAACCCCGGTTATTATAACAAAAACTTGAGACCTAACCTCAGTGTGTTAGCCACTTACTGCTCAACATTGATCATTTTGACACTAACACTAAGACCTAACCTCAGTGTGTTAGCCACTTACTGCTCAACATTGGTCATTTTGACAATAACACCAAGATCTAACCTCAGTGTGTTAGCCACTTACTGATTAACATTGGTCATTTTAAGACTAAGACTTAATCTCACTGTGTTAGCTACTTACTGCTCAACATGGAAATTTTGACAAAAACACCAAGATCTAGCCTCAGTGTGTTAGCCACTTACTGCTCAACATTGGTCATTTTGACACTAACACTAAGACCTCACCTCAGTGTGTTAGCCACTTACTGCTCAACATGGTCATTTTGACAAAAAACACCAAGATCTAACCTTAGCGTGTTACCCACTTGCTGCTCAACATTGGTCATTTTGACAAAAACACCAAGATCTAACCTCGGTGTGTTAGCCACTTACTGCTCAAGATTGATCATTTGACAAAAACACCAAGATCTAACCTCAGTGTGTTAGCCACTTACTGCTCAACATTGGTCATTTTGACAAAAACACCAATATCTAACCTCGGCATGTTAGCCACTTAGTGCTCAACTTTGGTCATTTTAACAAAAACACCAAGATCTAACCTCAGTGTGTTAGCCACTTACTGCTCAACATTGATCATTTTGACAATAACACTAAGATCTAACCTCAGTGTGTTAGCCACTTACTGCTCAACATTGATCATTTTGACACTAACACTGAGACCTAACCTCACTGTGTTAGCACTGCTCAACATTGGTCAATAATATTACTTTTTGCTTATTAAATACCCATATGAAAGCCATGACGAGACTAGTTTTGAAAGATTTACAACTCGATTGAGTGGCAATTCGTGGTAACCTTTTTTAAAATTGTCTTTCCTTGGCATAGGAATCGATATTTCTCAAGATCTTTCCCCTTAAATCCTTACGGTTTAGGAGTTTTTATTAACAGCACTTCACAGCAAAGATGTGTATTAATACAATTTCTAATCTGCATTTTAAATGCCATCCTAATAATTCGTCTAAACTTGCTTTTAATTGTATGTGAATTTAATGAATAAGGGCTTTATTTAGCGGTAACACAAGTAAGTCATGCAAAAATTATGGCAAAATCAGGATGTAAGAGTAGCGGTAGCGCTAGCTAACTCGTTTTGTATTTTGTATTACACTTATACTACTATTAATGCTTTACTGGTCAAGATGGGTACAAAATTAAAACATTTTCTTAGTTTATGTCCATTTACAGTCCAAGAAAAGACTATTTTTAAAGTTCTACTGTAATGACTGATGCAGTTATAGAGCCAGTCATTCCAGTGCTAATTTTTCAAAAATGTTCTTGACGTGTAAATGGACATTCCACGAGACCACTATAAAAGTCAGTTTTAGGTGTCTGACAATTTTGAAAGCTTTGAGACTTTACCTTGCTCAGTGTATGTCAATAGGATAACACGCTGTGCGGCAATATAATGATTCATATGCTATGTAGTATTGTTTCTGAATATGTAAATAATTCTAATGGTCTGTGTGCTTTCCCAGCAGTATTAAGCATTTAACCCTCAAACTCATTCAATAAACTTTAAATTTTGTCATAGAAAATGTTCATTTGCAGACCGAAAGAAGATTAATCTTTTTAAATTTATCGCTTGAATGACTGGTTCGGTTATCGAGCCAGGCATTCCAGTGAGAAATCTTTTTTACAAAACAAAAATAGTCTTCTCTTGGTCTGCAAAATGACATTGATGAAGACAGCTACAAAAGCTGCTTTGCGTCAGCTTGAGGGGTAAAGAGTTAACTGACTTATTGACTTGATTCGCAGATTTATTTTATGACAGTATTAAGTGATGGAGCACATTCATTTTTAAATTTTAATTTCAAAGCAATGCATATATATATATATATCTTTAACTATTTGACTTTGATTCATCCAGTATTCTAGCTAAGACAGACTTATCACAGGTTAAAATTGTGTGATTAATTTCTGGATAATATCCATTTATGCATTGGTCTTAAAATATTGTAATTTGTTGAATATTCTGAAACTAGTTTGATTGGAAGATGTTGCAGCCGAGATCAACTTCTAGTCAAATTAGTTTCAAAATATTCAACAGCCACGTCTTTGTGTATTAATTTACCCCTTAGCGCACTAGGTGCTAATAGCAAAGAAACTGGTGCTTATTTTTCAAGAATTTTGGTGGAAGATGTTGCTGTCTACGACAGCACCATCTTCCACCAAATTTGTTGAAAAATAAGCACAAGTTCATCTTTTACTTTAATTTGAAAATTTAAAATTTTGACATCAGAGGGGTAATGGTTAATGAACTTGGTTTGTTTTGTTGAAGTCCTTAACTCTGGAACAAATGTCATGATTCATCATGATAATTTGAATTTTTGTTTTGTGAATGTCCATTTGCAGGTCAAGCGAACACTTTAAATTGACCACGCGAATAAGTGCGCTGACTGAATCGGATATCCAGTCAGACTCGGTTATCGAGCCAGGCATTTCAGTGGTAAATCTTCAAAACTATTCTTCTTAGTCTGCAATGAGACACATTCCTCAAGACCACTGCAAAGGCAAGTTGAGCCGACTTGACCATTGAACAATTGATGGTCAAATTTGTTCAAGAAGATCTTAATTTTCTCATAGAAAATGTCCATTTGCAGGCTTTGAGATTATTTCTGAAAACGCCATACTGGAATGACTGAGTCGTGGACATTTCTCAAGATCACTGCAGAAGCTGGTTTAACCACTAAATGGTTAACAGAGGTTTGCGTATATGCAGTGTTCTCACACACTCAAGTATTCTAGAATACATTTGATGGTACAATTCAACATTGCATTAACTGATGCTACATGTTTGAATGGCCATAGAGTTACTGGACCAGTATTTTAACCCTTTAGTGTTCAAGATTAGTCAAGAAAATTTTGCCTGTTGCTGAATGAATATTCATAATTACAAGCCAAGAGAATACTATTTTTTAAACTTTACCACTGGAATGTGACTGGCTTGGTTTTTGAGCCAGTCATTGTACTGTTAAAGTTTTAAAAAAAAAGTTCTCTTAGCTAGTGAATGGTCAGTCATTCCTCAGGATCACTAGAGAAACTTGTTTTTGAGGGAGTGATGATTAAAGGGTTAAATGAAAGGGAGTTTGTGTAGAAATGAAGCTGTACAGAGATTAGATCAGATAACATGTTTCCAAAACAGAAACATTAGTTCATGTAGGAAATGTTCTGTTGAATATTCTAAGCGTAATGGAGGATTCCAGTTTATCTATCAATCATGTGATGTATAATCAACTACATGACTTGTAGGATGATGTCATAATCAATTACGTCTTGAATGATGTAGCTAAGTTCGTCATGAACGCTTAATTGATAACGGACTAAGCTTTGTTCTACGAATTGTATGTCTTTACTATATAATAAGCATGCTGTTCAATATTTTGAAACTAATTTGACCCAGTCAAATTAGTTTCAAAATATTCAACAGCTTACCTGTATACTTTTCTGGAAGTTGATGGCAAGGGAGTCCTGGGCGAAGTGTTGGTGGAGCTTAGCTAAAGATTTGTGGGGCAAAGCTAACACCTGGATTCCTCCATTGGGTTGGAGGGTTGTGTTCCAATCCAATTATGTCAAAAATATTCAACAGTATGTTTCTATTTTGTATTGAAAACATGTTAATTTAATTCTGACCTGTACATTATTATCAAGTTAACCACTGTTCATGATCAGTCTTGGCTAGAATGCTTATATGTTTATTGTTTATTCTAGTTAACATCTATATTGTATTTTATTGACAAGGATTAGAATTTAACCTCACTAGAAATTAGAATTGCCTTTTACCTTTAGACAACCTCTAGCAGAATTACTTTTGAACCCGTGTACTGGCTGCATGGGGATGGTCTGAAGTGTACCCGCTATTACCATGCTGACTCGCTATAACCATGGTGACAGGACAGCCGGAGTAGACAATGCACTGCCATGGTTGCCATGACCACCACCACCGCGACATGCCATCAGGTTTGCGTGTATCTGTCTCTGCTGCTTCACGAGTATATGTTTTGTATTTCACAGTTGTCTTCCATACCATTATTAATGCTGTCTCTCTGTACCGTTTCATTTTCAGTCCATCATGGATGATATGTTTACTGGTATGCTAGTGATTGCCCTAGATCTAGAATAGATCGATGTTCACGTCATCTTCATCATCAGAGGTATAATACTTACTGGTGAGTATTGAACCCTCCAATCCTGCTTCACTGAGTCGCCTCTTCAATTGGTGCCCGCCAGATCTTAATCCTGCGGGAGTCCGGCCCCCCCCACTCCGCCACCCAATGCATCGATTTTTCAGCTCTTGGACATCAGAAAGTTTGAACAGACTTATTAGAATGGTGTCTGCTATGTTCTTGAGAATTTACTCAAATTTCAAAATTTCTTATTTAATTTTCAGTCATAAAAATTACTGAGGGATTTAAAACAGTTTTTTGTGCAAGAGATTTGTCTTTTTCAATTCATTTCTTGTAGATGAAACTCAAATCAATGTCTACTCACAAATTATAGTGTTTATGTGAATATCTCTCCGTTTTATCTTTGTATGAACAAGAGTTACTAAGACAACTAGCAGTACACCCTTCTATTAGATACATTATAGCAAAAGTCTGAATGTCAAACTTTCTGCTGCAAATAATCATTAATACTAATATCTGCTCTGGCTGATGTACTTTCAGCCTCTATCTTGCAAACCGGCTTGGCGACAATGATGTTGCTGTGGCAACCTCGTCCCGGTGACCTTACACCCTACGTGTTGATGATCTCTGGCTGGGGCCTCGCAGAGGGTGTCTGGTACTCGCAGTTTACTAGTAAGTACAAACCATACAGTGGTCAATAATGAAAAGTTCGCCTATGACTGATCAATCATATGTGAATTCACCTTTCCAGAGTATCCATCCATCGTATGATGTCATAATCAAATACGTGACGTATAGAATTACATCACAATCAGTGACATCATTATGACATCATGAATGACGGAGATAAGTATGTCACGAATGCATATTTGAAGACGGACTATGCGTTGTTGTACAAATTGTGTGTCTTTACTATTTAATAAATATCCTTTTGAATATGTTGAAACTAACTTGACAGCACCCAGTTAAATTAGTTACAAAATATTCAACAATTTAGCTGTATAGTTTTCAGTAAATTGATAGTCAGGGCATTCAGGGATCGATCAATCCCAACACAGTGATGTGTGGGTGGAGCTTAGCTAGAGATGGGTGTGGCATAGCTAAAACTGGAAAGATCCATTGTGTGAATGGACAATTTCCAGAGTCTAAGCTTTTGCTTTAAAGCATTTCCTCTTAAACCGCTTGCCAGATTTTATGCAAATTTGTCCAAAATTCATACAGTTTTCCAGAAATGCTTCTAAACCTTTCCACACTTTCAAATATGATCCCAATATTGAAGGACCCTAAGGCCAAGCGCTTCAGAAATCTACAGAGAAATTGAATTATACCACTCCAAGACATTGCCTAACACTATTATGTTTTCTGTATGTCCTGAAAATGTTGTCGCTGCGACTCCTACAGTTTGTAAGATAATTGCTTGAAACTTGACCAAATCATGCTACCCAGCAGCCGCCACCCAACATGCCCAAAGATATGCCTAATGTTAAAAAAATGTTATCCGTCCATCCCGTCTCACCATGCGCATGTGCATACGTACATAGATCTTGTCACTGCAAATCCTACATTTTGAAAGAGAATTGTTTGAAATTTGATAGGATGTATAATCACCACACATGCACCTAATGTTGAAATTCTTTGCATTGTTTCATCCTGTACATACATACGTACATCCGCTACTAGTTTGTCGCTACAACTTCTGGTTTGAGAGAGAATTCGATGAAACATGACATGATGATTGTACCACCAAAAGATGTGCTTAATTATAAAAAAAATTTGCATCAGTCATGCCGGGCTGATTGTGGCAGGGTACATCCCGAAAATCTTGTTGCTGTAACTCCTACAGTTTGAGAGAGAATTGGATGAATCTTGACAGGGTAGTTGTACACTACCCGAAGATGGCAGAATTACAACCTATTGCATCGGTCATGCATGACTGAATTGGGTGGTGGTGGTGGTGGCAATATGCATGGAATTTCCGTGCATAGTTCCCAAAAATCTTGATGTTGTAACTACTACTGAGAGAGAACTGGATGAAACTTGACAGGATGATTGTACACATCAAAGATGTGCCTAATGTTCAAAGCCTTTGCATCAGTCATGCATGGGGGTGGGGGTTGATGGTAGGTGTTGTGTTGCTGGGGAGGGTGAGCTTATGCCATGGCGACTGTCTGTCATCCGTCCGTCAACTTTTCTTTTAAATGACTTCTCAAGAACCACTGGGCCGATTTCAATTATATTTGGCAGGAAACATCCTTAGGCCATAGTGATCCAAGTTTGTTCAAACGAAGCCGATCAGCGGCCGACTGCCATCTTGGATTTTGGCTGATTTTAGGAAACGTCTTTAAAAATCTTCTCCAAAACTGCTTGGGGGATTGATGCAAACATCATGAAATATGATCTAGGGTAAGTGCTGAACCAAGTTTGTTCAAGGGAATTTGATTGGTCAAATGGTTCGGTAGCCATCTTGGTTGACCTAGTTTTAGTGAAAACGACTTCTCCAGAACTGCTGAAGGGATCGGGTCGAAATTAGGCAGATATGATTAGAGACTAAGCGGCATTAAAGTTTGTTCAAGGGAAGTTGATCTGTCAAAAAAACATGGCCGCCGTGGGCCAATCAAAATGTAGTGTGTTTGGCGGCCATATTGGATTTTTTTATTTGATGGATTTTGAGGCCAAAATAGGTTTAATATATGTTTTTGAGTATTCTGAGCTCAAATTTGCCATTTTCGAAACTGTCGGCTAAACAGTTTGGCAGCCATCTTGGATTATTTTCCTGCCAAATGCTCCCATACTAAAGCAATGGGAAATTTAAAATGTCTTTCTCGAGAACTACTAGGCCGATTTCAATTGTATTTGGCAGGAAACATCCTTGCGGCATAGGATCCAAGTTTGTTCAAATGAACCCGATCGGCTAATTTGGCAGGTAGCCATCTTGGATTTCGTCCGATTTTAGGAAACGTCTTTAAAAATTGTCTCCGAAACTGCTTAGGGAATCGATTCAAAACACATGAAACATCATCTAGGGCAAGAGGTAAGCCAAGTTTGTTCAAGAGGACTTGATTGACCAAATGGTTCGGCGGCCATCTTGGATAACGTGTTCTTCCCGAAAACAACTTATTCTCGAGAACCGCTAAAGGCATCAGACCCAACTTTGGGGAGATATGATTGGAGACTAAGGGCCATGAAGGTTTGTTCAAGCAAAGGTAATCCGTCAAAAACATGGCCACCGTGTACTAATCAATCAAAATGTAGCATGCTTGGCGGCCATGTTGGATTTTTTATTTGATGGATTTTGAGGCCGAAATTGGGTTTATATATGTTTGTGGGTATTCTGATTTCATATTTGGTATTTTTGAAACTGTTGGATAAACGGTTTGGCAGCCATCTTGGATCTTTTTCCTGCCAAAAACTCCCATACTAAAGCAATGGGAAATTTAAAATGTCTTCTTGAGAACCACTGGACCGATCTCAAGTACATTTGACAGGAAGCATTCTTAGGGCACAGAGGTCCATGTTTGTTCAAACAAAGCCGATCGGCCAATTTGTTTGGCGGCCATCTTGGATTTTGGTCAAAATGTCTTAAAAAATCTTCTCCGAAACCGTTAGTGGGATCACTTCAAAACGCATGAAATATCATCTAGTGCAAACTCTGTACCAAGTTTGTTCAAGGGAACTTGATTGGCCAAATGGTTTGGTGGCCATCTTGGGTAACCTATTTTTGCCAAAACATCTCCAGAACTAGTGAACGGATTGGGCCGCAATTTGGGAGATATGATTAGGCACTGAGTGCCATTTAAAGTTTGTTCAAGGGAAACATGGCCGCAGTGGACCAATCAAAATGTAGCATGTTTGGCGGCCATATTGGCCATGCAAAAATGTCCACACACTCGTTTAAGAGACTACTAAACCACCCACCAACAATTTTGACAAAAATGCATAGTGTTCCAGGTGAGCGACACAGGCGCCTTGGGCCGCTTGTTTTTATAGCCATCTGTCGAAATCCCTCTAACATCATTCAAACGCTATCTTATGTAATTATGACCAGATTTCAAATAAACTAGACTGGAAGCACCCTATTAAATGGTGTTAGGCTAATCAACTTGGGTGTAGGGTGGGTTGGAAGCTATTAGACCAATGGTCACACATTACACACAAGATATTTTTCTCGATCTCATATCGAAGGACATTGCGTGAGACACAAATGCGCGTGAGATGCCTTACTGCAGAATCAATCCGTAATCACCAGAGTTACCTCCCCTAGAAAAAACATGTCAATGATCATGAGCATCTTTTCTTGAAGATAACTTTATCACTTGTGAAGTAGATACCTCGGAAGTCGGAACATGGCCTCGATTCTGATTGTATTACAGAAGAATCTGGTCATATTTGCCTTCAATATTCACTAATGTTGATCAACTCGGATGAATCCATTCACTACATACAAACATTCTGGCTGTTAAACCAGTCAGGCATGTCAAGGCTAAATGTTAACATTTTTATATACCTGTTCTGTAGGACAGGTGACACCAAATATTTGCCAGCCCTCCGAATGAAATTACTTTGCACGCTTAATGACAAATATCTAAAAAAAAACCACCAATTTCTTTCTGGCGTAGGAAATATTATTTTGAATATTTTGAAATTAATCTGATGAAACCATTGTTGCCTAAGGAAGCAATGGCTTCCAGTCATATTAATTTCAAAATGTTCAACCGCTTTCCTGTATGGCTGTCATGAATTTGAAATATGTGTAGGTCATAGGTGAATGTGTTTGACAAATGTATAATCTTTGATTCCATGGAGCTGAAAATTTTGATATTTGTTTGCCTAAAAGCTGTTGCTAACAACTTCTAATTAAATTGTGTTCAAAATAATAAACATATTTCTAATTAATTTTGTAAATGGTCCATGGAGTTGGTGTTAATTTAACTTTGCAATTATGATCCATAAGTGTTGCGTAGTTATTGACCTGTCTAGGAAGGCAGGTATGTGTATGGCTTCTACAGTGTTCTTGAGAAATGTCGATTTGCAGACCAAAAGAATACTATTTTTGAAAATAACCGAGCCAATCATTTCAGTGGTAAATTTTCAAAAATAGTATTCTCTTGGTCTGCATATTTACATTTTCCTTGAGAAAATTGAAATTTTATTGAATAAATTCAAGGCTTAAAGGGTTAATGTCTAGCCCTGCCCTTTACTGGTCAGAATTGTTCAAGAAAATCGGTATATCTGATTAGTCAGTGTCCATTTGCAGGCAGAGAGAAGATTATTTTTGAAAATTTATCACGAATGACTGGCTCACTTATCAAGACAGTCATTCCAGTGGTAAATTAAAAAAAATAGTTTTCTCTTTAATGGACTTTCCTCGACACCACTGAAGAGGATGGTTTTGGCTCAGGCGTGAAAATTAATGTATTAATATCCTTTGTACATGTTGACCAGAGGTGCAATCAGGTATCATTGTCAGTTTGATTTTGCTCTCTACAGGTATCATTGGCACAGTGTTTCATGAGAAATCTGAAGAGGCTAATGCCGGTCTTCGTTTCCTGCAAGGCATTGGGATAACGACGGCGTACGGCTATGCACAGGCAGTTTGTATGCAGAAGAAGCTCTGTTTGACCGCCTCCTTAGCGGTGGTCAGTCTTGTAGGCTTCCTCATCATGGAAGTAGTTGAACGGAGGAAGAAGAAAAACGCCAGTGACACGGATGCTGTCAAAGTGTAACCCTTTAATAGTCGCTTCAAGGGAGATCACTGGATTTATTAATAGCCATCTATGGATAATGGAAAATCTATTTTCTAACACTGTTAAAGAAGAAGTAAAAGTACTACAGGGTTAGTAAAAGATGGGCCGGTGGATATTTCAGAAACAATGCCGTTTTGGTTTATCAATATCGGCATTGATTCCAAAATGGAGACCAGATTTTGTATAAAATGGAATGCGGTATCTTTAGTCTTTAACTCTCAAATTTGGTCAAGAAAATTTTAATTTTCTCATAGAAAATGTCTGTTTGCAGACCAAGTGAGGATTGTTTTTGAAAATTTATTACTGGAATGACTGGCTAAAAATAGTCTTCTCTTGGTCTATAAATGAACATTTCACAAGACAGTTCGTGGCCAGCCCGAGTTTTAAAGGGTTAAATATCAGTGGCAAGCTAGAAAATACATGTTTTCTTCATATAACTATAGATGGCTGTTTTCTGCAAAATCCAGTTGTCTACCTTGTCACATGAGCAGAAATTCCATCACCCTGTAATTGACAAGCGAGCCACAAGCTGCTTCTGTAGTGGTGTTGCGTAATATTACGAGGAGACTATCTTTTACCACTGTAGTGACTAGGTGAATAAGCATTCCAGTAAAAAAAAGTCTGGCCTGTATATGTATATGAATGTTTACTAACATGATGAAGTAAAAATGTAGGGTTTTTTTTTACCAATCTTGCCCATTAAAGGGTTAACATAATCGTAATTTGTCACTGAAGGAATGCCATTATTCAGCTCAAATTCAAAGCATGAAAGCTGTTGAATATTATAAAACTAATTATGTTACACATAGTTATATAGGGGTATATAGCATTTGAGTTTTTTCATTCGTTTTTTCATCCAGGAATTAATTTCTGTCTATTAACCCTTAGCACACTGATGTTAATATTGTATCTCTTTTATTGGGTCAATAGCAAAGAGACTGGTGTACATTTTTCAACAATCTTGGTGGATGATGTTGCTGTCTACGACAGCACCATCTTCCACCAAATTTGTTGAAAAATGAACACTAGTTCGACATCAGAGTGGTAAGGGTTATCTCAAGTTCTACTAGAGACATCATCAAGAAACCTGGGTGTTAAGGGGGCCCTGGTGCTTGCGGTTATGTATATTAACTAATTCTACTGTTCTAATGGTCATGTTGAATGGTCAAAGTTCAAGATTGTCGTGATGAATTAAGTAAATTAGGTTGCATTTCCGGATGATAACTGAAGTTCTACTGAAGGGGTTTTCAAAAAACTTTGCCTATATTTTGCCCTTTGGTGTCCGAAGAAACATATTAATTTTTAGGTCAATATTGCACAGTCTCGCTGTGTGTGTGTGGGTGTGGGTGTGTGTTCGCATTTTGCTCTAGATCATTGATCCTATCATATGGAACTGGAGACTTGATGATAAATCTTATTGAAATTAATTTGAATGGAAGCCATTCCAGTCAAATTATTTTCAATATATTCAACAGAATATATTTATAGCGTAATTAATATCAATTTCGAGGAATTCATCTCATTATCATAGATCTTGGATCTTGACCGGCACTGTGAGGCCTGGCCTTACTCTGTGCTATATTTTCTAGAGGTCCGGCCTTACTCTGTGCTATGTTTTATTGTGCTTTATTTTGTTTAATCCGTTTTGAATTTTAAGATTTTGTTCATTTTTTGTTGACGGCATTTTCTTGATTATGTTGTATGCTGGTCTCTTGTTAAGCCTGTTAAGATTTGTGTTTTAAGATTTGTAATTAATATTCATGTATATAGAATGCAGACCCTATGTTAAGAAGTTTATTAACCCGTACACCAACAAATCCCTGTAAAAATAAATCCTTTATGAAATAAAACTTGTTCAGTTGAATATTTTGAAATTAATGTGACTGGAAGCCTTTGCCACCTACGGCGGCAATTGCTTCCAGTCAACTTAATTTCAAAATATTCATCAGTTTTCCTGTATGCTTGCGTTGCAAATGAGATATGGGGAAAGTCCTCAGTGAAAGGGTTAAGTACATGTAATCTTATTATCTTTTTGCTTGAATATTTGTGTATAGAACGAAATGTATATATTACTCATTATATATAATGCAGTGCTACATTTATATCGGAGTTCTCAGAAGAGACCTTAGCTCATATGACTAGGTTCTGCTAACTTCAATAATGTCTATGCTACATATCGCTTAGTCATATTACACAAGTCATATGACTATGCGATGCTATCTCATTGTGCACAGGACTGACCTGTCAGGGTTCATACCGGCAATGGAAATCCTGGAAAGTCATGGAATTTGACAATTTAAATTTCATGCCTGGAAAGTCATGGAAAATCAGTATTTTTTATCATAGGTCATGGAAAGGTCATGGAAAATGGTAAACATGGAAGATAAAAGGAATCTATTGGCATACATTTCTGCCATCACATCTATGTAATAAGAATTACAGCAAAAGCTATCAAAACAAGTCAGTAGTCGGAAATTTGGCAGAATAACATAGATTCTAATTTATGAACCTATGTCAAAAACACAAATTTTCTAGATAATAATTCTCGTTGGTCATGGAATTTGTTAATTTTGGTCATGAAAGTCATGGAATCTCAAACACAGAAAGATGTACGAACTCTGCCTGTGCTATCTCACTGTCCACAGGACTGACCTATGCTGTCTCATTGTCCACAAGACTGATCTGTGCTATCTCACTGTCCGCATGACTGACCTGTGCTATCTCACTGTCCACAGGACTGACCTATGCTGTCTCATTGTCCACAGGACTGACCTGTGCTATCTCAATGTCCACAGGACTGACCTATCCTAATTGCTATATGGCATTGTCCACTTGACTGAGTATTGATACCTATTGCTGTCCACATGACTGACCTCTGCTGGATTTCATTCGACTAGTGGCTGCTACTGCACTGTATATGTTACAACACATCATGGCACATGACTAGGCTTTCTTGTGAACTTGGGTACATTACGGCATATCGCTCTATATTTTATTTGTCAGAAGCTCTCAGTTGAGCTATGGCAATCAACCCCTGTCTCTGTGTACGTCATCACCATTGTTGGTATATTTTGTTCTTTATTGAAAGATTTGTAACAAACATGGCCAGCATGTTCCTGTATGCATGAGGCTGATTGAATCTCAAACACCATAGGTCGTACCATCAGAGATTTTCTGCGGTATTAAAGCCAATGTGAAAAGATATTACCTTGGTGGAACATATCATCATATTTGGACATATTGACCTCTGGTGGGTGTCTGAATATTTGCTATGTCAGATGCTAGTAAGTTAAGTTATGCCTGTAATATTTCTTCGGCTAATGTTCAAAGATCTACACAAAAATAGATTTGCTCCAGTTTGTGTGATTACTGTATTCTGCAGCTGTAGTAGCTAAGATGTTTCTGTGTTTATGCTGGAAACATGTTAGCTTATTAATTAGCTGTATGTATTTGTATTTTATTGACGCACTGGCAACGTGTGGCTTCAATTTCCATGTGCTAACTTAGCCGACAGTCATGCACCCATTAGTTTAATTTGTTGATCATCATCTCCCGGTCGGGGGATCGAACCGCCATTCTGCAACTCCGCATAGCATCAGCAACCAGACATCTTTCCACTGGACCACCGTGCCAAGACTAAAAGTCTAGGTTTGGCCGACCAGTTTTCACATGTCTGATATACTGACACACTGACGATTCATATGGGACTATCTGAATTGCTAGAGAGTTACACACCTACACGAACCCTCAGATCTTCTGAACAAAATCTCCTGAAGATTCCCAGAGTAAACATTAAAACCTATGGCCATAAAGCCTTTTCATTCGTGGCCGCCACTCAGTGGAATAATCTCCCAACTCATATTAAATCTGTCCCGACTTTATCCGTATTTAAAACTAACTTGAAAACATTCTTGTTTAAAGAAGCTTTCCCGTAAGCTGTATGCTTAATTTCTCTCTTATTGTCAGCGCTTAGAGCATGCAATCGCATGGATTTAGCGCATTACAAATGTACTATTATTATTATTATTATTATTATTATTACTATGTGTGGATGCACCTGCCACGATGCAATCCTAGGCTTTTTATGCCTATTGTACTCTGACTCCAGCACGGCTCTGGCAGTATATGTATTTTAATTTTATTGACGCACTGGCAACATGCAGCTTCAATTTCCATGTGCTAACTTAGTCGACAGTCATGCACCCATTGGTTTAATTTGTTGATCACCATCTCCCAGTCGGGGGATCGAACTGCCATTCTGCAACTCCGCATAGCATCAGCAACCAGACATCTATATATGCAATGACGTCCTCTCCTGACTTTGTATTTGCTGGCTCCCAGTAAGACGAATTCAAAGGCTGTCTGTGCTGGTGTCTTCTGACATCCTTAGCACATGGTCAAACATGGACCATTTTTGCTGTGCGACCTTTACGGACAGTGACGATGTATTACACATTTTGTTTAGCACGTCGTTGGAAATTGTGGTGTCTGGTCATCAGTGTCCAGTGATGGTGCGGCGGTGTTTACAGTGACAGGCATCAAGTTTGTCCATAGCTGCCTGTAATCCAGTACTAGGTATTTATTGGCATATATGGAGACGCATTCAGTGCGGAGACGCATTCAGTGCGTGTCTCATTTCTGTTTGCTTTTCATGTGGACATTGTATGCAGATGATCTTAAATACATCCATAAACACATACACTGTCGCACACAAACACGCTTTATGGGCCGCAATAAGTGGTTCATTAAGACAGGTGGTCTCTCAAACAGCTGTCTTAAAGAACCACCAGGTTTTACCCCCAGAAAGGCCACTGATATTGTAAAATGAAAATAAGTACTGCCAAATAATTGTGTTTTAAGTACAGTAAAAAGTACTGTTATCAAATATTCTGTTCTATGATGTCATACTGACAAAGCATTATTTCTCTCCATTGCATCACAAAACCTCATGATCTCAACAGCCAATGACAAGGCAAATCAATAAATTAATGTATGCTCCCTGTAGGCATACTCTGCAGAGAAACTGAATGGATAACCCTGAAGGCATATGCTTCAGGGAAAGGTTTGGAACTGTGGCTCAGACACAGAGAAATGAACTTGAAATTGTCAATGAGATATCACCATATTAGGCCATCCTTAAAATATTGTTGGTTTGGGGTAATGTTGTTAAATCCACAATTTGGGGAGTAGGAATGATTCAGTGGGCCATCATTCTTTTGGTCTGGCGGGATTGGCCCTAACGAACAATTTGTTACGGATAGCTTAATAAAAGCAAAATCTAAGTTTCTCTAAATAAACACACTTAGACTTTGCTTGGCACCATATGAAAAATACATATAAAAACTGTGTTCAAAATGAACAGAGATATTTTCTGTAATAATCAATACCAAGTTTGGTGACCATATGTGAAAAGGTCTTGAAACTATGGCCCGGAGAAACATTTAAATGTGATATTCAGTCGACCATGAAAAGTAGGTCAGCATGACCTACTTTTCATACTGTGCACACCTTCTCCTTAAGATGCATCCACATACCAAGTTTGGTGACCATATGTGAAAAAGTCTTGAAACTGGCACGGAAAAACGTTTTTTGTGATATTCAGTCGACCATGAAAAGTATGTCAGCATGACCTACTTTTAACCTGCTTTTCATACTCTGCACACATCGCTAAGATGCATCCACATACCATGTTTGGTGACTATATGTGCAAAAGTCTTGAAACTATGGCACGGACAAACATTTTCTGTAATATTCAGTCGACCATGAAAAGTAGGTCAAAATGACCTACTTTTGATACTCCGCAACCGTTTCCATAAGATGTATCCACACCAAGTTTGGTGACCATATGTGAAAAAGTCTTGAAACTATAGCCCGGACAAACATTTTCTGTGATATTCAGTCGACCCTGAAAAGTAGGTCATGCTGACCTACTTTTGACCTGCTTTTCATACTCCACACACCTCTCTAAGATGCATCCACATACCAAGTTTGGTGACTATATGTGCAAAAGTCTTGAAACTATGGCACTGACAAACATTTTCTGTGACATTCAGTCGACCATGAAAAGTAGGTCAGCATGACCTACATTTGACTTACTTTTCATACGCCGCACTCCTTAAAGACGCGCATCCACATACCAAGTTTGGTGACCATATGTGAAAAAGTCTTGAAACTATATCCCGGACAAACTTATATATGGTGAATGGATGGAAAAAGCAGCAACTATATGTTCCCGCAAATTTTTTTTCGGCAGCATAAAAAACATTCAGGTGATATTGAACATATTGTGTATTATATATATAATTACAGAATGGTTGTAAAACTGTGTTTATTTGATACATTTCTTACTATATGCGATATTGAACACTGTCATAACAAACGTTTTATGTGTTACCATGGTGCAGGGTCGCAGGATTTACTCAACAATGCCTCTTCATTAAGCATTGGCAATAATGCTAACCGTATTATCCATACTAAATTGCTGTTAATTACTTTAAATACATGACGCTTCTCAATTCACTGACACTTTATTAACCGTTACCAGACTGGTGTTGAAAATTAAAATTTTCAAATTAAATTAAAAGATAAACTGGTGTTCATTTTTCAACAAATTTGGTTGGAGATGGTGCTGTCTGTCGCCTTCCACCAAATCTGTTTTAAAATGTACACCAGTCTCTGATATTGTTCCAGTAAAATCTAGAATATTGACATCAGAGTGGTCAGGGTTAAGCAGTTATGCAACTGTACGTTATTTATGAGCCTGTTTCATCTAATGTTATAGAGGTATCCATGTCTAGCTATTCCACGTCTATTCCTAGCTAAGTTTCATCTAATGTTATAGAGGTATCCATGTCTAGCTATTCCACGTCTATTCCTAGCTAAGTTTCATCTAATGTTATAGAGGTATCCATGTCTAGCTATTCCACGTCTATTCCTAGCTAAGTTTCATCTAATGTTATAGAGGTATCCATGTCTAGCTATTCCACGTCTATTCCTAGCTAAGTTTCATCTAATGTTATAGAGGTATCCATGTCTAGCTATTCCACGTCTATTCCTAGCTAAGTTTCATCTAATGTTATAGAGGTATCCATGTCTAGCTATTCCACGTCTATTCCTAGCTAAGTTTCATCTAATATTATAGAGGTATCCATGTCTAGCTGTTCCCCGTTTATTCCTAGCTAACCTACCCCCCCTCCCCCCCCCCCATTTTCTTTGTATGTTGGAATCAATTTGAAAATATAAATTTCAAGGTAAATATACAGGTGAGCGGTTGAATATTTTGAAACATATTAGATGTGTGGCTGCTGCTGGCAACTACACCAAAGGCCCTCAGTAAAATGGGTTTTTAAAATATTCAACAAAATGTTTATTAAATTGTGAATTCATCATAACGCATACAATTTGTACATTTTCATGACAGACTTTTTTGCTTTTCATGACAGAGCTTTATCATTATCATTGTGACATTAGGTAACATGTGAAGTGTTTGATTATGTCGTCAGATACTTGAGTAACAGAGCTAAGCCCTCTATTGCATGTATATATGGTAGTATTTTTAAATGAATCAAACCTTAGATTAAGTTTATTAAACTTTTAACACTCATATCAGCCAAAAATGGCTTCTGTAGTTGTCTTGAGAAATGCCCATTTGCAGACCAAGAGAAAACTATTATTGGAAAATTTCCCGCTGAAATGACTGGCTCGATGACTGAGTCAGTCATTACAGTGGTAAATTTTCAAAAATCATCTCTTGGTCTGCTAATGGACATTGTCTTTGAGAAAATTGAAATTTTCTTTAACAAATTCGAGGGTTAAAGGGTTAAGAGTTTCATATTCAGGTCACGTAAAATAATTATTCTAAGTTGTATTCATCATGAAATGTGCTAGCACTACACTATCACGCAAGTGCTAGCACTACACTATCACGCAAGTGCTAGCACTACACTATCACGCAAGTGCTAGCACTACACTATCACGCAAGGTCTGTGACTACACCGCCGCACATGTTGCATTCGAGACCTACAGCATCTAATCAGTCTGTGAATCAACTACTTTTTACGCTCAAACCAGAATCCTCATCCTTTTGAAGATGCATCTAACACATATGCATGCACGCAAACACCGCATTTAGAGAAGTAAATGCTGTCTATTTTTAACATGGACGACCATCGATTACTAACGGATGAATATACTATTAGCTATACCATGCCCATCTCTAACTCGGTTCCGTCCATTTTTTACGTGTGTTGGGCACCATTTATATACCTTTAATTCCCAGAATCCCAATGTCATGGCAACCATACAGCTAACCTGTTGAATATTCCAAAATTAATTTGCCTAAGGTGGCAACAGCACCCAGTCAAATTAGTTTCAAAATATTCAACGGTGTGTTTATTAAATAGTAAAGATGGAGTTCGTACCACTGAGGAACTGTTTAACCCTGCAACACTCATATCGGCCAAAAATGGCCTATGCAGCGGTCTTGAGAAATGTCCATTTGCAGACTAAGAGAAGACGATTTTTGAAAATTTACCACGAATAACTGGCTCGGGAACAGTCATTCCAGTGATAAATTTTCAAAAATACACTTCTCTTGGTCTGCAAATGGACATTTTCTATGGGAAAATTGAAATTTCTTTTAACAAATTTAAGTATTAAATGGTTAAGGTTCATGACGGACCTGGCTACGTCATTCTTTGCACATTCTGATTGTGCCGTCAGCCTACATGTGACATAATTGATCATGACGTCATATGCTTGAGTGACAGATTGGAGTCATCCATTAGTAAGCAAATGTATAATAAACAGATAGAGATAACCTTTTTAGGAATAATGTCCATATTGACTTCATTTGTTTAATATATTCAGTTTATTTATTTTTTTCTCAACAGAATTTGATCTCAATAATTTTAGACACCGGTGAAGATTTATTTAAATATTTTGTTCACGCTGAGTCGTAGTGATAGAAAGAATTTTTCTTTGATCATCTTTACTGTAGTTTTGGTTATATCGGCATTTATCAATTCCTGTACAGTCAGTCTGGCTCAGAAATAACTTAATTTGTTTCCAAAATATAGTGTGTTAATTTGAACATAAAGCAGTAATGTCTTCCAATCCCTGAATCCAGTTCAAAATATTCAGCAGAACATTTACTAACTAATGTGTTTCTGTTTTTGTTTTGAAAACATTTTAATTTATTTCTAACCTCTGTAGTAAATATTCATTTGAAATGGGGTGAGAATCTAATCAATAATTGAAGTTTTATTTTTAACCCTTTCATTGACAGATCAAATTTCAGAGTCGCTTTATTTATATAAGTGATCTTTTAACTAGTAACCCTTTAATGGTTAAATTTGGTCAAGAAAATTTAAATATCTGCCGATGGAATATCCACTCACAGGCCAATAGAATACAATTTTTGAGAATTTATCACTGGAATTAGTCCGGCTCGGTTATCGAGCTAGTGATTCCAGTCATAAATTTTCCACAGTTGTATTCTCTTGGCCTGTAAATGGACATTCCGCAAGACCATAACAGAGGATGGATGGTTTCGGCCGGCTTGACCATTAAAGTGTGAAGTCTTACCTAAGAGACAAGAAACGACAAATTCTTCATGATGTAACAAATATTCTGTTGAATATTTTACAACTAATTTTACTGGAACCTGTTGTGGCTAATGGTAGCAATACCAGTCAAATTAGTTTCAAAATATTTACCTGCTTTTCTGTATAGTTGTGCTGAAATTGAGGCTCTGAAATGTCAATGGTTAAAGGGGTATCATAATTTGTTGTTAATATTTTTATTTTACTGCCATTTTACTGATTATTTTAACCATATCATACTGTTGAGGTTTAAATTGTTGTTTAACTTTAACGCTGTCTAACCACATACAATAATGCACATTTCTCTAACTAACAATTATACTAAATATTAAGTTATATGAAGGGAAAGATGTATTTTTTAAAAATAAATGATATGACTAGCTATGCGATATGTCTAGCTATTTGATATGACTAGCCATTCGATATGACTAGCTATTCAATATGATTAGATACTCGAAGAAGTCATTGTATGGACTCTAGGGAATAGATTCTAGGGCATCTTGGCTATTTGAAAATCCAGGATTCCCTACAGTTTTGTACGATTTCAATATATATGACGAGTTTTCAAAAATAAATCTTTCTATTCCTAAAATCATTTATTTTCTGAGCAGCAGTTATTCACATATATGCAGTAAAGACTTAACCATTTAACCCTCGAATTTGTTCAAGAAAATTTCAAATTTCTCAAGAGAAAATTTTCATTTGCAGACCAAGAGAAGACTTGAAAATTTACTCTAGCCATTCTAGTAGTAAATTTTCAAAAATAGTTTTCTCTTGGTCTGCAAATGGCCATTTCTCAAGGATACTGCAGAAGCTGTTTTTGACTGGTATGAGTGTTAAAGGGTTAATGGTCAAGCTGGCGGTGTTGAGACATATCCAGTTGCAGACCAAGACACCATTAAAATAAGTTAGCACTGAATGGCTAGCTCGATAACTGGGTCAGTCATTCCAGTGGTAATGTTTAAAAAATTGCCTTATCTTGGCCTGCAAATTAACATAAACGAAACAATTCTGATTTTCTTGACAATTAACGGGTCATCTGTGCATTGCTTTAGCTCACCTGGCTGAGTGTATGTTATGCTGATTACGACAGCGTTGCCATTTGTTGAATTTGGTGGATATGTTTCAGTCAGCAGATAATCTATTTGTGATATAAAAATGCATATGGTTATATGAGTTATGAGTTACGAAGCACTGAGAACACACGATTCTGTGCTCGTGCCATCTGTTATGGAGGGATCTGATCTGTCACTCAATTATATGACAAAATGAATTATGTCACAGGTAGGCTGATGTCACAATCATGATAATGGGTTATAACTCAGTCACTCATAAAACACAAAGTCTGTCAAGTGTATGAATGTAGCTGCTCTATGCAGAAATAGCACCCGGTCAAATTTGTTTTAAAATATTTAACGGCTTACCTTGAAATTGGAGTTCTGGCAATTCAGGTTTCAAAGTATATAAACCTATCACACAAAATGTGGGCAGAGCTTAGCTGGAAATGGGCGGGACATAGCTAGAAATGATCCTTATGTTCAGCCAGTTCTAGATTACATTACTACATCCCATTGCCAAGAAACTAACAGCTGTTATTTCTAACATAATTGCATTTAGTGTACCTTTAAGTAACACGTAATATGGGTGCTGAAACTATTTATAATTTTAGAGTATTTTATTGTCGATAATTGATGTGTAAAAAAGTTCCATAAATTCTTTATTGAACCACAGAATAAATAATATTCTTTAGAAGCACATTTAATGATATTTGATTTTTATTTCAATTTCTTTCCATTCTCGCTGTTGCAAGCCACCCATAACCAGTCAAATCATTTTCAAAATATTTAGCATTTTCAGAGATATAACCCCTGGAATGTGACGTCTTAAAAAATTAATCAGCCAGACGCTTAAGACACCAGGGTTGTGTTTTGACCACTTGAATTATTAGAATACTGCCATGGTTCATACTCGAGTAGGATCCAGAGTCTACCCTGACATGAGGTAGAGTTAGTTGAGTGAATCACGGATTGTATTGAACCGAATGGAAATTAAATCTCCAATCACTCAAGTATTGTCATTATCAAATACATCACTTGTTAGCCGACTTCACAATCCAAATAATGTAGGTTCATCACAAAGTTGGTATTATAGTTGTTGACAACCCTGTCTGAATAGTACGACTTTGATTAATTTACTATTTAACAAACATTCTTTTCATAGGCATTAACAGCCCCCAGTCAAATTCGTTTCAAAATATTCAACAGCCTACATCAAATTTCAGGTTTCAACTGATTCCAAGGTACTTACAAAGTGGGTGTGGCATAGATAGAAATGGCCGTGGCATAGCTAGCAATGGATCCGGCTATTGGTCGTACATTACTCTAACAAGCCTAGCAGGAATATATTATCTTTTTCAAACTAACAATACACGATTGCAGGTTAATATTTTAGTAGAATTTAAGGTCGATAGAATCTTGGTATCTGCCGGTACCAGATTTTCCAGATTTTCCCCGCATTTTCTGGATATTGTAAAATCCTAATGTATGATTATACCATTTCCTGTGTTAAAATTTGAGCCAAATCGGACAAGCACTTTCCGAGATATCCACAGGTCTGATTCGGACTCTTTTATCTGGATCAAACTAACATTACATGATTGCAGGTTAATATTTTGTTAGAATCTAAGGTCGATAGAATCTCGATATCTGCGGGTACCAAATATACCTGACCGTTTGCATTTTCGAATCACGCCCAAAGTTGTTGGCATATTGAATCTATAATGCTTCCACATCGGTTTCTACGAAATAGTATACTTACCTACTGGATCACTATGATATGTTTCCTAACATGTCTACCCTTCCAAATAAATCCTAATTTAAACAACACATGTCAGGGACCCATACCTAGACGTGTCTGGAAACTCCCACGCCGGTCACACTGACCAGCTCCAAGTCCATACCAGCCATTCCCAAAATATTTGCGCAATAGCTAACGTGCAGCTGACCCAACCACAAGGGGTGGTTGAGGCTGGGTCGTGGTCCAGTAGGTAAGTATACTATTTCGTAGAAACCAATGTGGAAGCATTATAGATTCTACTTCAATATACTTACCTACTGGACCACTATGATAAACACCAGAATTTGAGTCAAATAAAACTGGTGGGAGGTGTTGAGGTCAGGCCCAAGAGCCTATTTCCCCTCAATGAGAACTGATTAACTCCACAAGGCAGAAGACTGACAATAACGAGAGAATACTAGAATTTGATCAAAGTTTTGACCTGGGTGATCCCAGTGGTCGCACAACCGCACACAACCACCCCCCCCCCCACACCCCCCCCCCCCCCCATTGTTGGAGGGTAGGCGTATGATATGTTTCAAAACATTAAACCGATTCCACACCCCTGGCACTGTCTGATCTAACAGACAAGCCCCCCCCCCCCCACTCCTCCTGTGATGCATCTGTGAAAATCATCACTTGATGAGATGGAGGAGACAACGGAACTCCTAGCAAGAGATTCTGTCGATTGAGCCACCATTGAAGGTGATGACAGAAAGACTCCAATAACTGAATTGGCTCGAAAAGCCTGTCCCTCCTCTGAGACCACATGGACATATCAGGTACAATTGGAGTGGTCTCCACATTAATGCTGAGTAAGGTACCACATACTCCATTGACACCATTAAGTCTAGCAATTTCAGGAATATCCTGGCTGGAATCCATTGGCTCCTTTTCAGCGGCTTTAACAATGTCATCATGGACTTTCGGATGGATAAACCATGCCTGACTCTGAGATGGAACAAGATCTGACTTCGAAATTGATCACCCATCCCAGAGAGCTGAGCATGTTTGTTACTACTCGAAGGCTGCATTGAAGTACACAGGGATCGTTGGCGTTGATCAACCAATCATCTATGTATGTATGTATGAAATCCCACTCCCCTCTTGCGGAGTTGCGTTGTCATAGGAAGAAACACTCGTGTGAAGACCTGAGGAGCGGTGGTGAGACTGAAAGGCAAGACTGAATTGCCAAATGCGGCCCTGTAACGCAAACTGTAGATATTTGCGAAACTCCTCTTTTATTGGAATGTGGAAGTAGGTATCTTTCAGATCTACTGACACTGTCCAAATACCTTCCTCTAATCCCGCCATTACAGTCCTTGTTTCCATTTAGAATTTTGGAGACTGGACAAATTGATTCAATGGCTTCAGGTTTAGCACTGGTCTCCATCCACCGGTGTACTTGGATACCAGGAACATGATCGAATAAAAGCCTGGGCTGTGCTGATCTTGCACTGATTGCACAGCGCCTTTTTCGCAAAGAGCATTTATCTCCTCTTGAATAGCTAAAAGCCGATCGGACACCATTGGTACTGGAGTCCAAATGGGGTCTGTAGCAAGATGTGGAAGCAGTCCACTTTGGGACCATTCCAGAGAATACATGTAGGTTATCCAATGAATAACCACAGAATCTCGTACCACGTCTGCCCATTGATGTGAAAACAACTGCAGCCTGCCTCCTAACTGGAGCGGCTGAAAAAGTCGACACGGTGTGCATTCGACATTTTCTAGAACAGGACCGATGGATGTCAACGCTACATGACCCACTGTTCCCGGAAACACCTGAGCGGTTCGAAACGAAAGGCCATCAGGCCCGGTAAGACCCCTTACCGGCCCCACGGCCTCTCTTGACCGAGCCAGCAGCTTCGCCCCGGCCACCACGCTGGCTGGGCCCGGAACCGCTGCCACCCACTCTTCCATAGCCATCAACCGTGGCATCCAAGGATGCAGACGATTGAGCCTGGAATCCCGCTTTACCCCAGGCATGCTTCCCCTGACCAGATGAATTAGCCTGCTGAGCATACCGCGGATTGGGGTGGGAGGCAGGAGCAGGCCTCACAAATACACCCTTAGACTGCTGTTGAACCTTGGGTTTAACAACATCCTTCTTCTGGTACACCTGTTTTAGAGCCAAGTCAACCTGGCGCAGCCTTTCACACCTGTCTGTGACGCCTTCAAGGGTGCTCCACGCTTCACCCCCAAAGAGCTTGGGACCTCTCATGTCCGCCCCAAGCAGCGAATGTTCGATGGCCTGATTTGGCTGCGCATGGTCAAGGGCCATACGACGCCTCAAACGCAAACAGCGTGCAGTAGCCCGAGCCAGACAGTCCTGAGCTAGCCGTTGACTGTCCATCAATGTCTTAATGACTGATGATGGCACAGTACTACCGTCCATTCCTGCATCAAAAACACCCTGCAGGAAACCATTAGAGTGCGAGAGTGACGCTGTTGCTGCTCTCGTCGCTTCCTCCACATATGAGACCACCTCATAAGGATACACGAGGAGATGGATAGCATGTTTGGCCGTAACCGGTTTGCCATCCTTCCCCAAAGGAGGACGGACGCTCTATACCCAGAGTTGCTCTCTCATCAAGCGACAACTCCGGCACAGCGACGTCCCTCCGGTAACCATCTAATAGTACCCGGATACACGTACGGACCTGCTTAGGGATCTTAGGCAGTTTTCCGCTAATGAGCACTGAAGAGCGATAACCGCCATATCTGTGGTATTAACATCCAACAGAATAAATGATATACGAGACTGCTGCGTCTCCATCAGCTTGCGTCTCTGAACACTAATGCCTGAGAGCACAACTGACTCCTGGACTTCTGGATCCGGCCCAAAATCATAAGAATTACTTATGAAGTCTGTGGCCTCCATCCATTCAGTCTCAGTTGCCAAAGGACCACATGGAAGAAGGATGGGGTCTGCCCCCTTCATCTCAGCCGTCCAAGTCAACTCCCTGTCCTTGGCAACCATCTGGTCAGGACCTGCACCAGTATCACTACCGGGACCTGAATGCTCTGATCCAGCCATCTGCGGAGAGGGTGGACTCCGCAAATCTGCCATGAAAAAAAACCCCTCAGGTACCGGTGCTGATGGAATACCAAACACCATGGTAGTGGTAGCATGGTCACTGACCCCAGCCTGCTCCAGCACTGGACCCCGTTGAACCAGCGTGGACTGGCTCGGATGAAGATGGACCTCCATACAGCCCCTCAGACCACATGGCATCCACCTCCATCCGCTCAACGAGGCCCGACTGGGACCACTGCAGTAGTTGGTCCTCCTCCTCAGTTGATAGATCGTGATCTATAACCTGACCTGTCTCTGAGGAGATCATGCCGCGGATGAGAGAACCCTGCTCCTGGCCACAGATCCCGTAATGTTCCGCGTTGGCAGAACCGGTACAGGGCACTAATGGAGCAGAGCCAACCACTAATGGACCCTCATGGGTGCCGCTTTTATGGATACCACTAGGTCCAGCCATGGCCAGACGGGTGCCAAGTGACAGATCCATTCCCTGCTGGACCAATGGCGGAGCCCCATCAGTCGATGCCATCTGAATCATGAACCGTCCCAATGATTCATCTAGCATCGACTGAAATGACCCAGCCTTCTCAGCCCCAACAGAGGCTAACACTTCGTACAGGTATTTTTTAGACACTGACGCTTTACCTGACTGCTCATGTCGGGATCTCTGGAATGCTTTCCATGTCGATTCTGACCAGGCCAGACACACATCACACCTCTGATCCTTGTCACAGGCAGAACACTTAATGCACTCGTGACCCTCAAAGATTGAGCTCAAGTATTTATTGCACTTTCCATTAATGCACCGTGAATTCTTCTTTTTCTGAAAAATACAAGGGGAAGAACAAAAGTATTAGGTTTTTTAACCACACCTCAAATAACAAGAAAACGTTACCAAACTGGGGTTGCATGGAATGAAATAAACACACCAGAAGCAGAGCAATCTGGTTTTTGGGCATTAACAATAATATAGGATCCTCCAAAAATTCATTGTTTTATTGAGCCCCATGATCACGTGTGAAAATCATTTAATGACAGTCCAATGAATAAAAGGTAATTATTCCAGACTTAAAAAAAATGTGTTATTACTGTTCATAAAAAACGTGATTATTGTGAAGTACAATCAAATAAACACAAGAAATTTTATTCATAACGCATCAAAGTGATGTACCAATGCGATATGACCCGAGGCAATTGAGAAATCTGACCAAATTTCTCTAATAAATACGTACCATCGAACATAAGAGCACCTACCGCCACTAAAAACGCCGATTTACAACAGGTTTCCCTCACTCCTTAGTTATATTGAGGCACTCGCCTCGCCGGAGAACCCAAAAGATACAAACCAAAGCGATTAATACGAAGTAGGGTCATAACAACACAAAAGACAGCGTGATAAATGACAAAATTACCCAAATCAGCAGTCAAAACAAACCAATTTCCGCTCCGGCAATTAACGCTCCAACATTAAACACATTCAAAAACAACATAGACTCATTCTTCAAGTCACAGGGTTCTATATAGACCTAAGGTCATCTAACTCCTAAAAATTTCAGTCACTTCTTTTACACTGAAGTATTTGACTGCAATCACTGGTAAATCTTGAATGATGAATCCTGGTCATTTACGGATGCAGAAACAACGAGTACTCGCTAAGGATCAAATGAGCCCTGATAGTAGCAAACGAGTCCTCATGAATAAATGGCTTAAAACGCCAATCTGAAAAATATAACAGATTGACAAACATCCAACAGTAATATTTATGTCCAAAACAACATAATTATGGAACAATATCACCTTTGCAGATGGGGATAGCTCTGAGCCAGACATCGTTGACGAATTGAAGGGAAACTAGCCCGAATAACACTAAAACTGGAATTTTACGTAGGCACAAAACACTGCACGTTTCACGCAAATATTTTGTGGAAAAGGCTGGGCTGGACTCAGAGCTGGTCAGTGTGACCGGCGTGGGAGTTTCCAGACACTAGGTACAGGTCCCTGACGTGTGTTGTTTAAATTGGGATTTATTTGGAAGGGTAGACATGTTAGGAATCATATCTTAGAGTGGTCCAGTAGGTAAGTACGGTATACTATTTCGTAGAAATCAATGCAGAAGCATTATAGATTCAATATGCCTATACCCTTTCCTAAGTCTGAGGTAAAAAATCTTAATCATGGAGATACTAATAGCATACTGGAAAACACATATTTGGCCATAGCATGGAAATGCAAAAATATAAAATCAACCAATTTCACACACACAATTATATATTACATGTATATATAGAGCATAATCTATTATCTGTATTCTGTCAGACAATATGATGAATGAGCGTCTAAGCATGCTGTGAGTAATGTGCACTCTGCGGGTGCGAATCTAACATGCTCAGGGCTGCTTAAGTCACTGTGAGGTTAATAGACTAGATGAGAGGCCTTTCTGACAAAACAAACAGCAGATGAGAGGGAGATAATTATGACATATCCACAGGTTCAGTCTCTCATCTGGATCGCAGCAAAAGTCTGGGCATCCTCTTGCACTGCAAGTTTTTTCATTGTGTTTGAGCCAGATTTGATCAGTACTGCAGATACAGCCAGGAATAAGCGTTTGCCTGACTGACGATGGTGGTTTATTGAGCTGCAACCCACAGCTAAAAATAAGGCATTTCTCTATAATGGTTTCCAGTCAAATACATTCAAAATTTACACAGTAAAGGATTTAGGTCTTGCGCCTTTAGCCATGTCATGCCTGAATATATTTACGAAATGTTCAGTGAGGACTAAATTAATTTTCAAAATTTCCATAAATTCAACATTTTTCTCAAAATGATTAAAAATTTTTTTTATTAAAATAAATTAATTTATGTCTGCTCGACTGTAATGACCCAGACCACCCACACATTACCAGTATCTGACAATGGTATGCAATTATAAATAAATCTCCATATGCCGTGACAAGTGTTTTTTGCATATGCCTGCATTAAAGCGACGGCTAGCGACTAAAGGGAGAGCACTCTTCCAGGAAAATTTTGCTATCATTGCCATTGGTAAAGAATGGATCGGCATGGGCCGTTGCAGGCAGCAAAGTGTTAAAGGCTGTATGCACCAAGACATTGTTTAACTACTTCAAGGCTAAACATGTATTCTAAGTTTGCATTTGCCTGCATCAAATTAGCTCAAAAATTTAGATTACCAGTAGTTATGCTGTAAATTATATTATTTTTAACATTTAGAAAATAGTTTGATTGTAAGTAGGACTGAAGTCCAAATAGCAGGAAAATATATGATAAATTCTAAAATGAATTAGTGGTATTTTTGTACAAGACAATCCATTTTTTACTGTTAGAATATTAGAATGAACCCACCAAATACAAAAATGTGCTATGACCACTGGCACAAACTGCTAATAAGTACTGATTGGTAGAAAAAGGACTCTTTCACATCAATAATTTCATATTTCTTTATTTCATTCTGAAACTCAAACGATGCAATCCAAGACAGTCACAGCTACAGATGGCCAATGAGATTAATTTGAAGAAGTATCCATCAAGATGACTGCTTGATATTGGCTCAGTAATTCAGAAGATGCAATCAGCAGACTTCAAAGAAATTATTGAAGAGTCAGGATGGCTAGCGGCTACCAAACAATCAGATTTTTTTCTTAATGGGAACTCTTCCATCCTTGTGCCCTTCTGGTCCACCAAATCAGTCCTCGTGAGGGCATTTAACCCTTACCACTCTGGTGTCAAAATTTTAAATTTTCAAATTAAATTAAAAGATGAACTGGTGTTCATTTTTCAACAAATTTGGTGGGAGATGGTGCCGTCGTAGACCACCAAAATTGTTGAAAACTGTACACCAGTGTCTTTGATATTGACGCAGTAAAAGATAGAATATTGACATCAGAGTGGTAACACTTAAAGGACAAGATTACTGTGACCTGTGTTTAAATGACACATGTCATGTCACATTACAACTTTCTAAGGTGTGTGTGGGAAGGATAGATAAATAGAAGATATTGTAAAAATATGGTTAATTTATTACCGGCATGTCTAAAATATATTTCACAGAGAGCTTTAAACAATAGAAATCAATTAAACCAGAGGTGTGCTAGCTAGCATACAGAATCAGTCCACATTCTACTATCACATACTATCATCATTAACAGCTGTCCAGTTGACAGAGAGTATTGTATGTAGTACAAGGGTTTGAATTTCAGTGTGGCGGAATAATGTACAGTGTCAATTTCTATAATAAGAGATTTCTAGTACTAACAAGAGAACAAGCAATAGAGTTACAGAAACACATTAAACATTATAATGAGGTTACGTGAACATTCAATGTTCATTATTTGTGTTTTATATACCTTCCTGCATGTGTGAGTGTGTGCATGCGTGCGTGCGTGTAATACCAATACAGTCAAACAAGCGTGAATAGTCACCAACATGTTGTCAAATCGTGTCTTCAGAAGTGAGCCTTTGGCACTTTTAATCTTCAAGACTTGTCCAAAAGATTGAAAATTTTGCTCAAGAGGACTATTTTTGAAAATTTACCACTAAAATGACCGGCTCAGTTATCGAGCCAGTCATTCCAGTGTTAAATTTTCAAAAATAGTCCTCTCTTCGCCTGTAAATGGACATTCCTCAACACCACACTAGAGGCCGGTTTTGGACAGCTTGACCATTAAAGGATTAATGGCCAAGCTGTCCACGAATGGCCTCGGAAATGGTCTTGAGAAACGTCCATTTGTAGGCTGAGAGCACTTTTTCACAATTTAAAACTGGATTGGCAGTTAACGGAGACCCTTTCCAGTGGTCAATTTTTAGAAAATACCCAAGACCGGCAAATGGACATTCACTAGGCAAGAAATGTTGTTTTCGTGACCAATTTTGACCATTAAGGGAGATAGAAGATTGACTTGTTCAATACGGTGACATTCAATTTCTCCCAGATACCACCTGACAAGATCTACAATGACATTAATTTTATTTGCCCGATTTATAGGCCCCAATAGATGGCTACAGGACATGGTTAGTAGCTACGCTGAGGAAATGCAGACACAGGTGTGACACAGCCTGTGACAAAGTACCTTAAAGCTGGACTAACTTCTTAAAATAGTAAATACATGTTATAAACGATACCGGGAACATTATGGTACATAATAATATATGTAATATTGGTAACATACACGATGCATACATGTGTAGATTCATTAACCCTTTAACACTCGAATTTGTTCACAAAAATTTCAATTTTCTCATAGAAAATGTCCATTTGCCGGCCAAGGCCCAGCCCTTTTTGGCTGATATGAGTGTTAGTGTTTTAACCGACCACTGACCTGAGTATTGATGTGGTATAAAAGTCATTCCCATGTCTAACAAGTACTGCAGGTATAAGAAGCTAGCGCATCTATAAGCTGTTATGTTAATCACGCAGACAGCAGTGAAGTATTATCATCCATACAGTGATAATCTGGCACTTAGCTAGTCCAAAGATAGTTATCAATGGACATTTCCAGTTTTAGCTACGCCCCGCCCATCTCTACCTAAGCTCCACCCACACCTCGCTTGTGTTGGGATCGAGCGATTCCTGAACTCCCTGACTATCAATTTCCAGAAAATTATGCAAGGTAAGCTGTTGAATATTTTGAAACCAATAAGACTGGGTGCTGTTGCTGCCATAGTCAAATTAGATTCAAAATATTCAACAGCATCTTTATTAAATAGTAGACATACAATTCGTACAACAATGCTTAGTCCGTCATCAATTATGCATTCGTGACATACTTATCTATGTCATTCAGATTGTCATTGATTATGACGTCGTCCTACACATCACATACCCGGTAGTTGATTATGACATCATATAATGGATGGATGGATAAAACTGGAGAGGTCCATTATCTTTATTACGAAAGCTTTGTGCCCTTGTCATAGAATATTAGTAAATGTACACATACCCCATATATAAAATAGTGTCGCATAGATAATAACACAATAACAATTATTTATACAACAAACGTTACTCTGCGGTATACATAATTTTGGCATAGTCATAAGCACATACACATAGCAGTGTGGCAATTAATGAATCCATTTCCTCACTCAATCATATGACATAATAATCAACTACTATGCCGACATCATAATCATGACATCATGAATGATTCGATTGAGCCTGTCTTTAACGCTTAATAGTACGACACATTGTACGAATTGTATGTTTTTGCTATTTAAGAAACATGCTGTTGAATATTTTGAAACTAATATGACTGGGTACTGTTGCTTCCATAGGCAGCAAGAGCACCCAGTCGAATTAGTTTCAAAATATTCAACAGCTTACCTGTATAGTTTTCTGGAAATTGAGTCAGGAAGTTCAGAGATCGATCGATCCCAATGTGAGCGAGGTGTGGGTGGAGCTTAGAGATGGGCAGGGCATAGCTAAAACTGGAAAGGTGAATTCTACAGTAAACACTCATCAAGTGCACTGATACACATCATGAAAATATAATGGTCAAAAACAGAAATTCATAAACTTTCAAACAGTCACGAGTCAATCAGATAAACTAGATTTTTAATTTGAAATTATGCTGATGGGTAAAACTCAAGAATTCAAAGGCAAATCATAACGGTAGACGTTATCACCTGGAAACAGGTTGTCAATATCACCATAGCAACACGATTCAGAGGCAATACCATTTAACCCTTTGAACCCACATTTGAAAACTATTTACAATTCAATAACTATTTTGTTGACTTTTTTAAAACTAATCTGACAGGGAGCTGTTGCTGTATGCCATTTTGTTGCTGTATGCCATGCTGTTTTCTCATATAAAATGTCAATTTGTAGACCAAGAAAAGACTATTTTTGAAAATGTAAATTTCTTAAGACCACTGCAGAGGCAGGTTTTGGCTGATATGAGTGTTAAAGAGTTCAGGTACAGGTAAACACATCACAGATTTTAAATATATCTTACGAGTGAGTCTTGTTTTAATGCAGGCCATAAAGCCATTGTATATTACTTGAACAGAGAAACTCTTTTGAAGAATACATCTCTAGTCAGTCAGACCAATTTTATTTATTCATTTTTTAAAATAAATTCTCCATTCTTAATTTCTCCTGTATAAAAACAAAATGCTGAAATTTTAGGTCTTTCTTTCCAGCATTCTTTCCATCTTATAATTTTAACGGCTAGAATTATCCTTTTCGCTCAAGAGATCCAGAGTTTTCCGTAAATCTTTCTTCACAGCTTTACTATTACCAGTTAATGGTCTCTGTAGTGGTCTTGGGAAATACCAATTTGCAGGACAAGATAACTTTTGACATGATGAATATTTTGAAAACAATTTGACTGAAAGTTGATATTGGCTTAGCCAACAACAACTTTCAGTCAAATTGTTTTCAAAATATTCAGCATATCCAGAGTTAAATCCTGTGGAAAATATAGTCTGCAGAAATTCATCAAACTGACAATTAAATAATTAATACTGTAATAGCCTAATAATCCAGAGCTAGTAATTATGCATGCATTATTTCCACCCTCCCCCCCCCCCCCCATCCATGCCATCTAAAAACTCTTAACTTGGGTGAGAATTTTTGTAAAACAAAGGATTAAACTGGCTGTACAACATAGTAAATAGCAATTCACCTAGTGATGTGGGAGATATGGAAGGTGGTGCTACTTTGTGTGTGCTTTAGATGCAGTTAGATAATCACGAATACAAATGATTTTATCACAGTTAGGAAGTAATGAACAAGTAGCAGACAAAATACACGAAATATAAACCCAAATGTGATGCATAAACTTAAGAGAAGTAAATACTGGACAACGGTGAGGTAACAGATCAATAACATGCCTAGTCCCATGTTTCTGACTATTCTATATTCACACATTACCTATGTCAAGTTAGAATTTGTATATGTCAGAAGCAGTAAACTTGTACCATAGAATGCAATACATTGACCAGTAGACACATAGACAGAGCAGGGCATAATGTGGTTAGCAATAGGTAATCTAATGGCCATCAAAATAAACTAACAAATAAATAATCTATCGTGATATTTGGTTTGACCTGTTTTTATAAGAGTATCATATGGATTAGGAATATTAGTCTATAAGATGAATAACAATCACTGATTACAGAAACAAGCAAAGCCAGTAGCTTGACCAATAACACCAGTAATGGACTGATGATACAATCACTTGACCAATAATACCCTTAGTGGACTGATAATACACATACTGGACTTGTCATACAAACACTTGACCGATAATACACATACTTGACCGATAATATATATACTGGTATTCATGATATAATCCCTTGACCGGTAATACACTTACTTACTTGACCGATAATACAAGCACTTGACCGATAATACACATACCGCACCAGACTACGCCGGGAGCGCAATATTATTTTGCGCCACATTAGCGAACGCTTAAGAGATCTTGTTATTCCACAGGCAGACTCCCTAGCAGATGAAATCACCGCCACGGATGACTGTCACAAAATGTTTCGGGCAGCCCGAGCCCTGAGAGTTACTGACTACGTACCACCACTCACTTTACACAACTCTGAAGGACACTTTATCTGGACTGACCAGGGAAAAGTTGAGGCGATCCTAGAATGGTTCAAGGAACAGTTCACTGACCACGATGATGAGCCCTTGCACCTGTTCTCAGGAGACCCCAGGCCATTACTAACACCAATTAAAACAGCAGAAGTTGAGAAGGCACTTAAAGCCCTGAAAAATGGATGTGCATCTGGACTTGATGGCATGAGCAATGAACTATTCAAATATGCAAGTGACATTATCTCAAAACTGATCACGCACCTAATCAATTCAGCTTTTATGCACCACCTTCCCATCGACGCTGTAGACCAAGGCACCCGTATCGCACTACCCAAGCCCAAGAAGCCACGTGGGCCCCCAGCCAGTCTGCAGCCCATTGTACTCCTCAACAGCATACGGAAAACCCTATCCAATGTTACTCTATGCCACATCTGAGACAAGATCGATTACTTCACCGGATCATATCAAAGTGGCTTCAAACGTGGACGCAGCTGCGCAGAGATTGTAGGGGCTCAACGCATGCTTGTGACGGTAGTCATGTCCAAACACTGGGACTTCCACAAAATGGGCATTGACATGTCACGAGCCTTCGACACAATTAAACGCTCAAATATCCTAGATATACTACGCCAGGCCAGTTGCAATGAAGATGAGCTACGACTAGTGAGACTACTGCTTGCAGACACCAAGCTGAGAGTACGAGTCAAGTCAGTGAAGTCTGTAGAGTTTGAGACATCAATCGGCTCCCCACAGGGAGATGGTCTATCTCCGGTGCTTTACACCTGCCGCATTGAAATCTGTGCAGGAAAGTTCCACAAGACCAAACCCCCCAGTGTCAATACTGGGCATGCCGCTAGAGTTGGAATATGCCGACGATGTGGACTTCATAGACGAGGAAAAGAAACCCCTTGACGAGCTTCTCCCAATAGCTGCAAGCAAACTAAAAATTGAGAATCTCTTTATGAATGAATCCAAAACAAGTTTACCCACATATACCTATCGACAAAGCATGAAATTATAGAAAATGACGATCCACTCCGTGGTGGCGAACTATGGAGGAAAAGTAAAATCCTCGGCTCACTGCTTTGCAGTACTGCTGACATTGCTGCATGCTGCGTCATGGGGAACATAGCTTTCCAGTCCTTCTGGAAATCAAACAGATCAACATGCCCTTGATAAAGAGGCTACATTTATACACTGCAACCTGCGTTATCCTTGATGCTGTATAACTGTAACAGCTAAGCAGCTCCAAAGGCAGCTCTAGACAAACTCGATGCTTGCCACCGCAAACAATGGCCATACAGCATAATTTCCAACGATGCACTATACAAGATATGTAATACGTCGCCACTGTCTGTAAATGTCTGTGGATGCCAGAAGAGACACCAGCACAGAGAGCCTTGGAATTCGCCCTACTCGGAGCCAGCAAATACAAAGCCAGGAGAGGATGTCATTGCATAAATCTGCTAAGCGTGCTACGAGGTGACCTCAAGAAAGCAGGGCTCGGTACACTCAAGTCAAGAATGGACCTGAGGAAGCTAGGGATTTCGGCTGAGGACAAGACACAGTGGGCAAAAGCGAAGAAGGACTGATTGCAGTTGTAAGATGTTTCTACTACTACAGCCGCAGAATACAGTAATCATACACATACTGGTATTCATGACAAGTTCACTTGACCGATAACACACTTACTTGACTGATAATACAATCATTTGACCGATAATACACTTACTTGACCGATAATACACATACTGGTATTCATGATATAATCACTTGATCGATAACATACTTACTTGACTGATAGTACAATCACTTGACCGATAATACACATACTGGTACTCATGATATAATCACTTGACCGATAATACACTTAATTGACCGATAATACACATACTGGTATTAATGATATAACCACTTAACCAATAACACAATCACCTGACCGATAATACAATCAGTTGACCGATAACACAATCACTTGACCGATAAAACAATCACTTGACCGATAACACAATCACTTGACCAATAATACACATACTGAACTGATGATACAGTTGCTTGACAGATAATATACTTACTGGACTGATGATAAAATCAACTCACGGATAAAACACTTGATGAATAACACACTTACTGGACTCATAATACAGTTACTTGACCGATAATACACTTTCTGATATTCATGATACAATCACTTACTTGACCACTGACACAGATGTGTGACCAATAAATTACTACAGTACAGCTCAGAAGTAACTTATATTGTTTCCAAAGCAAAATAAAATGTACTGTTGAAAAGTGTGAACATAATTGGATTGGAAAATATTGCTGCCCTAGGCAACAGAATATTTCTTACTAATCAACATGATTCAGTTGTGTTTTGGAAACATGTTAACTTATTTCTATGCTATACTGTAGATTACTAGAATCCATACAATACAACCAGTTTACAGAATTCAAGAAAAGGGTCTAAAATTTAAAATATTTTTATTTCATGAAAATCTGCCAGTGATTTTTAGCGAAAGCGTTGTTCGCATTTGAAAGTGATGTGACAATGTTATGTTCCTAACCATATGGTATGCATCTAGCGCTACGCTCGTGTGCCTTAACCCTTACGATTCTGATGTCAAAATTTTAAATTTTCAAATTAAATCAAAAGATGAACTGGTGTTAATTTTTCAACAAATTTGGTGGACAGCAACACTGTCCAGCAAAATTGTTTAAAAATCTGCACCAGTTTCTTTGCTATTGAAACAGTAAAATGTAGAATACTGCCATCAGAGTAGCAAGGGTTAATGAGAAAATCAGTTCAGCACTAGTTGAGTCACAAATCTCCCCCCCCCCCCCCCCCCCAATAAAGCAAGACCTATAACTTTTCCGTAACAGTGGAAGGTTATTTATGCTACCAAGAGTTATTGCCCTTGACATTTGAGTATACTATTTAAATAGCTTAAGCATTAATGCACTAGAAAATAACGCGATATTAATTGTCATAAAATAATCAAGAGGAAATGCTTAAGATAAACACTGTCATAATTCATTATTAGATATAGCTCTTTAAAACATCCGATATCTTATAATACAGCTACAGAAGTTCTTGGAAAAATGTGAAAAATCAACGAAAACAGTAAATAATAATAATAATAACTGAAAGAAATAACATGATTATTTTATAAAAAGTAACAGAAACAAAATAATGGGAAAAAATTATGTATCGTGATTTTTAACAATATAATTTATTTACAGGTTATAATGAAAGGACACACATGAGATGAGAGATACATTACAGCTAAAAATAACTTAACCTGTTTTCAAAATAAAATATACTGTTGAATATGTTGAACATAATTGGATTAGAAGACATTGTTGCCCAATTTCTTCTAATCAAATTATGTTCAATGTATTTAAGAGAATATTTCTTGCACTGTGTTCAAAATTGCACACATACATTTGGTTTTGGAAACTGGTTTTAACTTATTTGTGCTGTACTGTAGGTAGAATAAGTACGGTTGATACACGCAAACACATCATTACTAAACACAAATGATCAATTAATCATATCTGCCTAACACTACATATTATCAAAAGTTTCTACACCCAGTTAAAGTTTCAAAATATTCAACAGCTTACCTGTATAGTTCTATGGAAATTAAGATTTAGAGACAGAGAGTGCAGGGATCGATTGATGTCAACACGGGCAATGGGTGGGTGGAGGTTAGCTAGAGATGGGCGGGGCATAGCTAAAACTGGATTCCTCCATTATATATATCCCCTGTGAATCTTCTATCATTTAGAGCTATATTAGGTATTCTTGAGAAATTTGATTAATGTTTTCCCGAGATGTGTTAAATTTTCTATTATAATGATGGCATAATGGACCTTTCCAGTTTTAGCTATGCCCTGCCCATCCCTATCTACGCTCCACCCACACCTCATCCGTGTTGGTAACGATTGATCTCTGAACACCCTGCCCATCAATTTCCAGAAAACTATACAGGTAAGCTGTAAAATATTTTGAAACTAATTTGACTAGGTGCCATTGCTGCCTGTGGCAGCAACAACCTCCAGTGAAATTAGTTTCAAAATATTCAACAGAATGTTTATTAAATGGTAAAGACATACAATTCGTACTCAGACTATTAAGCGTTGAAGACGGACCATATCGTGTCATTCATGATGTCATCATACACATGACGTAGTTGATTAATACGTCATATGATGTCATATGATGGATGGATAAATTTGGAAAGGTCCATTGCATGACTGTGTGACAACCAATAATGGTTTTTGTTTTAAAGAACTACTTCCACAATCACTGAGTAGCATAACAATAACATGGCGTATTTTACTTACACTTTAACACAAAAACGGCCGCTGCGGTGGTTTTCAGAAATCTTCATTTGCAGACCAAATGAAGACTTTTTTGAAAATGTATCACTGGAATGCCTGGCTCGATAACCGAGCTAGTCATTCCAGTGATACATTTAAAAAAATAATCTTCTCTTGGTCTGCAAATGGGCATTAAAATTTTCTTTAAAAAAAATGTAAGGGTTAAAAGCATGCTATTTCTTGTTTTAATCACTACTGACCTGACAGAACTACAGAAAGGGACTCTACTACCGAAAATCCACTATTGAAAGGGCGTGTGAAGACTGAAAATCATGATCTGTCCACCTGAAACTGATTGCTTGAATTATGCATAGGCAGGTCTGTTTAATAAAAATCACTGCTAAAAGAAATGTGATTCCTTAACTGTCACATTTGTTCAGGAAAATTTCAATTTTCTCATAGGATATGTCCATTTGCAAACCAAGAGAAGACTATTTTTGACAATTTGCCACTGGCATGATTGGCTTGGTTATTGAGCCTGTTATTCCAGTTGTAAATTGACAAAAATATTCTTCTATCGGTCTGCAAATGGACATTTCTCAAGACCACTGCAGAAGCCATTTTTGGCTGATATACATGTAAGTGTTAAAGGGCTAAGATAGCTGGCCAATCATGAACTTGAGCAAACAACCACTATCCTGTCATTGCAGAAAGCATGTGGCTTTATAGAGACGGGCTGGAGAACATCTGACAGATAAGTAAAAAAATACAGAAATCTATTCAATTAATTTAAATTAATAAAGAATTCATTTATTGTATCTAACTAGAATTTGAAAATTAACATCTGATACTACAAGGAACAAAAACGTAACCTGCCAACCAGTCCACAACTATATGGAATACACTGATATTAGACTCTAACAATTACATTTAAGCCTTTACAAGCTAATCCGGTGAAAAATGGCTTTTGTAGTGGATTTTGGAAATGTCTATTTGCAGGCCAAGAGAAAATTTTCTTTGGAAATTTAATACTGGATTGCCTGGCTTTAACATTGAGTCAGTGATTGCAGTCGTAAACTTTCAGTCTATTCTTGGTCCGCAAATTGACATCCAGTCTGCGGAAATTTCTGTATTGTTAATACCAATTTGACAACTAAAGGCGTAACTACACCTAGGAGAGGGTGGCTGTTTACCCATATCCTTACATTTTATTAATTCCTCAAGGTGGGTTTGTAAACATGGTTGTTTCAAGCAACCACATTAGCGAGGGTCAGTAAGACTTGTCTGGCTCTACATCACATGTCTGTATCCAAGAGGTTATCAAAGACAGCCTTGTCGAGTTTTATCTATATGTCTGTATCTTAGAGGTCGTCATAGACAGCCTTGTCTGGCTCTATCTATGTCTCTATCATAGAGGTCATCAAAGACAGCCTTGTCTGGCCCTATCTATGTCTCTATCATAGAGGTCATCAAAGACAGCCTTGCCTGGCTCTACATGTCTGTATCCTAGAGGTCATCAAAAACAGCCTTGTCTGGGTCTACATGTATCTACACATCTCTATCCTAGAGGTCATACGTCAGCCGTGTATGGGTCTATCTACATGTCTGTATCCTAGAGGTCATCAAAGACAGCCTTGGCTGGCTCTATATGTCTCTATCCTCGCAGCATACAGCAAGAACACTTATTAAAAATAATATTTTAACCCTTTAATGGTCAAGCCTGTCAAAAAGGTCCTGGGTAGGACGTCTGGAATGCCTGGCTCAATAACCAAGCCAGTCATTCGAGTAATAGATTTTCAAAAATAGTCTACTTTTCCTACAAATGAACCTTCAATAGGCAGAGTGTGATATTCTAGTTTCTGGACCAATCTTGACCATTAAATGGTTAACATCATAATAAATTAAGCACTATTTGTCCATATATACATATAATACATAGCTATTTTAACCCTTTAATGATCAAATTTTCTAAAGAAAATTATAATATTTGCTTATTGAATGTTCATTTGCAGGACAAGAGATGATTTTTGAAAATTTACCAATGGAATGACTGGCTCGGTTATCGAGCCACACATTCCAGTGGTACATTTTCCAAAATTGTCTTCTCTTGGCCTGCAAATGGACATTCCTCAAGACCTCTACAGAGGCCGGTTTTGGAGGGTTGGCCCAGTAAAGGGTTAAACATCGACAACAAATATTTTATAACATGCATAATATTTTGCAGCAACAATTCACCAGTATTACATTCGATATGCCGGCGTGTAAATATAGATATTAGTAGTGGTAACCCTTTAATGGCTACACCAGACTAAAACTAACCTCTACAGGGGTTTTGAGGAGTGTCCATTTGCAGACCAAACGAAGGCTATTTTTGAAAAATTATCACTGGAATGACTGGCTCAATAATCGAGCAAGTTTATCGAGCCAGTCATTCCAGCGTTAACTTTTCAAAAAATAGTTTTCACTTGGCCTGCAAATGGAGTCACTAAATGAAAATATAAGTTTTCTTGACCAATGTTGACCATTAAAGGGTTACATTCACAATCACATACTTGTTATAGACTGATGAATGACTGGATGGAATGAATCAACAATCACACTACATATCCTTCAGTAGGTAGGGAATATCCTGGTAAATATCTGGAAATTATCATGATAATGCAGGTTACCAGACCAATAATCTGCCAATATGTCCCAGTGTTGGTTCAGTAGAAGCCCACTCATCTGCATTATCAGTGTAATCTGACAAAGGCAGCACTAAGCAAAAATATTTTTAATTGGTTAAACATTTTCGTTCAGGATATCTTGCAATTGAGGTACTAGTATTCTAGTGATGAAAGATGCTAAAATGTATATAGTTAGGCCCATCTTTAAATCATTATTTACTTAACTTTACCCTAGCCACCCAAAAATCCTGAGAACAAAATGTGAATTTATTTCTAGGCATTCAATACAATTAGCATTTCATCTAAAGTAATATTAATTTGACATGGAACATTAGTAATGGAAAATAACTAATTTTTTGCCTGCTTACATGTAGCTTAGTTAGGCCCATCTTTAAATCATTATTTACTTAACTTTACCCTAGCCACCCAAAAATCCTGAGAACAAAATGTGAATTTATTTCTAGGCATTCAATACAATTAGCATTTCATCTAAAGTAATATTAATTTGACATGGAACATTAGTAATGGAAAATAACTAATTTTTTGCCTGCTTACATGTAGCTAGAATCTATTTTATAATATTAAGTTTGTTACCCTAAACATGCTAACTAAACAATAGTTTAACCTTTCAGTGGCCCAGCCGGACAAACTCACCCTCTGCTTATCACTATAATGACTTGCTCAATAACAGAGTCAGTGATTCCACTGGCAAAGGTGGCAAAAATAGTCGTTTTCTAAGCAAAAATTTCAATTTTCCCTGATAAATGCTGACCATAAACGGTTTACTATGTCAAGCTATTGTCCATATTGAGACAGAAAAGTAACATGTGCAATAAATATCCACAAGCCGGTGTAATGAATTAACTAACTCACAGCAGTATTAATTTTTGGTATAATTCTAGTAATAACCAAGCACCATGACCATTGTTATTAAACACACATATATGTATATTATAGTAATAATAATATTGCTAGATATATATATATATATGTATAAAGTATCATATATGTATGATGGTATAGATGTTACAAGTTTGTACCTGCTCATTTTATTCGACACCTCTGCTGATGATAACAGACCTTTCCAGTTTTAGCCATGCCCCGCCCATCCCTAGTTAAGCTCCACTCACGCTTTGCCTGTCTTGGGATTGATCGATCCCTCAACTCCCTGACAATTAGTTTTCAGAAATTATACAGGTAAGCTGTTGAATATTTTGAAACTAATTTGATTGGGTGCTGTTGCTGCCTATGGCCTTTTAATTTCAAAATATTCAAGAATGTTTATTAAATAGCAAAGACATACAATTCGTAAAACGTGTCGGACGATTTAAGCGTTTAAGTGACTAAATCGAGTCATTCATAATTGATTATAACATCGTCCTACATGTCACATAGTTTGATTATGACATCATTTAATGGATGGATAAACAGGAAAGGTCAATTATTACAGCATATCTATACATGTACATGTACTAACATTGAAAACAATTTGTAACATTGTATGCAAATAATCGGGAATGTTTATTTACTACATATTTATGTGATTTGTTGTCTGGTACGCGGCTCATATTTTATTATTATTAGTATTATTGTTATTATTATAGCATTACATTGCTATTATTATCCTTGCCCATTAAGAAGAGGGCATTGCATGCCTGTGTGTGTCTGCTTGACTGTCTCTGTCTAGAGCTGTTTCTCAAAAACTTCTGATCAAATTTGGCTCAAATTTTAACACAAGAAAGGGCGTGACCATACACTAGGATTCCACAACTTTGGACATGATAAAAAAAAAACCCCGAAAATCCGGAAACTCTTTACAATGTTTTTGCATCTTGTATTGTCAGTTCGTGTGCATGTGGTCCATCACTAAGGCACTGCCATTGATAGATTACCTAGTGTAAATATCTACTCTTTATCAACTAAAGAGTTTTGAAGATGAATCAGGACTGAAGGTTGTTTATACTGTTGTTAACTCACAGAGTCAAATGTGTGAATACCCGAGTACAGCCATATGGGCAGATTTTTTAGGACATACATCGGGCCTTATTCATGAAGAGTACATAAGAATGAAAAAATAGCTAAGTAGGATGTAAACCTCCAAAACTGTCATGTGTCTGTATTCACCTATATTAAATGAATATTTATCACCGCTTCATGAATATGACACAGTTGGGTCTTCTAAATAGGTGTGGGCATTTAGGCGGGTGCGTCAGCTAGACAGCTACCCATGTTCCTGAAAACGATCGCTGATGTGGATAGAATAAAATAATCAGCATTTATTCTTAAATCAGCGTCTAGGCAAGATAAAGTTATATTTTGGAAACATTTGGCCGAGATAACTCACTGTCTCAATATATTTTTTCTCCTGTCAAATGACAGTTTTGACACTGCATCTATTTATACAATAGTTTTTCATTCCAAAATAAAACATACGTGTGCCAGAACCTCTTAACCCTTTCAATGACAAATCCCTGAAAAATAGAATTCTGTATGATGTATCACATATGCAGTTAAATATTTTGAAATTAATATGACTGGAAGCCATTCCTGCCTAAGGCAGCAATGGCTTTCAGTCATATTAATTTTCAAATATTCAACAGCTTTCCTGTTTGTTTGCTCTGAGATTGAGATACAGGGAAATTATCAGTGAAAGTGCTAAATCATAGGACAGAAAGGAAAAGATTCTTATTGATGTAAGGAATATACGTGAATATTTTAAAACTAATTTGTCTTGGAGCTGTTGCAGGCATCTGGCACCAACAGGTTACAGTTGAAATAGTTTCAACATATTCATCAAAAATAAAGATCTTCCCCGTTATCAAATATTGACAGACATATAAATGGTCTGACTCCTACAAGTTACAAGAGAAAAATTCCAATGGGCAATAACTCTGGACCTGCTGAATATTTTGACAACAATTTGACTGAATGTTGTTTGTTTATTAGCCACCAATAACTTTCAGTCAAATTCTTTTCAAAATATTCAGCAGGTCCAGAGATCAACTCATGGAAAATGTATCCTGTAGAATTTCAGGAGGCAGACAGCTAATCTCCCTAAATTGTTACAAATGTCAGGCCATCACAAGTTATCAAAATATACATGTAGGAGATCTCCAAATCAGTTTCCAATTAATTTTTTAATTTTTCTTATTAAATCTAATCCGTGTTCTAGATTACACTAGCTACATGTATGTATCTAAGAATGTGTAACATCACAATGTGTGTGCTGCCGGAGGGCTTGTCGAGGGCAGCATGTTATCCATACACAGCTTTGCTTCTTGTTTGAGTTCTTTAGCTTCTTCCTTCAAGCGACCAATCACCCATTCCATAGCTTGTCGACCCTGAAAGCGAGCATCCGTACAATGTACATACATTAATCACTTAAAGTGAAACAGAAGTGTCAAAGCATGCCAAGTGATACTTTTATTTTTGAATTACTAAATAGTAAATTTCGTCACAAGAGTCATTTCATCAATTTCTCATAAGAATCACAGAGTGACATCATCTCATCAAGGATTGTTGTGGTATGATGTCATCATGTAGAAAATCCAAGAGGATAATAACAATGTATGTGGGTGTTGGGTTATGGCCCACATGAAAAGGTGCGTCCTCGCCCTGCTAAGTTGATTCCTATCGGTTCCATGGTGTGGAGTTGGTGAGTCCAATGGGATTCTTTGGATCTCCTCCATGGTGTTGACTCTGGGTCTGCGGGGTCAGAGGAGAGTACCTGTATGGTAGCTCATGTGGGCTCTTGTGTGATTGTTTTTATTGAAGTGACGTGAGAATGGGGTGTCATAACTTTCTTTTTTGTGGTGATTGGTTATGGACCTAAGGTGTTCTTGGATCCTTATTTTGAATGGTCTCAGGGTCTCTCCCACGTATTGTTTGTGGCATAGTTTACAGTTTAGCAAGTAGACTACATTGCGTGTCTGGCAGCTGCCTATGATTTTGCATCTATACGTTAATCCAGTATGGTGGCTTTTGAAGAACCTCGTTTTCTCCATATTGTTTCAGATAGTGCAGTTTTTGGTAGTGCATTCTAGGGAAATGTTGCTGTGTGGGCGTACAGCATCGGAGGGGTCTGGGAGTCTGGCCCGGACTATATGGGCCTTGACAGTTTTGTTCCTCTGAGAGCCGAATAGTGGTTTCTCTGGAAATGCATCCCTGCATCTCTGGCTGGCTTGGAGGATGGGCTAGTATTTGTTTGTCACTTTTTTGAGAAGCATGCCTGTGCGGGTGAATTCGCAGACAAAGATGTGCCTGATCGATTTGTTATGTGTGGTGTGGGGGGGGGGGCATTGGGTGTCGGAGTTGTGGGTTTAAGGAGGGATGCCCGTTCCTTGCCCCTAGCCTTTAATTTTGAAGTGGTCAGGAGGGGGGAGGGATACCCTCTGGCCATGAAATGTTGTTCCAGAGCCAGGCTTTGTCATAGTCCGTGATGTCCGTACATATACTCCTGAGTCTGAGGAATTGTCCATAGGGACTGGCATCGTTGCATGTTGACGGATGTGCAGAGGTATAGTGCAGATATCCGTGTGTACTTGTGGGTTTCGTGAAGAGATTGAATTTAATCTGTTCTTCATCTCTGTTCTGTACCATAGTGCTTGGGTGGCCGGAATTCATGTGTGTGACAAATTCAGCGAGGACATTTGGGCCTTGTTCCCAGATCAGAAATATGTCATCTATGTAACGTAGATAGAGCACTGGCTGGTAGGGGTATTAGACAGGTTTTTCTTCTAGGTCGGCCATAAAGATGCATGCACATGTACAGGCAGCTTTGCTGCCCCTGGCGGTACCACCTATTTGTAGGTAATGCTCGCTATTGAATTCGAAGTTATTGCATTCAAGGACAAGTTTGAGCAGGTTCAACAAGTTTCTCGTGGAGAGAGTGCCTGGAACGCCATGTTTCATGCAATGTTTTGCCACTGCTCTTAACCCTTCATTGTTGGTGTATAGGGAGGTGACATCCATAGTTACTAATAGTGACTCTGATGTATGATTTGATACATGTACGTGCACTTTGATGTGTTCGTCTACAAAGCTGCCGATGAGCTCCATTGGGCATCCATTACCGCTGATTATGGGCCTACCCATCACACTAACATGAACCCTCTCACATAGCTTCGAGGCCGTACTTGCAGACCTGTGATTTCTCGCTATGTGAAGTAACATTACGCTAGCGGGCTGGAAGTAGCAAATAAGATTTCTGCCTACTTCACGTGATAGGCGAGACTTCGCCGGGTGACCTAATTTACAATCACGACACGAGGCTCAAGGGGCCTGTGTCGCGCGCTCACCTGGAGCACCATCAATTTTTGTCAAAATTGTTGGTGGGTGGTTTAGCAGTCTGTTAAATGAGTTTGTAGACATTTTTGCAAGTGCAATATGGCCGCCAAACACACTACATTTTGATTGGCCCACGGCGCCCATGTTTTTTTGAAGGATCAACTTCCCTTGGACAAATTTCGGCTTGATGCCTTCTGGAGGAGTAATTTCTGTGAAAATCAGGTCATCCAAGATGGTCGCCGAACCATTTGGTCAATCAAGTCCTCTTGAACAAAATTGGTTTAACTTTTGGCCTAGATGAAGATTCCCCAAGTGGTTTCGGAGAAGATTTTTAAAGACATTTCCTGAAATTGGCCGAAATCCAAATTGGCAGCTGGGCAAATTGGCCGAACCCGACTTGGATCACATGCCCTAAGGATGCTTCCTGCCAAATATAGTTGAAATCGGCCTGGTAGTTCTCGAGAAGACATTTTAAATTTCCCATTGCTTTAGCATGGGAGCTTTTGACGGGAAAATTATGCAAGATGGTCTACCGGAAAAATTAACCAATCAAAATTCTTAATAGAAGTTTTGAAGCCAATCACTTCCAGTTAAATTTGGCTAAAATTTTCCAAGTGCTTTAGATGTTTTAAAGTAAAAGTGGATAGGTCATGATGGACGAGGGATGGTCGCCATGGCATAGGCTCATTTAATGGGCATTCTGTCTAGATGAGCTAATAATGTATCAACTGCTTTCACTGACCTTATTAGCGTTAGATGATACATTGTTTGTAGCTATGGCTTCCATGTAGCTAGCCAGGGGTACTCCACTCACTGTCACTGAGGCTTCTTGTTTCAATAGTGTTCTGTAAACAATAGGTAAACACGTCATTATAGAACATTTGTCGGAAAGATTAACATTTTAGCTCGGTGAATGTCCATTGGCAGGTGAAGAAAGGTATTTTTCTTTTTAAATTATCTCTGGAATGAAAGAAAAGAAAAATTTACAAATATTTTTATCTTGGCATGCAAATAGTTTAAGATGCCAAGATATTTTAGAATTTTCAATCTATTCATTTCCGAGGTAATTATTTTTCCAAGCCACTGTCAAGGCCATTTTGGCCATCAAAAAATAGAAAGTAGAGAATACAACAATCGCAATGGCATACAGTGATGATACACTCACACCTCTCTTAACCATTTAATGGGCAAATGTGGTCAGGAGAATTCCAAGGGTCTCATATTTCTTCTGCATTCGACGTTTGTCATGGACTGATACTCATCGCTGTTGTAAACTGAAACGTTTGGCCTGGGTCCCGAGTAGTACACCCCCCCACCCCCACCCCCCCAACTTTTCCTGCAAGAAGTGCCCTTTGGCCACATCTGGTCACACATTAGGGTGAGGAGAGGGCATGTTTGAAGCTCATGCTGTGGAATCTGTACATTTATAGACTATAGAGATTCATTTTGAATTGGAAATTAAAATTAATATTTGAGCAAATTATTCCAGTGATAAATTTAAACCAGAAATGTGGTTGCCATAACTTTAGACTTTAAATATAATTCTACTTGTACATAGACAAAGGCAAAATACACCTAAGAACTACATGTAGTTTATCAGTATCCATGAGCTTTTCATGAGCTTTGACCTTTTGATCACAGGGTCATTCCCTCTCATATAAGCTGCTGTTGCTTAGATTGGCACATACCTCGTTTTGTCGTTTGGGTCAGCGGAGTAGATCAGATGTTCATCAAAAGACACAATGTTGCAGAATGTTAACTGTGAAACATAACGAGGCATGAGAATATAATATCTCCGTAATGGCTTAGAAACACAAATTAATTTCTAGCTACGCACCACTCATTTCTAGCCAAACTCTGCCAACTTTGTACGTGTTAGAATTTACATACTTTAAATCTTTAAAATGGTCATGCTGGCCAAAACCGGCCTCTGTCATGGTCTACCTCTGTAGCATTAGTGGTCACAATTTCATGATTCGTCAGAAAAATGCTTTAAAGAATTGTTGCATTGAAAGTCTGTTTGCAGGCAAGATTATTTTTGAAAATTTATCACTGGACTAACTGGATCAGTTTTATTGAGTCAGACATTTCAGCGTTAAATTTTCAAAATTAGATTCCTCACGGCCTGCAGATGGACATTTCTCAAGACCATTCCAGAGGCCATTGTGGCCCGCTTGACCATTCAAGGATTAAGCTCCATTGCAGGTTTAGTTCAAATCTGTTTAGACTCGAATAGGCTAAGTTACATTTGTATTAATGAATACCTGTCATTAGTGACCACCTGTTGATGGTGACTACTATTTGGTGTATCTTAACACCTTCATGGATGAAATTCTGACACATAAATCTCAAAACAACCATTGAGTACAGCACAGAAACAACATTAACATGTTTCCAAAACAAAGTAAAATGTAATGTTGAATATTTTCAACATAATTGGATTGGAACACATTGCAAGGTCTTCCAATCCAATTAGGTTCAAAATCTTCTTACATCGTATTCAAAATTGTACCAACTAACATGTTTCTGTTTTAGAAAATTTTTAACTTATTTATTAGCTTTACTGTATTCAAAAGCTGTTGATTATCTTGAAAATAATTTGACTGGAAAGCATTGCTGCAATCTGCAATTTTCCATGAAAATAAATTTCAAATATTCAATAGGATTTTGTATGGTTGGATCAGTGATAGGGCTAAGGCGATCTATGACGTGGACATAGTACATGACTTGTCCAGCAATAACGATACAGAGTACCAAACTATGTGGAGTACTACTGGGTCTATACGCATACTCACATTACGAGATCTCATTGACATTATTTTCCTCTTCGGGTCCACTTCAGAATGTTCACTCGCGTAGCACACAGAGTCCGCGCCAAATATCTGCAGCAAAGATTTATAGCAGATTAAATGAGCTAACCCATTTACCAATGACTGTGATATGGGAAATAATTAACTCTTGGTCATCAGAAACAGCAATTTTAAAACAAGAATTGACATCATAGATGTGTCAACATGCCATGACCTATTCGAATAGATACAAAAATGTAAACAGTTCTTTGGACACCCAATCAACAGAGGCCAATTCTGATGAAGACCCCTTCAGTAGAGAGTGAGTTACATTGTATTGTCCAGAAGCACAATGCGGTATTAAATAGGCCAACTTGACCTATTCAATTTGACAGCAAAAACAAGAGGATACAATAGACCCAAAAGGCAATATACATGTAGGTTTGATGCTGAAAATCCCATCAGCAGAACTTGCGATATCATCATGAAATGTAACAAAACAGTCATGACGATTACCAAAAAAATCAATATCATTCTTTGGCCACCCAAAGACAACCTCTGCCCTAAGCCTCAGGCAATCTTGGTGAAGAACTCTAGATATCATACAGAAGTGCAGCTGCATTAGTTAATTAATTCTGTCAGCATTAGTGATATTTTTACTGCAAAATCAATATGGGTTTTCCACCCAACACACCACCACCCCAGGGTAACTTGCCCCTAACGGTCTTTGAAGTCTTGTAGTGGAACTTGAGCTACCATCCAGAAATAAAACATAATGGCCTCAATAGACATGAGCCGATCTGTCACTCAAGCATCTGATGCCATAATTAATTATGTTCTTTGTTAGCTGGCATTACAATCAAAGTTGTAAGTCTGTCATGAAAGTGTATGAATTTCATGTCTTTTAGTAAATACTACCAAAATGGTTACTCTGCAATGAAGCACACTATAATTTAGTGCGTGCATGTTGTGTGCGTGTGTGTGCGTGCGTGCGTGTGTGTTTAACGATGTCATAGAAATACATTTGTATTGTCCATGAATAATTTAATGAATAGAACATTGATAACTCTAAGATGCATGCAGACCTGTATCTATATTTTCTGATAATATATGAACATTTAACATACTGCAGCACACCACATTGGCATTCCCCAGCTTGTACTGAATAACCGGTGTGTTTTCAGGACACCTTGTTTGGTGACATAACGGTCGACAACATCAATACCAAACACATTCGGGTTCATAGGATTTGGATACTTTCTCCATGCCGCCTGTGCCACGGTCTCCCAGGAATGACTGAAAAACAGAAGACGACCATTATTAAAGTTTGTGAACTTTTTTCCTCTCTGCAGGCAGCCAATAAGATGATGCAATACATTGGGCTGTTCGGCAAGACAAACATAAAAATGGCTGACATTCACAGTAGATATGTGCAGCATACAAGTGGTCGAGCCGCCAACAGCTTTGCAATCAGTAATTTCCTAAAACTGGTTATAAATATAATTTGAAACAGGACCTACATCTTTTTCAAGCAAGGCATCTGCAGAATTAAACTTAATGGTCAAGCCGACAAAAATTGGACATGTAGCATAGTGTGGGTCCGGAGCAAATAATTGGAGTGGCCCCAAGGTTTTCAGGCACTAGAAGCCAATCCAGAAGGGTGTCTGGCTGTCCTGTGACAAAATATTTATATATAGATGCTCTCAGATGGCATCTCCTGCAATTAAATAGACATGATGGCTAATTTTCGGAAAATCTAACATGGCCATAAGACAATAGAATTCTCATTTGACTGCTTGAAGCTTATCATCATATAACCCATGTTTGGTTGAAATCGAGCTGTTGATTAATTAGTACATTAGTAGTGATTTAAAGGATTAACCAACCTTATTCATGTACACAAGTTCGGAAGCATATGACCATACTAGCATAGGATCCCCCCGAAAAAATTAAACCAAATAGAAATTCTGTATACAAATTCAGAAACCTACCACCGTAAAGTCCTTTCAGGCAAGTCTGGTTGAAACGCCCAAGCAGTTAATGAGGAGTAGCGTTTCAAATGATTTCCCACCATTTTCCAGAAAATTCAAGATACATGGACACCGAAAAAATTGACCAATCAAAATTCTGTATACAATTTCTGAAGCCTAGCCCGACAAGGTTCATTCATAAAAAATTAAGTCGAAGGCGACGGATGGTCATCTGTCGCCATGGCATAAGCTCACTTCGCCATTCTGGATAAAATCCAAGATGGTCGTCGGCCAAATTGACCGACCAATTTCTTTTGTAAAAACCTGTATCTTTCCTAGATTGCTTTACTATGGGAGCTTTTGGTGGGAAAATGATCCTCGATGGCCACCAAAACATTTATCCCAGTTTCGAAAATGGCAAATTTTAAATCAGAATACCCATTACCCAAAAAACAACATAAATGAATTTCGGCTTCAAAATACATTAAATAAAAAATCCAATATGCCCGCCAAACAAGTTATATTTTGATTGGCTGATGGTGGCCTTGATTTTCACCATTTCAACTTCCATTGAACAAACTTCGTGGCCTTTAGTCACTAATCATATCTCCCAAATTTCGTCACGATCAGTTCAGTGGTTCTGGAGTTGTTTTCGCGAAAACTACTGTAGGTCATCCAAGATGGCCACCAAAGCATTTGGCCAATCAAGTTCCTTTGAGCAAACTTGGTTCAGCATATGCCCAGCCCTAGATGGCATTTCATGAGTTTTGAATTGAACCGCCAAGCAGTTTCGGAGAAGATTTTTAAAGATGTTTCTAAAACTCAATAAAAATCCAAGATGGCCATCTGCCCAATTGACTTCGTTTGAACAAACTTGGATCTCTTTGCCCTAAGGGTGCTTCGTGTCAAATATAATTGAAATCGGCCCAATGGTTCTCGAGAAGACAGTTTTTATTTCCCATTGTTTAGCATGGGAGTTTTTGGTGGGAAAATGATCCAAGACGGCCGCCAAAGCGTTTACTTGACAGTTTTGAGTGGTTAATTTGAAATCAGCATACTCAAAAAACCTTTATAAAACCAATTTTGGCTACAAAATCCATCAAATAAAAACTTGACGGACAGACAGACTCCGGACAATGGATGGTTGCCACGGCACAAGCTTATTTGGCCATTCACGCCAGGTGAGCTAGAAATGTTCGGGAAATCAATTTAAAAAGACTTCTCCTCATTAACTGCTTAGCCAATAATTATAACCACACTTTACTGGCCGTCACCATCAGAACTTGAATACAGAATTTTGAATGGTCAATTTTTTCAGCAATCATCTTAAATTTTCTGAGTTTTGGTAAATCAGTTTAAAGCCTACTTCTCATGAACCACTTGACCAATTCCAACCAACCTTGGCGAGAAGGATTCAATGGCTGTGACTTCAGAACTTGTTTTCAGAATTTTGAATGCTCAATTGTTTTCAGCGGTCATCAATAATTTGGATTTTCACAAAATTTTTGGGAAATGAGTTAAAAGACCAAGCTCATTAACTGTTTAACCGATGTCAAGCAAACTTGGCTGTAATAACCCTAAGGTGGTAGGCTTCAGAACTTGTATGTACAGGATTTTGATAAGTTTTCTCGGTAGTAATCTTGAATTTTTCAAAAACTCGGAAAATCAAGTAAAAGACCGATTTAAACTATACATTTAAAATAAATTTATTAATAGTTCAATAATTATTTTTATTTTCACCCACACCAGTCACCCACCAACAACAGCCTGCAAAATCTGGTGCTATGCACTCTTTAATCTGCGCTCTATCGCAGATTGTTGTTTTTACTCAGGATCTTTCTTATTATTATTCTTCTCCCAAAAGTTTAGGAGCTATCTCCTCCTACAGTTTTCATCTTATCAACTCCAACCTTGGTCAACTTCAAGGGCCCATGCCACAATCGATGGCTATTACTTTTATTTAGGATCCATTCAACAGTTTTTGAGCTACCCACCTTTGGAGTGAGCAAAAAGTCCCATAGGAAATGTATGGGGATTTTCAAAATTGATATTTGAAGTCATACTACAGCTAGAGTTTTGAACGAATCACCTTATTTGCTGAGGATGTTAACAATGACCATTTTTTTCAAAATGCCCACCAGACCTTTGACCCCCACAATGCATGGAAAAAACTCCCAAAGGAAATGTATGGGGATTTCAAATGAATGTTTGAAGTGCTACTACACCTAGAGTTTTGATCGGAGCACTCCCATGCTTGGGTAGGATGTTGCCACTGATGATTATTTGTGAAAAAAATAATTTTTTCAAAATGGCCGCCATGAAGAAGTTTTGGGCCAAAATTTTTTTTGGGGTCAGTGACCAAATTTTCTTTTGCAGAAATGAACTCGTGGAAAAAATAGTTTTTGGGGAAATTACTTTTTTCTCAAAATGGCCGCCAAAATGAGTTTTGCTCTGATCAACTTGAAATTTAGTCAACTCCTAGCCCTCATATTGACTTAATTTGGTATTAAATTTAAAGTTGATCTGACCAACAGTTTTCGAGAAAATCTGTTTTTCTGCGCCACATATCCCCATAGTAAACCTATGGGAGCAATATTGGAACAGGGTTATCTCTTGTAGTTTTCTTCCGATTCTCTTCAAACATGGCCAGATTCTAGAACATTGAGAGATCTAAATAATTTCCTATGAAAATTTTAATATCTCCCTTGGTGCCAAGGTCATTCACGAGCAAAGCTTTTCAGTTTTCATGATTGTCATAAGCTACCTGCCTTTCATCATGCAACTTCAAAGATCATGTTAGAAGACACACCATATTTCATCTCTTTATTAGAAGAGGTCTTATACTATTTCTTCATGGCTAGACATCGCAGATTTACAGTTACTTCAGTAAATGTTCTCTAGTTATACTTATCATTACATTGCCATATAGAAGAATATTTGCACTTTCCCATGATCATGACATTTGTTTAACTCAATCTACTATACAAACATTATATAATTAAAATTGTGCGGATGATACTTTCTTGATGGCTATCTAAACACAACTGATTCAATGTTTACAAATTCGTAAAAAATAATGGCTTCTTGCTATTAACAAGTTCAGACACGTATTACTCAAGCCGATGTGTGTTCCCGGTACGGTTACCATTAATAGCGCGGTTTAGCATACACTGGGAACCCTATCTGATGTTGCCGTCCATAAACTCTCACGCAATAACGGCAAGATTTTGCAAGACTGGCGAGAATTCATGTTTGATGACGTTTTACACAAGCCAAAGTGTGTTCCCTGTACGGTTAAACATGCAGTTTAGCTTATACCGGGAACCAAACGACAAGATTTTGCGAGAATTTGTGTTTGATGATGATTTATGAGAAAATGTCTGCCGGGAGAATTGCAATTGCCGATATTTTAATTTTCCATACCTTTTCCATAGCGGTAACACAAAATATTGATTTTCCATACTTTTTCAAGCCTTGGAAAACGTTTTCTTAATTTTCCATACTTTTTCCAGACCTGCATACAAACCCTGCATGGCGACACCGTAACCAAAGTAAAAGATGATCGCAAACAACTTTTTTCCAAACGATTCCCGCTTATTAGCGAGTAAGATAATAAATTACAATGTACAAAAAACTGTCAACATTATGATTATAATATACATGCCTGAACCCTTCTTCCTAAACTCATCTCTAACTCACAAAAATCTAACATATAAAACTTCTAGCTGACTGAAACACGTCGTCTGCTAATTTGTTTACGTCGTTGACATTGTCAAGCCTCATGATCATTGACTCCCCCTCGCTGTTGGAGGATTAAACTGTATGGAAAAAATAATGGCCGCCATTTATAATAAGCTCAGAACGTCGCTACGTCATAACGCTTATTACACGTTATCATGTAATTTTTGGGGTTTCCCAATCACGCGTCTTACAAACAAACTATGGCATGTCTTATTGCATACTGCATGAGAGAATCAAGATTTGGACCGATTTAAAAATAATTAAGTGTTCTGTTTAAGACTTGTTAACCTGGAAAGCATTCTTGATATTTTCTCTGGGTTTTGACTACATGGGGCCACTGCAGATACTATTCATTGTTTACCGTGAGAATATGGTATATCTCCTCAGAAATACGACCACCTACCAAGGTGCTTTCTCGAGCCGATATAAAACCATTCATCTACACAAAACTGGATTTTATTTTGTTAACAATTCGCTGAATAGATATGACATTCAAATCCCAATAACATTTCAATCAGGGAAGATTAATTTATTTTATTGTGATATCAGTTGTGGCAAGTAACCGGGATGCTCACTTTCCAATATAGTCAGATGATTATGGACCACCATCATCAACTCGGACAAATGTGTCTAATTTATATTTAAAATTATTTATGCTTGGGGCACTTACTACAGATTCTGACAAATTGGTGGACCGAAATTCAAAACTAAGGCAGGTGATACAAACAAACTAAGTAAATGAAAATGACATTTATACGAAAACTGGTGTCGTATATTCATAATTTTAGTGATGGTCTTCAAATGACGGAAAAATGGTGTATTACTCAAATACGTGTTCTGATGTCCAGATCTTCATCTCGATTGTAATTGTTTTTTGATCTGAAAGATGTTTATGGCTACATGTGTATTTGATATGGACAGTTCCGGAAGATAGGTGACCTTTGCTGACCTCGACTGCTTACGCAAGCGAATATAAACATGACGTCATCAATGTCTGACGACGAGTTCCCGGTCATTCAGCGGCTACTTATTCATTCGCTACTCGTTCTGAAAGTCTATCTATAAGGCTGACGGCTATTGGTCAGAAGACTCGGGATGTTAAGAAGCATCCAATGAAACGCCGGATAGTAAGTGGTTTTGGTTTTCTGGTTTACATAGCAACGGCTTCCAAAATGGCCGTCGAAATAAAAGAAATCCGTCATAAATATTTAGTTAAACGCGTCCCTAGCTAAACAATGATTGCATAGTAAGTGTATTATTGTCATGTCTAATTACTTTTTTGTAATACTGTATCCATTTATGTGTGTTGTTCTATATATTGAAAATGACACATCTTAAAACTATGTATTTTCGTGGTAACACTTCTAAAATAACTCTATTATAGAAACTGCTGAACGCAGGCACATGGCCTCTAAGTTCATTTTAGGAATCATATTCCCTCGTCAGTTTGGTTAGGTCGTTTCTAGGAGAGGTTGCCTCAAAAGAGAATTTGAAATGTTCAAGTTCCCAATCATCATCATCATTGTCTCAGGACATAAGCCGGTTGGCTTTTTATTGTCCCGGCAGTATTAAGTTTTAAATTACTGCAATTGCTTAAAGAGAGGAGTGGTATCATCAGTAATTATATGTTCATGTCTAGGTAATTTACAATTTGTACAAATTCCACTGGCGCGGATTCCACACACAGTCATTTAATTTACACTTCATTGAGCTACTATGTACAATATGTGGCGACATCCATACCCATATACACATATATACACACATGCGTACATACATACATACCCACATATATACTTATATATACATATACATACATACATGTATATACCTACATACATATACACATAACACATACATGTACACATATACAACACATATACATATATTCATACATAGACACACCTATGCATATACATACATAATCACATACGTACGCATAAACATATATGGAGTGGCGCGGTTACCACACCATGTCAACACTATTACAATGCAATTGAGACTGGGATTAACTCCTAGTATAATTAAAGCATGGGACGGCGCGGATGCCAAACCAAGTCCACTGATCAACATTAAACACTTGTGTACATACATACACACATACATATATATATATATCATACATATAGTCATATACACATATCAACAAATAGACCAATGGGTGCATGACTCGGTGGGACAAGCACTCGAAACCGAAGCCTCACACATATGGACTGGCGCGGTTACCACACCATGTCAACACTATTACAATGCATCTGGGATTGGGATTTGACCATATATTAATTAATGCATGGGATGGCGCGGATACCACACCAAGTCCACTGACCAACATCAAACTATTTTCCTATGTACTGTACATGTTATTTTTATACAATGGCAGTTAACCCCTACCATTCTGGTGTCCGTAATCCCACTTATGCTGTGGGAATAGCAAAGAACCGGTGTACATTCTTCAACAACCCCGGTTGAAGATGTTACTGTCTGCGACAGCACCATCTCCCCCCGAGTTTGCTGAAGAGTGAACACCGGTTCATCTTTTAATTTAGTTTGAAAATTGAAAGCTTTGACACCAGGGTGGCAAGGGTTAACAGTGAGCGCTTTTGTACATCTTTGCATATGTGGTATTCTCACGCAGGGTTATCTTCTTGCAATACCTACATGTTACATAATGTGCTAGACGTGTAACAACACATATGCATGCCTGTAAAATGTCATGGAACGGCGCGGATGCCACACCAAATCCAATGACAAACATCAAACCAACGATTAATATGTACGAGTCCTATCTACTAATATTATTAAATTGCTATATTCCTTATTTAAATTCAATATTATATAATTTGTACATATTGCAGTCTGGCGCAGATTCCACACCTAGAGCCAATGCAACCTTATCTTGTAAATGTATGTGATACATGTGTCTTAGGTTAATCAAAGTTGTACTTCATTCCGCACAGATGTGTGTCTAGTTTTGATTTGAAATCGGAGATGTTTTTTGCTTCAACCACATGTTCTAGTAGTGCATTCCACTGTTGCGCGATTCCTTTGGTGAAGAAGAATTTCCGTATGTTCTTGCTACAGTGGTCTACTCTTATTCTGTAATTGTGTCCCCGTGTTATGTTGGAGCGCGGTTCTATACAGAAAATAGATTGGTCTAGGTTGTACATGTTGTTCTTCAGTTTGTATACTTCGATTAAGTCCCCACGAGTTCTCCGGTATTTAAGAGAAAATAACCCTAGTTCTCGTAGTCTGGCCTCGTACTGCAGACTAGGCTTGCACGATATTGTCCTAGGAGGTATCGCGATATATCGTTGTGAGAAAATCGTGATATTTCGATATATCATATAGCTTATTTTATGGCATGAATTCACGGGCCAAATTGGTCTTGGGTTGAGTTGGACTGCATGGTGTGGCTTATGTAGACATGTCGGCTTCCCTATGAGAGTTCATATCAGTTTTAACCGAATATAACTTCTAATTGGTAAATTTCAGCAAAAACATTACGACATCGCCCGCTTATCCTTGTGGAGAAGCAGAACAGACCACAGAGCACATACTTCAATGTCGCAGTACGTATCAGCTGCTGAGAGAAGCGATCTGGCCTTTGTCAACCTCTTTTCTTGAAAAGCTGTATGGGCCTGTGGAAGAACTGCAGAAAACCACAGATTTCATCTTGAGAACGGCTCTGTAAGTGTGATACCAGTAATCGAAAAGAAGAACAAAAACATTAAATGCAGTTGCCAAGATGCTTAAAGAGCGATCGTTAATAACATGAAAATAGGAAATTTCCTGGTGTAAATCTTTGACGCCTTACACCGTGGCTTAATGTATGGTCGAGTTGGTTAAATTCGTGAGTACCGAAATTCGTGAATTTGTTTTTATCGCGCTCGTTCTATGATGTAATGTTGCATGGAACGCATCTACACAATAGCCACTTTTTGAGTGAAAGTTCTGAAGCTTTTGACAAAGTTTTGAGCAAAATACTCAAAACCAGAAACTGTTCATACAATTACTGATGGTAGTGATAAAAATTGCAAGATTCCTTAATGCACCTGTCTTAGATTACTTACTTGCGCTTATTTAGCAATCCAAATTTACCACCTGCTTTGTTTACATTTTTCCGCGGCGTCGGATTAGACTGATTGACGGGAGCATGTCTAAATTTTATAGGAGAGGCTCTAGAGGAAGGGGTGTGTGCTTATCAATGATTTACCAAAATGTCAAAATTAACATAGTGCACACATACATGTTTTTTTAACGATAGACATTTTTTTTATTCTTCGCTTTATGCCTGCTGAACATGTTTTAAAGACCCTAGCGTTAGTTCATTTCTTCAGCTCATTAATATTTGTGAAGTTCATGTGACGGCACTACCTAACGAAAGCGACATCAATTTAGGTGTTTTTTTTCTCTTCAAATGTATCAACTGCTTTTATAGTTTATACATTCATTTGTAGGACTAATTTATGGGTTAAAACGGACACAATTAGCAGTTGAAACATTCAACAAACTAATACAATGATATTTAAGGATTTACAAGCATGTAACAGACAGCTGAAGATGCATAATCACCTATTCACGAAATTCGGTACCGCTATTTCACACATAACCTGGCGAGGTGCGTCAGTTCAAATGATTGGAATTTGTTTAAAAATTTTAATTCTGTACCGAAATTTTTTCATTTGTATTCGGAAGTGTTATTTCACATTGTGTTAAATGCTTGTGCAGATCTGTTTAAGAGTTTTCTTTCACGAGTGCATTACTTGCTTAGATTCACAAACTTCGGTACCCATAGTATATACCTTGTCCATCATTGCGGGAGTGAAACTATTACATTGGACAACCCAACTATTGCGTACTCTGTTATAACCATCATTTATTAGATCAAAATTAATCTAAAAATTTGACATTTCATATCGTCTTTGTGAGAATTTACAAATCACGTGATATTAGATCCATAGATATCTAATGTTTAGATCTGATCCGCATTTACCGAATACCCGTTTACTAATAATAGTTAGCCTTCAGAAACATCTCGGATAGTTCACCTTGCAGGCTAAGGCGTGTATACCGTCTCACTTAGATATCACATTTGTGAACGCACCACCTCTCGCCTCCAAAAGCAAGAGAGCGAACAAAATCACGTGATTTATTTATTTTACGAATAATAGTTAGCCTTCAGAAACATCTTGGATAGTTCACCTTGCTGGCTAAAGCGTGTATACTGTCTCACTTAGCTATCACATTTGTGTACGCACCATCTCTCGCCTCCAAAAACAGGAGAGCAAGCAATATCACGTGATTTATATATTTTCGCGACGCCATTTATTGTCAAATTTAGGATTAATTTAGATTTTATAAACCATTTTTATTAAGAAATATATAATATTTATACAGTCCCAGGAAATAATTTCACTCAGGGGATCATGGTTTTGAGGTGTACAGTACCGCGGCAAGAAATTGTACCGGTAAATTGCGTTCAATTTTCGTATTATTAGTCCATCTTTTAAAACAATTTTAAAGAATGAACTTCAACCTTTTCTTGACTTATTCCTAATATAAGCCCACGCCTCTCGCAGAGGTGTGGGTTTGGAAATAAATTTTACAGCTTGCGATAATAGAAGGCTACGCTACAAATACATGACAAATAGGCAGAATATGGCGTGACAGTAAAATTTTCGTGGTATTTCGGGGGTTTTCGAAATCACATCATAAAAAATCCTCGCTGAAAAAAATCGCGATTTTCGATAATATCGGACAATCATGCAAGCCTACTGCAGACCTTTCATTGTAGGAATTAGTGTCGGGTAGCTCAGCGCTGTACTGCTTCTATAGTTCTTGACTGTCTCATGAGGTGTGGTGACCAGACCGAGTTACAATATTCTACAATGGGCCTCACTAGTGTCTTGTATAGAAGAAGAAAGGTGGTCTTGTCCATGCGGTTAAAGGTTCTTTTCATGATTCCTAATATAGTTTGCTTTTGTTGTGATGGTGTTAATATGAGTGTCGAAAGTAAGTTTGTCATCGATATAGGTGCCTAGATCCTTTTCACAGTGTGTAGCGGTTATAGGTGGGTGCGGTTCAGTATCTGTCATAATGTATTGGATGTCAGGATTGTTGTTTCCTAACTGCAGAACGTGTATTTTGGCTGAATTAAATCTCAACTGCCAATCCAATGACCATTTGCATGCCATGTCAACATTTCTCTGGATATCAGAGTTTTCCAGATTACCAATTAGTTTAGTATCGTCTGCAAATATTTTGCAAATACATTCTATGTTATCAGGTAGATCGTTTATAAACAGTATAAAAAGAGCTGGCCCTAGTACACTGCCTTGTGGCACTCCACTTGTGACATTCTTGTATTCTGACGTTGAGGTGTTTACTTGTACTCGTTGTTGTCTATTTGTTAGGAAACTTTCAATCCACTTGGCTAGTTTCTCACTAATTCCGTAGGCTCGTATTTTTTTCAGTAGTCTTACATGTGGTACCGTATCAAAAGCTTTCCTCAAGTCTGAATAAATTAGATCAATTGGCTCACTTTTGTCTAAGAGTTGAGTTACTACTTCAAGATATTCTAGCAGCTGTGTTTTGCAAGATCTTTTTGACCTAAATCCATGCTGACAATCAGTTATGAGATCGCTTTGTTCTTAATGGTCCATGTTACCGTCTCATACATATGATTCAAGTAATTTATATAAAATGCATGTTAGACTGACAGGTCTGTAATTACCAGGATCACATTTTGGTCCTTTTTGTAGATACATGTTACATCAGCAGGTTTCCATATATCCGGAACTACCCCTTCGTCTAGTGATTTATTGAATAGTATGCTCACTGGAATACTCAATTCTTTGGCCATCTCTGACAGGATTCTTGTGTGTATGCCTTCTGGTCCTTTACTTTTGCCCACTTTCAATTGTTGGAGTTTCTTTTCCACTGACATAGGTGTAATCATAATATCAGCCAAGAATTTCCCATCATTTCTTGATTGAAATTCTGGGATTATGTCCAGTTCCTCTTTTGTAAAAACACTTGAGAAAAAGTCATTGAGTATATTTGCTTTATCCATGTCAGTTGTGGCAGTCTCATTGCTTTCTGGGCATTTTAGATTTCCGATATTTTCCTTTATTGTTGACTTACTCTTTACATAGTTCCAGAAAGCCTTCGGGTTTGTGGTACTTTCAGTAGCTATTTTCTTTTCAAATTGATGCCTGGTTTCTCTAATCTGTGCTGTAGTTGTATTTCTTGCCTGTTGGTATTTCATGTAATCGCTGTTATCTTTAGAGTCTTTTTGTGTTTTCTATATGCTTTACACTTTTCTCTGACTGTGTCATGAACATGTTTGTTTATCCATATGTTTTTCTTCATCCTGGATTTAGCACAAGGTTTTGACATTGGAATGTTTTGAGATATTGTGTCAGATAATTTCTGATACAGGAACTTAGCAGCATCTTCTGTCTTAAGGTCGACCATTATGCTCCAGTCAATTTGGCTAAGGGCTTGTCTCATGTTGTCGTAGTTTCCTTTATTTAGCAGAAGCCTTGGGGTTTCGCTATTGCTTGTGAGCTCTGGGTTTAAGATGATTTTTAACATGTTGTGGTGGCTTTTGCCAAGTGGTGCTTCATGTGGGATATCAGTGACTGTAGCATGGCTGTTTGTAATTACCAAATCTAGTGTGTTTGCTTTCTGATTTCCCCTATGATGGGTTGGGCTGGTTACTAACTGTATCAAGAAGTTATCTTGCAATGTATTTATAAAGCCTTCACTTGTTTGGTCAGCTGCTGTTCCTGTTGTCCAGTCAATGCTAGGCATGTTAAAATCCCCTGTTATTAGGACATGTGTTGCATTTATACTGTCTATGTTGTTGATTAGTGTGGTTAGCTTGCTATTGTTTCCATCATTAGAGTTCGGACTATGATATATACACCCTACTAGCACCTTAGCATTACTATCATTCATCCAACTACACCAAATTGATTCATTGAAGCCTGCTTTGTTTAGTGAATCAAAGGCCTGAGCCGTAAGAGAATTTAGAGTGTAAATGACTACCCCTCTATGGGGGGTTTTCATTCATAAACAAGTCAAAGTCTTTCAGTTGTAATTCACTATTTCTGATGGGTGCCCATAAATTTTTTGATATCACTTCTGTAATACATGTTATTGCTGGATGATCGGCCTCTACGAGGCTTTCTAATCCATGGAACTTATTGAGTAGACTATCACTATTAGTATATATACATAATGGTGTACATGTTAAGGAAGGGGGGATAATTATCAAGTCTGACTTTAAAACTTATTGCGTGGAGTATCCAGTTTCGGGGCGCCGAAGCAGAAATTGCTAATAATTTAATAAATACCATAAATATTTAAAAATAAATTGGCTTAATTTGTTAGTGACTTTATCCCCCTTACCCAGCGCCAAGTTAGAAGAAAATCCCTGAAAACTAAATGTCAAAACACAGCGCCATTGGGCGATGACGTACTTCAAAACAAACAAAAACTATGGTATCCTGTTTCGGTGATACCCGTACAGGCTCACCCAAATTTCTGTTTTTAGACAATCCAGCTATCATATGGAGCAAAAAATGCTGAATGTTCTTAGTCGTCAGAATGGGGAAGTCTTTTATTGTCATTTTCTTGTTTTTTCTCAGCTGATGGTGGTGGATATTTTCCTCAGACTGGAGCTAGTTGTGAGGGCTTGACTAAAGCATCAAATGGAAATATGCAAAAGATATTGAATAATATTATACTATGCGTATACTCCTTGATTTTGATAATGTGCTAAGAACAGGCACTGCGCTGTTGAGTTTTGAACCACCCTGTCCAGTCTGGATTTTGACATTGGTCATGTGGTATAAATAAAACGGAAGATGGGGAAGAATTTCCAATATTTGAAAAAAAAAATTTACATTTTTTATTTAAAATACAATGCTTTAAAGGCATATGATAAAAAGTAATAAGAAAATCAGCAATTTTTTACATGCTAAAGTTGATTTAGTGCTGACTCAACATTTTAATGTGAATTTTGAGGGGAAACGCAGTAAGCGTTACCTATAATTACCATACTGGTTGATTACAAAATTATGATGTCATGAGAACTTGTGTTGTTACACAGCGCATGCGTAACGAAAGCTCACTGAAACTAGAGCCTCACCGAAACTGGATACTCTATGATAATAGTTTGTGCATTGGCGATATGGGGGCCTGTTTTTGCGACTGATGGAGTCCGTGAACTACTGACGCAGTCCATGGTTCATGCGTTTTGGCGTTCCGGAAGTTGGAGTTTTACTGACTTGGTTCATTGAACCAGTGACCGAGTTTTGATCTCGGTTCATTGTTGCCAATGTTTACTGGTTCATACATTTCAAGATGGTAGCGCCCAGCTAAATTTTACAAATTATTTGAATGATGAGATCTCGTCAATATTTTAGTGTATGTGGGCGCCTGCGATTTACATAGACTGAAATTAAAGTCTAAATCGAATTGCTATTAAATTAATTGCTAATGTCAACTCAATTTAGAATGCTTGTGGGTTCAGAATATTGCCACGAAATTGCAATCGACAATCCTCGTCAATTTACATAAATGCCATTTTGGCATTTCTGGTCCGTGGTCATTGGTTCCTGAGTTTGTGGTCCCTCGCGAAAACAAGCCCATGGTCATTTAGGCATGCCATGTTCTTGTTATTCAATTGTAGAATGAGTGTTTCCTTAATTCAGATTTAGCCCTAGGTAATATGAAAATAGGCATTGCCTATAAGTGAACGCAGCCATCATATATTGTATAAATAAATAGGATGAATTTGTATTCATAGAATTGCAATGAGGTCATCACAATCAAATTTCCCATAATACCTTGTGAGCGACGCCATTTCTGGAGGGCTAATTTAATATTACGAGCAATGGGTCGGGAAACCTTAAATACGTTTTCTTTACTATCTTGCAAAATTCAGCCATGATTTGATGTTTTCTGATACCGGACAGTGATATTACAGATTCTAAGATACAGGATTTTATGGTTTGAGCTTCATGGAAAATGTAAACAATGCCTTTCTATGGGCAGTCAGTCCTCTTTAGCATGTAATAAGTTTGCCCAACTTTAATGGTGGCTGATCTCAAAATGCCTGGATGTGCGAAACTACATGAATAGGGTCGAAATGTCCTAAATATGTTGTCAGTACAGTCTTTATGAGATTTCAGTACTGTAATGTCTTAGCAAGTGCCCTGATGCAAATGCATTTGAAAATCAAGGGCATCCAGATCTCAAGAGTCAGATGCCCTCATCATGCTCATGAGCATGCCAATTTTTCATGCTTAGGAAAAATATAGGTGCCTTGAATATTGATAAATCCATAGTTTCTTGATTCTCATATTGCATAATACAAATACAGATGCAATTCATGGTCACTTTCAGTGTTGTATAAATAAATGCAATGATTATTATTTTATAATAATGCAAGTAAGTGTACCGATTTATTATATGGCATATAAGAGTTGTGAGCAGCATAACCTCAATGAGGGCACTCTGTTTTAGATTTTAGCATGTGCTGATGGCATTCACTTCAAAATGTTACGTTACAGCACTAAGTGGCTCGAAGAGCATCTATTCTTGGGCAATCCAATCCACAATATTCGCAACACTGTATACGCCTATTGTCAGTGATACAAAGCTGCATTGTTGCAGGGTTTTTCAGAGGACATTTAACTGTACCAGGCCAATGAGGTTATAAGATTTGTAGCGACATAAATAGTATCGCAGTGCTCCTCATCATTGAGGAAAATACAAACAGCTACATTCTTAGTAACAATGGTGTCATAAGAAAATATTGTCTGCTAGAATTTTTAAATCATGTTTATCCAGACATAAGCTACAAAAAACAGGAATTAATGCGATGTCTGCGAGTAAATACATGAATGCACATTCCATTCTGGTGTGATTGACATGGTACCCAACCTTAAATTTCCTGCCATAAGTGCTAAATACATACAACATTGATAACACATGACTTTCCCCGGTCACGAGTGTTAAAAATAATACAAAGCAGTCAACCAAAGCTCATATTGCATTTACACATGTATAAATAGGACTAAATATAGCTTTTATCTGGCCTGCATCAGACTAGTAAAAAAATTTTATATTCTGAACTCACTAAGTCATCATAAAAATACCACACACGTTTTGGAAATGGAAAACATGTATGCAGTAGGTTGACATCAGCGCTTCCACTAATTTCTAAACACAGGAAGTCTGGGACTTCCAAGGTGGTGCTATTGGGAGTCCAAGCAAGAAACATGGAGTAAAAGTAAAATCTTGGTCTCCCTGCTTTGTGGTACTGCTGACATTATGGAGAATATAGCGTTCCAGTCCTGGAAGCTATAGATTCGTAGATCAAAGATACCCTTGATAAAAAGGCTACGTTTATACAATGCAACCTGCGTATCCTTAATGCTGTATGACTGCAACAGCTAGACAGCTCCAAAGGCAGCTCTTGATAAACTCGATGCCTGCCACTGCAAACACCTACACACCATCACTGGACACCGATGGCCAGACAGCATAATTTCCAACGATGCACTATACAAGATGTGTAATATGTCGCCGCTGTCTGTAAATGTCGCCCAGCAAAGATGGTCCTTGTTTGGCCATGTGCTAAGGAGGCCAGAAGAGACACCAGCACAGAGAGCCTTGTAATTCACCCTACTCGGAACCAAAAAATACAAAGACAGGAGAGGACGTCATTGCATAAATCTGCTAAGCATGCTACGAGGTGACCTCAAGAAAGCAGGACTCGGTAGACTCAAGTCAAGAATGGACCTGAGGAAGCTAAGGATTTCGGCTGAGGACAAGACACAGTGGGCAAAAGCGAAGAAGGACTGATTGCAGCTGTAGGATGTTTCTGCTACTACAGCCGCAGAATACAGTAATCATCATCATCATCATCATAGTCATAAGCGTGGATCCATGCTCTAGCAATTGAAAACTACAGGAGCCGGATAATGAAACAGACTATCAACTCGGTGTAACTAACTGACTTTATGACCGCAGGAGCCGGAGGATGTTATCTGGAAATGAGTAGCATCCCCTCGGTGTGGTTCTACATATGTTAGTCGCAGGAGCCGGAAGAAGGTTGTATCATAACTCGGTGTAGTGAGCAGTTCTATGCTTACATGAGCTTTGAATGAGTTTATCAACTCAAGGTAGTGATATGGCTACTGCTATGGTGTAAGAGAACTAGGTAAGGCCTTGACACATCGAAGAATTTGGGTATAATAAGCTTGAATGCCAATATATGAAAGTTTATAAGGCCAGATGGTAATATATTAATCTTATACGGTCAAGGACTATATTGGAGCTTATGTGGTCAGTCCTGCTAAATATACCCTATGTTGTACAATCAACTTAGCTCTTCAAATTTCAATTTAAATGACATTAATCGATCTCAAAATACTCACGATTCTGATGCTAGGATAATTAAAATCATCAAACAGCAGTGATGCAACAATAAGTTCCATGGCAATGATACATAATGTAATTAGACTATTCAAGATTATGATGCTATATTAACTAAAATAATCAAACATTGGCGATGCAACAATACGTTCAGTGGCAATGATACATAATTAGACTACTCAGGATTATTCAGTTCTATGGTTACATGAGCTTTGAATGAGTTTATCAACTCAAGGTAGTGATATGGCTACTGCTATGGTGTAAGGGAACTAGGTAAGGCCTTGACACATCGAAGAATTGTGGTATAATAAGCTTGAATGGCAATATATGAAAGCTTATAAGGCCAAAATTCAGATATTCTTGCAAAAGGACATCTGAATGGCCCAAAATGAGTGTTGTCATAGCATAGACAGTAATGTCACATCACCATCTTGTTACTATTTAAATTATAAATTTACATCTTAGAAACTGGTACCTAAGTACACAACAATTCTCTGAAAAACGATACTGAGTATTTACACACAGTACATTTATTTGGAGGAATTAAAAAAAATTTAATTCATGTATTATTTAACTTATAGTTACTGCTAATTACTAAACAGAAGTAATTTCTTGACAAAAACCTACATTCTTATGCAATTTGGCAAAACTGACCATACACTGTTAGAAACTGTTAAATGTACTCAGACCATACCATTAGTGAACAAAGAGAGAATAAGTTTCTAAGTAATTTACATGCAGCTGGATGTCTATTACAATGTGCACTTTTGGCACCAGCGTTTCTGTAATTCAAAACAGGTCTGTTATGACTAAGAGTCACTGCTGAGCTGCGCGTACGAGAGGTGTTCAGTTTATTTTGTCACAAATTTCAAATAAGTATTTAATCAACAATAATTTATCACAAAATAATTTCATTGCAGAAGATGTTCAATTTGAGACCCATGAGCATGATATATCAGTCTACAGCGCTTAGGCCAAGAAGAAAGGGCTTTATTGATCACAGTTTGACTTAGTGCCTTCCATTCGGTTTTGAGAGCACGTTTTAGACTGTTAAGACTTGTAACTTTCCGCTTCTGTAGACGGCGCTTGACAATCCCCCAGATACTAAAGTCCATAGGGGCAGCATCCGGCGACTTCGGCATCCATTCTTCAGGGCTAATGAATTTAACATTGTTCTGCTTTAAGTATGTTAAGCTCTTTCGTGCACTATGAGAGGAGGCACTATCTTGGTGAAAAACCATGTCCTTCTGTTTGTTCCCTGGGAATAATTTGGGACCATCATGTTTCAAAAAGGGTCTCAAAACATGTTTGATGTAATAATCAGCATTGATTTTCACATTCCGATCAATGAATTTAAGACTGGTCTTTCCGTAATGACTAACGCCTGCCCATACAATGAAACCAGGCGCGAAACTGTCACGTTTAACAAACTTCAACTTATCCATATCAATTTGTTCTTTCCTAACATAACAGACTCGCCGTTTTCCATAGCATCCACCTAGATAAAACATAGCCTCATCTGTGGTGACAAAGTTTTTCCACTTCCCCGCACACAGCTTCAGATACAGCCTCCAGCTCCTCTTCCTCCTCTTTTCAACCTGCTCTAGGGATAGTATATGAACCAAACATTTTTTCTCAGTTTTGCCTTGATAACACTGTGTATGGTGTTATTTACGGATCCCAAACTAAATCCTAATGGATTGCTCATCTCACGTTGTGTCGGTGGGTTAATACTTGCTATCATTTTCTTCACTTTGTCTATCACTTGTTTTGATACTACAGTTCATCTTCTTCTGATTTTCAACGTAGCAAATTTTCCATGTGTTAGATTCGTCAATTGTCGTTGTTTTCCGATGTTATTCTAAACGCGATAAATTGTCCTCACACTGACACTGATATTTTCTTTCAAATGTTCATTTCTGATCAGTGACGGCGTCATTCCCCTCCTCAAAAGATGGAGAATTATACCCTCCTCTCTCTCGCTTATTTTATGTCTTGGCATGTTGAAAACTTTTAACAAACTAAACTAGCATGTCGGTAAGCTCGTGGGCTTTGTAAAAAGGTATTGTGAGTGAGACAATTGACCAAATGTGTGCAGCAAGAAATCGTGCAATCTTGTGACAAAATAAACTGAACACCTCGTACAAGCCTAGAGATATAAAGTATTATATTTAATGTATTGCGCATATGCATGTACATGTATGTAATTATCTTTTCAGACAATCTTCACCTTCTTAGTTGTGACTCTGATAATATAAAACTATGCCTACTGGTCCATTTGGTGAGATCCTGGGTACGACAGGAACCCTGGACAAGTTTTCAGAGGATGTGAAAAATTACAAGAGTAAAGTTATTGCGCCCAGGAACCCTAAGCTTATGAGAGGAGATGAAGTCGGTCATAAGGTGAGGGTCAGTCCGTGGTGACAACTATCTGCATTCATGTAACAGCCATTTATCCCTTTAATGGTAATACCAGCCAAATCTGGCCTCTGTTATGGTCTTGTGGAATATACATTTACAGACCAAGAGAATACAATTTTTGAAATTTCACCACTGGAATGACTGGATCGATAACCGAGCCAGCCATTCCAGTCATAAATTTTCAAAAGTTGTATTCTCTTGGCCTGTAAATGGACATTCAATATGCAGATCTTTAAATTTTATTTACCAAATTTGACCATTAAAGGGTTAACCCTTTAAGTCAGGCCAGCCTCTGCAGTGTTGATAGGCAATGTTAATTTGCAGATCACGAGAAGAATTATCAAAAGTTTACCACTGGAATGATTGGCTCATAAATCTGTCAAAATACTCTTGATTATTGGCCGACAAACTGGATGTTCTTGACAAATCTTGAGCAGTAAAGGGTTAAAGCTGAAGAGTCATTATGAAATTAAGAAATTTTTTTAGTAAAAAAATAAGTAATTGAATTACACACAGATCGATGATGTCAGCGTTGTTGGCATTTTCAAAATGTCCTGGAGTTCGTGCAAGGTGGAAATGTTGGTCTGCGAGAAGGGAATAACTACACATTTATATCCAATTTTGTGTGGCTATTTATTATGGATGGGATAGAACATAGTTATAAACATATTTATTTCATTTTTGTGTCCTCAATTCATGATTTCTCTGTATATTATGTGACGAAACTTTGAAATCGGGGTGCTCGCTAGATGTCTTACACATGGGGCATCAAAAAGTGAATGGGGCGAATTTCGATTTGGTGATTCCTTTTATTAGGCTGGAGGTGTGTGTGGGGAAAAGAAAATGGCTGCCGCAAAACAAAACCGTGGATGATTACTTGATACAAATAGCAAACATGAATAATTAATTCACTTAAAAAAGTTTCTTAATTTCACAATGACCCTTCAGCTTTAAGTAAAGCGGATCAGACTTTCCTATTAACGTGATTAACTAGGGATTTATTGCCAGAATTAAATAAAAACATTATTGAGTACTTTGAAAATGGTTTGACTGCATGACAATTGTGGCATAAATCAAAAAAAGAAATGAATATTAGATAAATTATGAACTATTTGTTGGTTTTTGGCCACGTTAAATAACTAGAAGTTTAGACACTATTTTAGATTTAATTTGTCAGCTCCATTTTATCTGATCCTTTTCTAATTGCCTGGGTGGTTTGTAAATTCTGGTAGAATAGTATGCTGCACAATGTCTCTATCCCCCCCCCCCCCCCCCGCTATCTGGCTCTCATTAGTGGAGCTTTGAACAGTATGTACCACCTTAATCAACCTGTTGTCCTATGTGTTGTAGTCTGAGTATTTAGAAATTACACAATTTTACAAACTATGTGAACGGTAGATGTAAAGTGGATTTTCAAGACGTGTTAGTCAAAAAAATTAGAATTACATAAAGATAAAAGCCTCCTTTATACAACAACTTTAACCCTCTAACACTCATATCAGCCAAACACAGCTTAGAACTGCAGTGGTCTTGAGAAAGGTCCATTTGCAAACCAAGAGAAGACTATTTTTGAAAATTTACCACTGGAATGACTGGATCAATAACCGAGCCAGTCATTCTAGGAGTAAGGTTTCAAAAATAGTCTTCTCTTGGTCTGCAAATGGACATTTTTTATGAGAACATTTAATTTTTCTTGAGCAAATTCGAGGGTTAAAGAGTTAAAAGCATGTGTAGCAGCAATGTTCCACACGATTTCTACAGGTTTTAAGCTGTCCAAAAGATGGTATTTCTCTAAAACATGCTGGTGGTTTAGTTTTATAGAAACATAATTCATTCAAATCCATCATGTGAAATGCCATCATTTATACACATTTGCTCTAACATAGTTTGGCTGATGAGTTCTCTTTTGGCCCTAATGTTTCAGTTGACTCCTAGTAAATACCTGTTTGACATGTCAATGGACACGGATCAGCGACTGGCCAGTACCAGAGATATGCGGGTGCCAGTTAAGATTGAGTTGCTTGACATGGGTGAAACCACACACCAGAAGGTATGCACAGATGTTGTCGTTCTCATTGATATAGGAAATAGGAAATTAGCTATGATAAGTATTAACCATTTCACCGGCAAATCCCAGAAAATATATCTATTCTTTACGATATAAGACTTATTATGTTAGAATATTTTTTAATGGATTTGACTGGAAGGTGTTGATGGTAATGCAGCAACCGATTCCAGTCAAATAAGTTTTAAAATATCCAACAGTTTTCTTGTTTCCTTGAGAATGAGATATGAAGAATTTATTGGTGGAATGGTTAATGTAGTGTAATTAATCAATACAATTCTTTGACTTTAACTAGGGAGCGATATACACACTAGCCAATTAGCCAAATGCTAGTAAAAGTGAAATCTGGCTAATGATTAAAATTAATTAAGCTTTCTTGATTGGATGGGTCCTGACTAATTCCAGCGCTACAATTGGAAAGGAAAAATTCCTGTTTACATTGTTGAATATTTTGAGACTAAGGCAACAACAGCTTTCAGTCATAGTAGTTTCAAAGTATTCAACACATTTCAAAATATTCAACAATGTAAACAGGAATTTTATATATATATATATAAAGCTTGATCATGTAAGTCACGACCTTTGTTTTGCATCCGTTAAAAAGCAAACATGTAACGGCTTGGCCCCTTTCCTCGATGCCAGATCAACAGAGCTTAGAAAGATTCTGAAAGGTTTCAATTGTCTGTTGCCACATCTTAACTTCAATGTAACTTATGAACATGTTTGCAGTTAGTCATCATCAGTTAATACTATCAATTTTACAGTCCAGACACAATATGGCCGTTACATGTTTGCTTTTTAACGGATGCAAAACAAAGGTCGTGACTTACATGATCAAGTTTTAGTACTTATGAACATTAGGTGGGCATGAGTTTCTGAGCTCAATCTATATAGACAAATACCAAAGCACAGCATAATTCATGTCGATGGCTTTGCAGTCACTATTAATGGAGGGGTCTGATCTGTCACTCAGTATCTGACATCATAATCAATTATTTCACTAGTTACGTAGTTCTTGTCACAATCATAATTACATATATGTAGCTCCATCATGGAAATCAAAAAGTTCATCACTTGTGTACGAATTGTATGTCCTTCACGAATGTACAATTTACTAAGCATTCAGTTGAATATTTTGAAACAGATTTGACTTGGAACTGTTGCTGCCCTCGGGAATTCAGGATTCAAGGTTTCAAATCTATTAGAACTCTCATATGAAATGGGCGGATCATAATCAGAAATGGATCCATTCATTTCAGTAACTACATGTACTTAATCCTGTTGAACCTCTAGCTGAAGCCGACATTGAAACAATCAAAATAGTATCTGCTCATCAATGGTCATCGTATGGATGGCCTATATTCTAAAAGCATATGTGTTCGTAATACCTAACAATAATACAATGATTCAGAGATTCCACTCAAATGATAAGTGTTTTCCAAGTCTACGACCCTACTTTACTGTGTACATCTTTACCCCATATTATCATAATTTCGTCCCTACTGTACCCTGCTGCCCTACATTGACCTAGATCATATGCTATTCTGCTATTGCTATAGTTATCAGACGGAGTTGTCATGCAGTCTTTTTGTTTCTCGTATTGCATTATATACGTTTATCTTGCAAGCTGGAGACTTGTTATTGCAGAAGAATAAACAAGAACTTGGTGATTAATTAATGTGATTTTCACTTTAAGCTCGCGCTTTCACGTTTGCCTCAAAATTGATAGTATTGGATATTTTGTTGCATTTTAACGTATAATGTTTTAATCCACTCTTAAGATCATTTTCGTCACATATTGGATGTTCACTAGATGTCTAGAAAAGCTGATGCGATGGCTTTACCAGCAGGAAAACATGCTACATGTAAAACTCTAACTTAAATAGCATAAGGACTGTAAATTGTTTAATAATTTCAAACCACATATCATATAATTATTAATAAATGATTAGAATACACAGTGATCTTTATTAATTTTGCGCTGACATGGATACATTTAATTGAAACAAGGACTAAATGTGATGTTCAATGTTCACAGTTCTTCATTGGTGATCTTGGCATTTTATGCAGCTTTATGTGTGTGTAGTGCTGTGTACACTGTTGTGACAGTTAATTATTTAATGGCTCATGGCCTAGTTAATGTCTATTTGGAGACCAACAGATCGGTGACATAGTGATGGCGAGTCAGCAATGGGAAGTGGGTGCCAAAATGGCCAGTGGAGCCGGTTTTGCCCCAGGGTATCAGTATTTGGGTATGGGATCTGTGCCAAAAGGCTGGTTTGTCCCCGGGCACTAGACACCCTTCACTATGCCACTGCCAGAGATAGCAATTTTATCACTGGAATGACTGGTTCAGTTAAATCGAGCCAATCATTCCACTTGTAAATTTTCCTGCTCTTGGCTGCAAACAGACATTTTCCATGTTACCACCGAAATTACAATTGAAACTGCTAAAACAAATGTTCGTCTCATGTCCAATTTTTTGGCTACAAAAGTCATCTAATTCTTCCATTTATACACATTTTTCACATGTTCGCTTTTCTTGCACAAACATACACAGATCTGATCTTATTTGAACAGTATTCATTAACAGGCCTCTAATGTAAGGACTGGTCCACTGCCGGTCTCCATTCATGTCACCATTTTCTGTTGTCATCATATTGGTTTTGTGTAATTAGTGTACATTTAGTATATAATTATTTTATATACAATACATGTATATGTGTTCCTCAGTCATCATTATTAGCCCCGAAGACAACTTACTGCTGGAATGACTCAATTAGTGAGCCAGTGATTCTAGTGGTAAGATTGAAAAAATTGTCTTCTCTTGGCCTGCAAATGGACATTTCTTAAGAGCACTTCAGAAGCTGATTGTGGCTGACTTGAGTGTTAAAAGCCAATGTATAATTTGGAGAATCTAGCCTTGGATGAATTAACTGATGTCCCATTGACTACTAATAACATATTCTTATAGTTCATTTGACTTTACAAATACAGTACAGTGCAAATAAGAACTTTCTCATATTGAGTCTTGGTCTTATTTTCTCCATGTTTAAGAAAACTATTATTATAATAATATTATTATAATAATCGCACCATAGCGTACAATTATAGTTAATGTGTCTGTACAATTTTGATAGAGTTATGCTGTTCTATGATTTCCGAACACATCATATTTAATACTTTATTTTATATTGACTGTGTTATGTTGCTATTATTTCAGTTCTCACAGGTGAACATCGATGAGCCGCTCTTTCAGCCGTATCCATCAGATATTTATTTCCAGAATTTTGAGCCATTCATTGCATATGAAGTACCGCTAATTCTCAGAAACAATGACAAGGTACTGCCACTACTGCAATGTGATATCTCCATTCTACGATCTAGAATAAGCAGGCTTCATACATAAGTTATTGTAACTGACCCGGTGACCCAGACTAATAAAAAATCTATGGGCATTTGATAAATATGAGGGTCAGAAAAGTTTAAGAATGAGCAGATGCTTTAGGGGAAACATAGTAATGTTTAACATATAGGATCACGCAAGCGTGAGTAATAGCCCTTTGAAATTCCATTATTTCTATTTCAAGACATCTAGATAGATGAAAGCTGGTGAATGATGCCATTCTGGTTAACCTGTGCAGGATAATTCTTGTATAGCGAAGTCAGACAACACATGCAATGGAGGAATCCAGTTTTAGCTATGCCCCACCTATCTCTAGTTAAACTACACCCACATTTCACCCATGTTGGGATCGATCAATCCCTGAACTCACTGATTATCAATTTCCAGAAAACTTTACGGGTAAGCTGTTGAATATTTTGAAACTAATTTGACTGAGTATAGGCAGCAGCAACACCCAGTCGAATTAGTTTTAAAATGTTCCACAGCATGTTTATTAAATGGTAACGACATACAATTCGTACAACAACGCTTAGACCGTCATCAATTATGCATTCATGACGAATTTAGCTACATCATTCATGACATCATTGATTATGACATCGTCCTACATGTCACATAGTTGATTATGACGTAATGTGATGGATGGATAAAAAGGAATCCTCCATTAACATATTACTGGTCAAAGTCTTAGTGAATCACTATTTTTAAAATGTTTTCAATGGAATGACTGGCTTGGTTATCGAGCCAGGCATTCCAGTGATAAAGTTTTAAAAAAGGTTTTCCCTTGGTTTGCCTATGGACTTTCTTCACGATCACTGTGAAAACCATTTTGATTGGCTTGACCATTAAACATATTAAAAGGATAAGTGGCTGAATATTTTCTAACTAATTTAACTTGAATGATATCAGTCTTAATTTTGGAAACAATGTTGCTGTAAGCTTGTATTCTTCAGTAACACTTTCCGATATGTAATTCTGGACCACCAGAAGCGTTTGTAGGGGTTACCAATCTGTGTAATTGATGCCAGTGGTATCTGTAGTATGTAGTTGGTGGATCCAATTAAGACTCACGGTCCTTGCATGAAAATGTGGCTTCATGGCCGTCAGGATCGTGACGAAGAACTTCAATGGTTCTGTATCGAATACAGGATCGTGTCCTGCATGAAACAATGTCTGTCACTGTTTGGACGTGTGTGTTTGCGAATGTGTGCTACCATTGATGGTAGCTCGGTCCATGAGAGCAACCACGGTGTGTGTTGAATATGCCGAGACTCTGGATGTGCTGGCAGTGGCAGAAACCATGTCCTATCTTCACTGAACAACACATGACTCAAACTTAAATAAAATTATTAGACTTCAACTCGCCTGATGCTTACTGTGTTTCAGTAGTCTGGCGAAAACTAGAGTTTAAGTCTAATAACTTTCCAATATGTACACCAGCATTTCTGCTATTGACTGTGTAGCAGTTAACCCAATGATGTTAGTGTGATAGCAATTAAGAACTTAATTGTTAAGTCGAGCAAAACCTGCCCCTGCAGTGGTTATGAGATAATGGAGCCAGTCATTCAAGTTTTAATTTTCAAAAATTGTCTTCTAGCCCGCAAAGGAGCGTTCAGTAAACAGCGATTTAGATTTTCTTGACCACCCTTGACCATTAAAACTTTAACCTGAACATTACTGTCTTATTACTACTTTGTGTTTTTATAGGTGCCAAGGTTAGTGAAGGTGGTTCAAGCAGAGTCGCCATACTTCAAAGTTATCAGTCCAAACAATGTCGGAAACAAAGTCGGACCAGGTCTGCCTACAACCTTCCGCATTGTTTTTACTCCAGATGAAAAGAAGGTCAGCGTAGTGACGTGTATATATTTATACATTTGTTTCCGTTCAGATTAATATTAATCCTTTCACTAATGAATAAATAGCCCATTTTCAAGGCAACCATACATTACAGAAACACTGTTGAGTATTTTGAAATTAATAGACTGAAATCTAATGCTGCATTAAGCAGCATCTGCTCCTAGCCAAATTATTTTCAAAATATTAAACAGAATACGTTTAATGTCTTAAAGAATTTACTTTTTCAGAGATTTTGAGCTGAAAGGGTTAATCTGTATTTTTATGTGAAGATAAGCTTTACATTGCATAAGACTTTCCATTCCTGAAATTATGTTCTCCGATATATATTCCATCGACTTAGACACCAATACTGTACGGCAGAGTTGATCTTAAAGGGGAACACTAGAAGGGTCACCATCGTTTGCATAAAATACGCAGTTCTATTGTAGAGCCCATATTTAAGCTACTGTGTAAAGCTTTCCCCCGACATTTGTATATAAATCCGAGTAAAATGGTGTTAAAAAACGCTATGTTACTATAATTTTCTGAGAGTTAATTTAACCTATGACGTCATAGGTTGAATCCCATCCGACAAGAACCATAATAACGGCACGCTGAAGACAGGAGTGCATGCATTTGGATGGCGATATCTCTATCGGTGATAATGATATCGACATCATTTATATATGTACAGATTGAAGAGATTAAGACGCGTATCACTCTATCGCAAATTGATGGAATGTCTTTGTTATTTTCATACATTAATTGCCGAACCTTAAGATGGCCATTTTCTATGAAGATACCTGCCAAATACATTAACATTACAAAATTTCAGGAAGTTTTGAGGCTAATATGAACACATAAGTACTTAAAGATGGACTGGATGTATGTACAAACTATTTAAACTCTCATATTAATAGATGAAACTTTAATAACAGTATGTGCCGTAGCCCCAGTGAGAGTGTTGATTCAATAGTGGCAATTATACTGATTTGCCTATACTATCGTGTCATTCATTTATCTCAAGATCAAAATTTCACGTCAAAATTGGCACCATCAGAGAAATCAGACAAAGTACTGTTAGTATATATTCCTCAACATTTCCGCAAATATAGTTTATATATTCCTAAAATCGCTGAAGAGAACCCCCCTTATAAAAATGCAATTCGCAATTTTATTGCGATAGCGTTGGATGACTACGAGAAAAACGTTCAACTTATGACGTCATACGCCTCATCCGGGAATAGAAATTTAACTAATGTATCACATATTTAAATAATGAAGATATATACTTCTAATTTGAGCACAGATCTTACAATTATATTTTTGAAAACTTTACGGTCTGTAGATTAATTTTATACACAGTAGTATAGAGGGTCTGGTGTTTCCCTTTAAGAAATACTTGATGCAGAAAACTCCCATATAAAATCTGCTAGAATAGCAATAATTCAGAATAATTAGCTGACAAATATTTGTATGAATTGTATGTTTTTGCTGTTTAATAAATATGATTTTGAATATTTTGAAACTAATTAGACTGGGCGCGGTTGCTGCCTATGGCAGCAACAGCGCCCAGTCAAATTAGTTTCAAAATAATTAACCGCTTACCTGTATAGTTTTCTTGAAATTGATAGTCAGGGGGTTTAGAGATCGATTGATCCCAATACATACGAGGTGTGGGTGGAGCTTAGATAGAGAAGGGGAGGCAGGGCATAGCTAAAACTGGAAATGTTCTGCTTATCTATGACTTTCATGATAGGTGGTTATGAAGCGCTACCTGCTACTAATCAATTTGTATGGCATGCACATACCTCACTCTCTTTCTTACAATGTAGTATTGTGTGATTTTGGCCTTTTGTATCGGCTGCGAGAAATGTGTTAAAATCAGAACTTGTAAATATTATTACACTGTTTTTGGTGTGTTTTCCTCGCAGGATTATTTCCACGAGCTTGTTTGCATCACTGAGCGTGAGAAATTCATTGTTCCCGTCAAAGCTATCGGTGCTCGTGCCATTCTCGATATGCCAGATGATGTTCACTTCCCCATGAGCTCAGTAAAACACACAATATCAAAGACACTGCTGGTTAGAAATATTGGAAACAAAGAAGCCAAATTCTCATTAGCTGTAGAAAAGTAAGTTACAGGATTCTAGAATCAAAACTCGCTGATAGTAAGTAAGTTTACATTTTATAGTCTAGCTTTCACCAAAGTGCTCAGCGACTTTACATCTCTTATCCCTGTTCTCCCTTAGGGAGATTTCAGCTCGGTTGCACCGTAAGCTATGCATTCGCATTACCTACACTGCCCTCGCAGGTACCTATTTACAGCTAGCTGAAACTGGAACAACGCAGAGTGAAGCACCGTGCTCAAGGACACAACGGTACAGCCCTGCCGGGAGAAGAACTGTCAACTGTTGAGTTACCAACCCTCGCTCCTGACCACTATGCCTCTGATAGTCCCTCTATAGACTTATTGCCAACATACATGTATATTATTAGTGTTATCTACATGTATAACACATATTAAAGTTTTCACACCTGAATGCACAGTGTCCCAGTTTTAGAGCAATCATACAGGTAAGTTCTTGCGTACTTTGGAAGTAATTTGATTAAAACCTGCTCCTGCTTTAACCATTTAAACCCTCATATCAGCCAGAAATGCTTTCTGCAGTGATGTGGAGAAATGTCCATTGGCAGACCAAGAGAAGGCTATTTTTGAAAATTTACCACTGGGATGACTGGCTCGATAAACGAGCCAGTCATTCCAGTGGTACATTTTCAGAAATAGCCTTCTCTTGGTCTGCAAATGGAGTTTCTATAAAAAAAATTCTAGAGGTATAGGGTTAAGCAATGTGGCGTTGTTTTGGGGATCATTGTGTAATGCCTGTAACATTAGGTGGAATGTGGACATAAAAATAAACACGATCTATGCGCTTGCTTTTGGGATATCAGCATTTACGTGATATCCGCAAAGTCTCTATGCTTTATATTATCTCATTTTATGTTCAATAATGTAACCGTGTATGAATAGCTAGTTCTACTGTCCTTTTAACATTGTATTCTTTTTATCTCCAATACCAATACTCGAATGTCTGGGGTGGTGGTGGATTTACAGCTTGACAATTAAAAGGTTAAGCTGTATTAGCAGTATTATCTTTCCCTGTAGGTGGGGCTTAGAACACACCTTCCGTATCCTCTGCGTGTCGTAAGAGGCGACTAAAGGAGGTAAGGGTGAGGTAACCCTGACAGAAACCTTGAGTGCTGAAGACGGAGGTTCCAGGCTGCACGGCGCACTCTATTAAACCATGGATCCACGCACTTAACGCATATGATCATGTTGATAGTCACTTAGGACTGGCGGTATGATCAGCGAACGAAAAGAAGAAAGAAGAAGAAGCAGTATTATTATCAGACTAAGGTGGCTAACACAGATTTTGCTACAAAATAGTAAAACATATGTTTATTTTTTAATTTAGTTCAATTATTGATGAAATCTGTTTTTATTGACTATTATTCCTACCTTCCACTTAGACCATTCACTGTGAGTCCAGACTATGGTGTCTTAGCTGTGAATGATAGTGTACAGGTGACAACTGAATTCACGCCTATGAAGGTCGGTGATCACAAGACTGACTTGGTACTTCATTATGATACAGGTAAGTAAGGCTTATATTAAATAATACTGGTCAGTGTGTATGTATGCATATGCGTGCATGTGTGCGTACGCATGTACGTGTGTGTGTACGTACATACGTGTGTGTGCGTGCATACATACATATGTGTGTGTGTGCGTGGCCAGGGGATGTATCTTTAAAACTGCTTATCTGATTTAGCTCAAATTTAACACAACAAAGGATATTGCAATGAACACAGATTCTGGCCATGATCCGGATAAAAGAGTCTGGATCTTGATGGGATCAAATTCTGGATCTATTGCTATCTAGGAAACAACTTGTTCGATTTAGCTCAAATTTCAAAGCAAGAAAGTGTGTGAGGATATACTTGTACAATGCGATTCCACAAACTTTGATGTGATCTGGATAATTTGAAAACTGGACAAGTATTTTCAAAGTGACAAAAATTCAGAGGCGAGGGTCCGCAATCTTGGATTGCTCTTGGATAAACTTGAGACTGATCTGATTAAAATTTGGATGATATTAGGGTTTTGGCTTATATTATGTTCACCCATATAATGACCAGCACAGAGATCTTTGGAACTCGCCCTACTCGGAGCCAGCAAATACAAAGCTAGGAGAGGACTTCATTGCATAAATCTGCTAAGCGTGTTATGAGGTAACCTCAAGAAAGCAGGACTCGGTACACTCAAGTCAAGAATGGTCCTGAGGAAGCTAAGGATTTGGGCTGAGGACAAGACAGAGCGGGCAAAAGTGAAGACGGACTGATTGTAGCTGTAGGATGTTTCTACTACTACTACAGCCGCAGAATACAGTAATCATACATATAATGACTGTCGCACAAATTTTTCTGCTTATTTTGAAAACAATTTGTATAGCTGTAACTCATTACTCCCTCAGTCAGTCTTTATGTCCAATCAAATTGTTTGCAATATACTCATCATATCTCTTATTTATGTCCTTAGAATGCTGTATAAAATGTGTTATAATTCTTCACTCTGTCTCCTCAGGTGAAAATGTACAGATAAGTCTGTATGGCGCGGCGCAGGACACGAATGTCAGGCTGGATAAGAATTCAATCCGGATAGAAAACACATTTATTTCTATGGCTAATCAACGAACGATTACCATTGGCAACAGAACTGATGTCATCGCTCACTTTCGATGGAGCAAGTTTCCTACACAACATGAGGAGGATAGCTACAGAAGCAAGTCAGTAAATATAAGCTATATAGCTATATATTTTATTCATTTTTAAAGGCTGCTTAGAATGTACAAGTAGTTAAAAAATGTGTACTTTAAAGGTGTATATTCACACACGAATGCTTGAAAATAAAATTGTTAAAATCGTATACTTTTGGAGGCTTAAATTGTGTGCCTAGATGTACTGAAACGAAACTAATCTTAGCAAATGATGATTTCATTCTGTAAAAATTAATATAATTTTTCTAGTCGTGAATTTGAATTAGGGACTCATGCCAACAATTTTATTTTCAATCATTCTGCTGTGAATATGCTCCTTTAACTTTACAAATTTGTTTCCTGTTTTTGTTTCACTACGATTTATAGCTCACCTGCTTGAGTTTGTGCAGATGATATATTCCAGGAGTTATAACTCTGGACCTGCTAAACATTTTGAAAATAATTTGACTGAAAGTTGTCTGTGGCAAAGCCACCAACAACTTTCAGTCAAATTTTTTTCAAAATATTCAGCTAATCAATAGTTTTTGCTCATTGATACCTCCGCTACCATTTATCGGATCGCTTTAAAACTTCATAGGTTGAATGGTCTAGGTCAGGGGAAGAAACCTATCGAAATAGACGATGATCTGAAATCCAAGCTCTTCTTAAACTTGCACTGCAGTTAGATCTGTTAATTTTATTGATTTATGCTTATATCTTCATGAGACAAGTTGGTATTTTTATATCAATGTATATTGCTGATGATGATTTTCATTCTTTTTTCTTAAGTTTATGTGATGACATAGATGATGAGAAAAACAAGGACACGGATCAGTTTCTGGAGGAGTGTATCACGGATCCCACACTGAGAGACAAACTCTCTATCCTCACTCGGACATTCCAAAACAGGAGAAGGGTAACTATAGATTTACGCACTCATTTGTATACAGTAAATGATCTTGTCAGTACTATTTATAGGATTTGAGATATATTGACTCTTTTGCCCTTGACATTCCAGTGTTGCAATTTCAAAACTATTAGCTGGGAAAGCTGTTGTATACTTTAAAACTAATTTTACCCTTTAGCACTCATATCAGTCTAAAGCGACTTTCACATCATGATAACATACTTACCTCCCTGACACTCTTGATATACTAGTATATCGTCTCTAAGTTCAATAATATTCAGAATTATAAAAAGTTACGTGCCCCTAATGGGCAGGGGATGTACACAGGCATGCACATGACAGACCCCACCTACTGCGCATGCGCATACTGGTACTTCCGTTTTATAATATATTGGCTGACAAGCTACATGTGGAAAACTTTCCCAGTCTCTTTTTGAGAATTTTCAATACTTATTATCATCTTTTTGGATTATGGCTGATTCACAGTCTGCAGAGGAAGCTTCCTCATCATCTGTTATGGTGATATTGTTCCATTTATTAATTTAGACTTGTAACTTTTATATGTTACCGGTTTTCGTTCGTGGCCATTTTGGCATTACCGCGATTTCAGGCGCTGGGAATCCTTGTTAAATTCTCCCAGCGCCTAGGGCTATTAATCCCTTGTGCTTTGTGCTCACAGGTTCAACTTATGGATGGTAAGGGTTCCTGTTCTGCTCTCGAATGTTGTTCACCTCTTTTTACTTATCATTGTGATATGTCTACGGGTTGGAGATATAGTAAATAAATAAAAGGAATATCTCGACATGTTCTCCTGCACAAGAAGATGGTTTTGCCTGTGCTCAGGCTAAGGGAGTTTATTAGTTATGGCACAATTATTTGAAAATATTCACAAATTTCTGCTACCATTTGTTATTGCACTGTATTCTCTCTTGTGTGTGCATGGGTTCTCGAATATGTATAATTTAGTATTATATTATTCGGGAGTAATGAATGTTTTTAGTCACTAGATATTTCTTGCATTCATTTCTGATATCCCCTCTCCTTGAAGGGGCTGTTGCATTGAGGTTTGATGTCATAATCAACCAGAGTTTTCTCTTTCCTTGATGTCATAATCTTAGTGTAGAGAAATCTTTTTGATGTTTTTATAGGGGGGTGGGGGATCTAACCTCTTTGCTTTACAGGCTACGCTGATGGCTGAGGAGGGCAAGAAGGCAAAGAAGGAGGGTGAGAAGAAGGCCTCTCAAAAAGGTGAGCTCGAGGTCTTCAAGGTTGAGTTAGTGAGTGAGATGCGCAGGACTTTGAAAGATCTGTTGCCTGACATGCTTCGTGGCATGTTGCCGGGCACAGGTGTTTCAACTTCCTGTGCATCAACCTCAGTGCAGTTAGCCCCCATCCCTGGATCATGCCCTACTAGCTCTGACATAGTGTTTAGTGATCCAGGGGCAGCCGTCTTGGACACAGGCTTGATGTTCACATCACCTGGTGATCCAACGGCGCGAGCAGCATCAGGTGGAACCCGACCAGCGGGCTGACCACGATCACTCGCAGAGTATCCTCATCATCTGCTTTCAGGCATTCTCCTGGTCAGTCTGGGTTAGTTTATCCTGCTAACCCAGAGTCTAACTTTCCTGACCAGGAAGATGATGAAGACTACCTGCTCGGTCCACAGGATGATCATGAAGACATGGATGCGAGCATCTACACTCCTCTCATGGGGAGCGCGGCCGCTTACACTTATGGCTCTGTTTTCAGGTTTCATGATTCAGCCACTGGGCCGGTTTGGAGTGGATGGCCACCCGTATATGGATGTTCTGGGCCGAGCTTGTGTGCCTGATACCCCACACACAAGCGCGACCTCTGTGCCCAGCCAGCCTATGGAGAATGTTATGCCAGCCCTCGCAGGCCCGGATGCATTCCCTGGACAGCCGGGTTCGTCTATAACCTCCACCTTGGCCCTACCTGCAAATGCCATTGAGTATGACGAGGGCCCGCTGCCCATCGGCAATTCGCAGGTAGCCACGAATGAAGACTTGTCTGACGCGTGCGCGTGGCTCCTCGCTGTCAGACCAGAGCTCTCCGTGGAGGAAACGACTGCCAGTAACCCTCGGGCATGGTTACAGGCGAAGCCGTTGGCCAACCCGACTGTCTCTGCCGTATACTGAACATATCTTAAATATGTTCTCGGCGGCAGAAGAGTCTGACACGGGAGCATTGTGCTCGGGCGCTATGCGCTCAGCTAATGCCACCTTGCGCGACACCGAGGAGAGCTCACGAGCAGCGATTAGTGCGCTGTCTCATGTGTCTCAGCTGCTATCTGGGGTAGTAGCAGCCTCGGTGCAGCAACAACCTAGCCCCGTGACAGGCCAATGAGCCATCCAGGATGGGATCAACCTGGCGTTGGACTGTCTGACTAGGTCAGTCACCAAGTCACTGAGGACGAGGCACACTTTTGCATTGGACAATTTGTGCCTGTCAAATGGCGGGCCCTGGTCTTTTTGGAGGTGAAGGTTGTTGGCACCTCCAAGAGACTGACTTTGGTGAATAACCAGAGGGCACTGCGTGCAGTTTGAAGTGCTGCGCAGAGAACACGTGTGTGTTCAGCCCTCGGTTGCTCGACAGCAGTACCCTTGTGGTGGTGCTGGCATTGTCAGAGGCCAGCAGGCCGGCTGAGTTCAGGGACCGCGTCGGCCGCACCAGCAACAGCATGCTGCTGTACATCAGCCAGCGCTTCAAATGCAGCCAGCCAAACAGCAGCCCATGCACCGAGGTGCATGCGGCGCTGGGCGAGGCGTGTGAGGAGCGGCGCGTGGTAACCGGGCCTGATGGGCTAAAAGATTTTCCGGTTACCACAGGTACCACTCAGGTGTTGTCACTCGTACCAGAGACACACCCACTTCTGGGAGCGGTTAATTCAGGACCGCTTAGTCTTGCAATGGCAATTGAAAACTCTCACAGATTTAGGCTGGATAACCAACTTTCAGAAATCAGAGCTGGCTCCATCCCAGAGGTTTGTTTACCTGGGTATGTTCTTCGATCTGGAGATAGGATATGTTTATCCATCCCAGGAGAGAGTGGAAAATCTCCTCATGCATTCAATTGGTTTGCAGCAGTCGTTATATTCTAGCACAAGTCTATCTGAGAATGCTAGGTCTGATGGTTTCAATGGAACCAGTTATTCCTCAGGCGGCCTTATGCAGGTTGCCAATTCAATTGTTTCTCATGACTCAGTGGATGCAGAGTTCAGGATCACTGGACTCGCGCATTCAAGTGTTGGACCCTCTCATTCACCACCTTCATTGGTGGATGGAGAGAGGAAATCTCATGGCGGGGATCATGCTGACCCCTCCCCACCCTCAAGTAACGATGTTTACGGATGCATCGATGGAGGGATGAAGGGGGTCAACATCCAGAGCATATAATTATAAAATCAACAGATGGTGCTCAAAGAGATGTATCAATCCGATGGATGCATCTATATTCAGGTAGTAGCGATTTTCTCTGTCACTTGTATGATGCCTATAGTCCTAAGCCTAATTCGATTGCTGGATATAAATCAGCATTAATCACTGTTATCTCTTGCTTTGCAATGAGGGAAAGTGATGAAATAAGTGTTTTAAATACTCTTATTAAAGGTATGGGCAATCTCAGACCAAGAAATTCTCCACTGACACCGTCATGGAGTCTTTCTCTGGTTTTTCAAGTTTTGAGTGATAAACCTTTTGAACCACTTAGTGCTATATCTGTACAATTTTTAGTTGCGGCAGCATCAGCCAGACGCAGGAGTGAAATTCATGCCTTGTCTGCTGAGCCTGACCGTTATATAGTTACAGGTGAAGGCCTTAAGCTTCTACTGAGATTGAATTTCTTGGTTAAGAATCAGTCTTTAAAATATCCGGGTCAACCTATTATTTTACCTGCCTTAACCAGATATTATCCTGGTGCTAAAGCATGGTGTCCTGTCTGTGCTTTAAATAAGTACAAGAAAAGAACTCAGGTTTGGCGGATGGATCCATGTTCCCTATGGTTGTCATATATTGAACCCCATTGTAGGGCATCAAGAGACACTATTTACAGATGGATAGTAGAATGTATTCAATTCTGTCAATAGACAGCCACTGGAATTCAAGTAGATAGCGCCAAGGCTCATAGTGTCCATGGTGTGGTAACTTCCACTGCATTATTTAATGGTGTTTCTATTGAAGACATTGTCGGTAGCCCAGTAGCACTGTGAATCAAGTTTTACCGACCATTACCTTCGTGACACTTCTAACCCGTTCGCCGTCTCAGTCCTCAAAAAATAAATAAATGTAGAGGTATATATTTGTAATTAGTTTTCCTCCTCTGCTAATTACAAATATCACATTTGTTGGTAGGGTATCCCTACTATTAGCTGGTACAATTCTCCTCATCCGGTGGCGGAAGAGATGAGTGCCGCGCCAAAGCCATCAGAGGTCAGTAAATGTGACCATTTTTATTTTTTGTCTTGGTGATGGTGTCATTTTTTATTTATTTAATATGGTGATGGTTAATGTCTCTTAATTGTGGTTCTTTCAGAGAGTTTTTGAAATTGAAGCAATTCTTCTTTTTTCCAATGTCTAGTAATATGTTCACCAAGTATTAGAAAACGTGCTAGTCATGTAGAGCGGCGTTTTTTCCTAACCTTCCTCAGAAAGAGGGGGGGGAGCGCATTTGCCTTTTGATCAATCTCTCTTCATCGGTTGATTATCCGATGTAAAATTCTATTCCTGGTTGTGTTTTCAGACACAATTTCAGATGTTTTAAATCTCTTGAAAATTCAAAGAACCTAGTCTCTTCCATGGTGTGCTGGTTTTCACGACCTTGCCTCCCTCCCACCAAATTTACTTTCAAATTCTGGTTTTTATCAAGCGTGTTAGGGAGGTAAGTATGTTCTCATGATGTGAAATAAGAAAATTTACCAAATTTCTTTTTCACGAGTGAGATGACATACTTACCTCCCTAACAGGATCCCGGCCTCTCCACCCCACGGTGGCCTGGTCTTTTGGTTATTTGAATAGTTGCTTCAATGTCAGCCAATATTTAGTAACGGAAGTACCAGTATGCGCATGCGCAGTAGGTGGGGTCTGTCATGTGCATGCCTGTGTACATCCGCTGCCCATTAGGGGCACCTAGCTTTTTATAATTCTGAATATTATTGAACTTAGAGCCGATATACCAGTATATCAAGAGTGTTAGGGAGGTAACTATGTCATCTCACTCATGAAAAAGAAATTTGGTAAATTTTCTTTTTCTACAGTGGTTTTGAGAAATGTCCATTTACAAACCAAGAGAGTATTTTTGAAAATTTACCACTGGAATGACCGGCTCGATAGCCGAGCCAGTCATTCCAGTGGTAAATTTTCAAAAATTAGTCTCTTCGTCTGCAAATGGACATTATATATGAGAAAACAGGAAATTTCTGGAACAAATTTGAGGGTTAAAGGGTTAACTGGAGCCTGGTGCTGCCATAGGCATCACCAGCTCTCAATCAAATTAGTTTTAAAATATTCAATAGCATCTTCCTTACATCAGAAAGAATTTGTCGTTTCTGGTCTGTGATGGTTAAAGTGGTAATTATCCTGAGTCTTTGGACAGATTTGGGATGAAACATTTAGCTACTAGAAATTTTCTTTTCAAACTCATATTGTTTACATCATAAAAAATGTCTGGTTTGTTGTCCATGAGCATTAAAGAGTTAACGTGTCATTTACTTTCAATACATTACTCTATTCTGTGATGTTTCTTTCTAGAAGGTAGAGTGAAGAGTTTAGTTATACTGTTTGAGAAATTAAATAGTGGAATCTTCTTACTGAGCTTAATAGTGACATGTTCTAAACTTTGTTGAATAAATTCTCTTAGACCTTTAAGCCTTAAATTCTTTCAAAAAAATTTCAATTTCTCAAAGAAAATGTCAATTTGCAGAGCAAGAGAAGACTATTTTTGAAAATTTACAACTGAAATGACTTGCTCGGTTATCGAGCCAGTCATTCCGTTTGTAAATTGTCAAAAATTGTCTTCTCTTGGTCTGCAAATGGACATCACTCAACACCACTGCCAAGGCCATTTTTTGCTGATATGAGTGTTATAGGGTTAACCTAACATAGCATACCTTGTTTTTTTTGCAGCTTGTAGAATCAGAAGGATTCTTATTTGATGACGATGTCATCTCCATTGAGCCGGTTGAAGGCGATATATGGCCTCATTCCAGTTTTGAGATTAACATTGTTTTCAAACCACGTGTAGCAAAGACATATAATTGTACCGCATTCTGTGATGTAACTGGCAGAGAGACGCGGCTTCCACTCCGCATCCGTGCCGACGGCATGGGACCTAAGGTCCAATTCTCGTATGATACACTGGACATGGGAAACATCTTTATTGGCTCGAAACATACATATGAGATCGTATTAGCAAATAAAGGTGATATTGATGCTATGTTTAGTGTGATGCCACATAGCTCTGTGTTTGGTCCGTGTTTTACATTTAACCCTGCTGAAGGTATTATAATGCCAGACGGACATCAAGCGATACAGATCACCTTCAAGAGTCAGTATCTGGGAGACTTTCAGGAAGACTTCTCATTTCAAGTCGATGGTCTGCCGGAGAAGCCAAAAATATTATTCACGTAAGATTATACTGGAACTACAATTTATTGTCTCACCTGCGAAGCAAAAGTGAGACATTGCTATCACTTTTCCGATGATAGTGAGCGTCAAGGTTAAATTTTTCGTTTAGCAAATCACTTTGTCTTATATTTATATATTTGTTAAGCCTATCACAGCTAACCTTGGATGAATGGTTACCTATGCTGTTCAGAATCTGCATAATAACATTGAGGTCACATGGTCAAAGATCAAGGTCCATGTGACCTTGGTTCAACATTATCGGTTTTTCGATTTTAAGTTTTTGCATTCAGCATAATCTCGGCAAATATTTCAGGATTACTTGAGACTTGATTGGAACAACTTAGGCCTAGATGTTTGGTCGGCTATCCTGTTAGGAATGTGCATCATGACATTGAGGTCACTTGTAACGTCAAACATCAAGATTGCTGTGATCTTGTTACAACTTTTAATTTTTTTGGTTATGTTTTTGTGTTTAGCATTATCTTCTCAGCTTATATTTCAAGATTTGTTGACCATATTGGAACTAAACTTGGATACACGGTTGGCTATGCTGTTACGAATCAAGGTGGCAACACTGAGGTCAACGGTCAAGGTCACTGACCTTTGATGCTTATCAGAAATGAGCATGATGTGCAAGATATTTAATTTCATTGAATCCTTGATAATAGATTGAATGATGTGATACTTGATTATTTATTCGTGTCATTATCTTGTTGGAAAATATGTATGTTAACTCTTTCATAGTCAACTCCGCCAAAACTGACATTTGCAGTGGACTTGATATTTAATTTCATTGAATCCTTGATAATAGATTGAATGATGTGATACTTGATTATTTATTCGTGTCATTATCTTGTTGGAAAATATGTATGTTAACTCTTTCATAGTCAACTCCGCCAAAACTGACATTTGCAGTGGACTTGTGAAATGTCCATTTTTAGGTCACGAGAACACTATTTTAACAATTTTACCACCAGAATGACTGGCTCGATAATCAGGCCAGCCATTCATGTGGAATATTTTCAAAAATACTCTTCTCATGGTCTGAAAATTAACATTTACCAAGGAACAATTAAAAATTTTTGGACAAATTTTGATCATTAAATTTCTAATAGATTGGTATTTTTTAATGTAACTGACGTAATTAGTAACATTTTAGCCTCTGCTATGCTTATGTTTAAAGAAATGTTTTGTTATTACAAGATCAACAGAAGAAAGTCCTGTGTATATTTTGGAAACAATGTTGCTGACTCTTGTTAAAGTACAGCAATATTGTTTCAGTAATTAACACCATCTATCATACGAAGGTGTACATAGGATTTTAGGAATCTGGAATTTCTGGTCTCTAGAAACTAGGAAACATGATTTATCATTTCCTTTAATACAGCCAATGCTAGACTTGTTCATAGTTAGAATTCATTATTATGATTTTAACTTAAATGGCTATTGTTTCATTGCAGTGGATCAGTGATTGGGCCTACATTCCAATTTGATATGCCTAAGATGAAATTTGGAACAGTCTCGTATGGTATGTCAATATAAACTAATTAACTGATTAATAAATTTACTCATTCCACACTTATTCTATTAAAACTAGCATAGTGAGATGATATGGGAAATCTAGAATGGCATTGTGGATTGGACCATGTTTGTGTGGCAGAGTAAGGTTATCTTCTTACACCTAATATATATGACAAATTGGTCATAGAATAATCTACAAGAAATAAAACTGAAAAGGAATCTGAACAGGTTACTATTGAAGTAATTCACCTTCCAGAGTATCCATCTATCATCTGACCTCATATGATCATAATCAGCTCAGCGCGCATATGATAATGTCACAATCATTACGTCACAAAGCGTTCCATATCTCAAATACTCGGACACGTATGAATTGTATGTCTTTGTAATTCTTTGCTATTTAATAAACATGCTGTTGAATATTTTGAAACTAATTTGACTGGCCGCTGTTGCTGCCATAGGCAGCAACAGCGCCCAGTCAAATTGGTTTCAAAATATTCAACAGCTTAAATAAATGTGTATTTTTTTGGAAATTGATAGTCAGGGTCTTCAGAGATCGATCGATCTCAACACGAGTGAGGGGTGGGTGGAGCTTAGCTAAAGATGGGCGGGGCATAGCTAAAACCGGAAAGGTCCATTGAAATAGTATTCTTCAAACACCGGATGCTAACTTAGTTGGAGTTCGAGTCAGTATGCTAGTACCATGTAGTTGCTAGCATATACACAGGCAGTCCAGCCTCTAAATCTGTATTGCGTGTACCTCCGCTTAAAGTTGTCCCAACTCTAGTCTATTCTAAACACAGTTATATATGATTTTGGAGGATAACAAAAACGGCTTCTATAGTAGTCTTGAGAAATGTCCATTCGCAGACCAAAAGCGGACTACTTTTGAAAATTTACCACTGGAATGACTGGCTCGGTTATTTAAAAAATTGTCTTCTTTTGGTCTGCAAATGGACATTTTCTATGAGAAAGTTTAAATTTTCTAGAACAAATTTAAGGCTTGAAGGGTTAATGTCTTTTTAGGAAATCTGTAGTTTTATTCTCATCATCCAAATATGATGTTAGTGCTTAATGTGAAATTCGAAATATAAGGAGTACTGATGACCAGTTCCTGTTCCATTGACCTTTGTCAACATTTGGAGTAGTTACATGTATGCAACTTGCAAAACAAAGTTTGTTAACTAAATAATCATTTCTTTACAACGAACACCAATATTAGCATATAAGTCAATTATATGCAGCAGGCAAACATATTGCCAGTTTACTTACATCTCATTTCAAAGCAGGAATCGAGCTTGTTACTTCCATGTCATGTTGTCATTATTACCAAGCTAGCATGGCTACCATGTTTAGGTTTCTGCTAAAATGATTTCAAGAATGGAGGGATCCGATTTGTCTCTCAAGTATGTGACATCATAATCAATTATATCACATGTAGCTTGTCATCACATTACAGTGACATATTTAGCTCCGCCATGAACATTGAAAGGTCTGTCAAGTGTACAAATGGTATGTCTTTGGTGGATCTACTATTTAATAAATATGTACTTGAATATTTTGTGGTTATTTAACTGGGGTGCTGTTAAATTACTTTAAAAATAGTCAACAGCCTTGAAATTGGGATTCTGTGAAGTCAGGTTAAAGTATATAAAGTGATTGCAACATGTCTAAAAATGTGGGCAGAGCTTTGCTAGAAATGGGAGGGGCATAGTTAGAAATGGATCCCTCAACTAAATGTTTTTATTTTGCAGGCTTTCTGAGCACCAAACATTGTATCATGCGTAATACATCTCTTGTGCCGATGACATTTAACCTGCATGTTCCTAGTGATGGTGTTATTCCCAGCATGCAGTGTGATCGAGACATATATAATGGGGATAGAGAAGCATCAGAGCACACACTGCACTCTCTAACATCGCCACCCAAAGAATTCACGATTATTCCAGACACTGGTACAATTCCTGCGCAGAGTGATATCCGAATATGTGTGAATCTTGTATCAAATACCATAAAGAAATACGAGACATCCTTAGTGGTGGATGTGGAGAATGTTGGTGAGGATGTCTTATCTTTGCCAATATCTGCAAGGTATGTTAAACAGGAAGCTGGAAGGGCAGGACGCGGGAGTGGTCAAAAGGTCAAATTGTAACGCAACTCCTCTGAAACCGTTGAACAGAATTCAACTAAATTTGGTATATGAGTTACTCATGACTACGGAGTGCAAGACGACATTTACATTTGGCTCCACGCCCGGGTGAAATTGATTGTATTGCAACTGCTTAGAAACTGGTGAACAGAATTCAACTAAATTTGGTATGTAAGTTCCCATATGCCTTTGAGTGGAAGGCATGTACATTTGGCTCCACCTCTGGGGGAGTGGTTGGGCAAAAGTTAAAACTGTGAAAGTGGGTATTTGCGATGACATGTCATCGACTGAGCAATCTAGTTTCATTCCTGTAATTTATTGTCAAGGGAGATAGCTGTTGTGTGTAATGTAGTGAATCATGTAGTTACCTCCCTTGCGCTTGATATGTGGGAGACGGCATGGAAGAGTAGTCAGTCACTTTAAGCAGGATACAGTCATCAGTGAAATGAGTTGATGGTTGATAGCTATGCTTTTCTAACAAACTGAAAGACTGGGGGATAGCTGTCCATTTAAAATAATTTACATTTCATAATGGCATTTATGAAAGCTGTAATGTTTGTTTGGCAGATGTATTGTACCAAACATTACCATTCTAAGTCCAATAATGGAGTATGGGCGATGCTTTATACGACATCCATATGAGCAATGTGTGAAGCTTCACAATGACACAGATTTACCTGCCAGGTATGAAGTGATACCTCAAAGGAATCCGGACCAGCACGTCATTCATTACCTGAGCCCGAAACCTAAGGTAAGGTAATAAGGTAAAAAATCTTTCAGCTCTGATTTCTCTTATCTCCATTTCATGGTAAACTGTTAAATATTTTGAAACAAATGTGGCTGGAAGACATTGCTGCCTTAGGAAGCAATGGCTTCAAGTCAAATTAGTTTCAAAATATTCAATAGAATATTTCTTATATGATAGGTGGTCTTTCGTGTCAAGTAGCTTAATCTTTTTACTCCTGAATATTTTGTCTTTCATTTCTTGGTACTGTGCTAACTCTATGAGCTTTGATGTGATACAGTGTAAGTGATTATGTCAATAAATAGCTGACCTATGTCTTCATTTACTTGTAACTTGCCAAAGACTGGGAATGATTAGATGCTAAGCACAAGGCTATACTGACACGCGTACTTGGGATATTCATGTCCTATACAGAGAATCTCGATAGAGAATTCCAGTTTTAGCTATGCCCCGCCCATCTTTCGCTAAGCTCTACAACATTTTGACCGTGTTTAATCGATCGATCCCGCCACTCTCTGAATCTTAATTTCCAGAAAACTATGAGGTAGGCTGTTGAATATTTTGAAACTAATATGGCTGGGTGCATCAACAGTGTCCAGTTGAATTAGTTTCAAAATATTCAGCAGCATGTTTATTAAATAGTGAAAACATACAATCCATACATCAACGCTTATTCCATTATCAATTAAGTGTTCGTGACAAATCTATCTATATCACTCATGACAGAATCGATTTTGATGTCATCCTACACTCACGTAGTAGATTATAACGTCATATGATTGATGGATAAACTGGAAAGGTCTCACACAAGTTAAGTAAGAGCTCAGTTGGAATAAGTTTGAGTGTATTCCAAATATGATCTTACTAAATGAGTGAGATAAACTGGATACAAGATGCCAATGAATTTGTGATTTTATTGTTCAAAATCATCATGCCAGTGAATGTTTCCTTAGCAAAAACTTTTACTTACACTTTTCAAACTGAATATGTGTCTTCCATTTATGAATTGTTACATAACGTAGACTTCAGTGTGTGTTAGCGTATCAATCACATGTGATGTAAAGCTTGCATATGGTCCTGAATATGTCACATGTATTTCTATATTGCAGGGTATAGTAGGTGCTCACTCTGTTTTGGATGTGCCACTCGTGATTCAGGCGCAGAAACTCGAGGAGCTCGATACGGTTGTGAACTTTGCAGTTTTTGGCAGCATTGATCCACCTCTGGTTAGTGCTTCCATGGTTCACTTGTACATGCTTCTGTGAGACTACTTTTCCTCGCTGCTTATTTTGGCCATCTATTAGATACTCGGATGATTGTAGCATAATTATTCAATATTATACATGATACTAATTGTACTTATGTTGTTATAGTCTCTTAACCCTTTAACCATCGAATTTGTTCAAGAAAATTCCTATTTTCTCATAGACAATGTCCATTTGCAGATCAAGAGGCTATTTTTGAAAATTTACCACTGAAATAACTGGCTGGGTTATCGAGCCAGTCATTCCACTAGTAAATTTTCAAAAATATTCTCTTGGTCTGCAAATGCACATTTCACAAGACCACTGCAGGAGGTTTTTTTGGTTGATATGAGTGTTAAAAGGGTCACTTAGACGTAGGTTACTCACTTGTCACTAATTATTCCTACCTGCATGTTTTCCCTGTGACATTTTCAGCAAGTGCACATACTGTGCATAGGAGAAGGTCCAGTTGTCCACATCTCACCCCTTCACCTGGACTGGGAGAAAACGCCTGTACTGACCGATGTCTGCAGAACCATCACGTTGTCCAATGAATCTTTGATACCGGCTGTATTTACAGCTAATATGGTATGTTGTATGGCCTGAAATTATCACGAGCTGTCCACTCCAAAACTGGCCTTGGCAGTGGCTATTAGAAATGTTCATTTGCAGAACAAGAAAAGAGTATTTTTTGAAAATGTATCACTGGAATGCCTGGTTAAAAAAATTTGCTTCTCTTGGTTTGCAAATGAATATTTTCTATGTGAAAATTTAAATTTTTTAATGAAATTTGATTGTGTTTAATGGTACATTACATAATAGACCAAGGGACATGTGTACTGGTTGTAGATTGACAATCCTGGTGGGTTTGAAAGAGTTTATCACATACCTAACATACATGCCATATCGATAGAGTAAACAGAAAAATTATTATGTAGCAGATGACAGAAAAGTTTTTTACGTGCTTAGATTTTTCCAGAATGTATTTTGATAACCTGTGTAATTTTGAAAATGCTTACATCATAGTTTATCAGCAACACCTTACATCAAGACTGTTTTACTATAACACCATGTTATCATTGGTCGATGGTGGCAATGAGGTTTTTTGGCCATTAACTTCACTGAACAAATGTGAATGGCCTTTAGTCCCTAGAAAACTAGGTCATCCAAGATGGTCACTAGTCAAATTGACCAATCGCATTTTCTTGTTGCAATTTGTTCATCTTTTTTGATATTTGAATGAGTTGTGGCACTTGCAAAATACATAATTCTTTCAGTTTAATAAGTATTGTCAGTAATGTCGTAATGCAATTAATTAAATCAGATTTGGAATATAGACCTTAAAGTTCTCATGTCCCATTAAATAGAGAAGCATTTGCATGAGATGAGATGCGTCTTGATTTTTGTGCCATTTACCCAACATGCAATGCCACGACTCCATATTTATTGTAACTATTGGACGCCATATTTGTCGAGTGTATTGTGTGTACAGGCCAGGATTTTATAATATGGCATTGCAACAGGGATCTTATATCTCATCCACCTCATGGCCATGTCTCTCAATTTAAGCGTGAATGAATATGATTCTATGTACTCTGAATGCTTTGTTGTCCATCATTTCAGGTACGGCCACACTCTATATTCCGTATTTCACCAACACAGCTGGAGATTCCTCCTCAGAGCACTGCTGTGATAACGGTTACTGCAAATCTTAATGACTGTGTCAGGTAGGCGGAGATAGCAGTTGATATGCTAACTTGTAATATACATTAATCCTTTAACACTCAAACTGGCCAAAAACGGCTTCTGTAGTGGTCATGAAAAATGTCCATTTGAAGGCCAAGAGAAGACTATTAAAAAATTTACAACTGGAATGACTGGCTCTATAACCGAGCCAGTCATTCCAGTGGTAATTTTTCAAAAATAGTCTTCTCTTGGTCTGCAAATTGATATTTTCCTAGAGAGCATTAAAATTTCTTGAACAAATTTGAGGTTTAAATGGTTACGGGCTTGTACAATATTCACATTACAAGTCTTTGCTACAGACATATTTTATATATGTTTTAAAACAGGCCTCCCGAAATGGCCGTATTGTCCGGACATGTCCGGGAAACATTCTCAATGTCCGATAGCATATAAGACCAGCCGGACATCTTGACATTTTTTTGCGATCGCGCAGAGCAAAAAAAATCAATATTTGCTGTCGGAAATATCATTGAAATCACAATACTTCCTTGTATAAACATACTCCTATCAACAAAAATATGTTATCAAACAGGTAACCATTAAGCTGATCAGATAGAATGCATAATACTTGGTCGCTATCACGTTATGATCATATATAGTGTAATTTCTGAGTTCTCGAGTCCAGTATATTAGGTCCGTAAATCATAGGCAACTGTACCGAGTACTCGCTCTAAATATTAATACTTCTTAATTTGTTAAGTTTAGGCCGCCACTCTAGTAGCTACTTGAGGCTACCACTCTATTTATATAAGTTGCGAAAGTACCTAGTTTATAACTTGTGTACATTTTCACCTCCTATATAGAAGAACCGCGAAACGTGTGATAAACGTCCTTAACTTACATATCCTATCATTGTCAGCACCAAAGCGCTTATGTATGAGTTTTTTGTATTCATACGGCTACAAACATAAGAACCCTGCTCGGGTGTGAATATATGAGTTTTGGCGCTACTCGAGTAATGGGCTAAAGTCGGCGTTAGCTGATTATATTTTCATGATGCCATTTTATGTCAAATTGTGGATTAATTTTGATGTAATAAACGGTAATAAACGCCATTTATTAAAGCGTAGGAAATCTTTAGGCGGTCTCATTTAATAATTTCACTACCGCGATGATTGGCATAAGTTAATCATAGTCGTAAGACTGCAAGAATTTCTACCGTGAAAATGTGTTCTATTTTTGTGTTTATTAGTGTCTATTACACCCCCGGTCGCCACCCCACCCATGTCCGGCTGGTAAAAATTTGTTTTGGTAGCCCTGGTCTTAAAAATAACACAATTTATGCTGACAAACAACAGAGATTTTTGTTTGTTATTTGCCATTTAATACATTCCGAATGCTCTGCAGCACATTGATAAACTGGAAAATGTATATGCGGTGTCCCATCCTAGGTGTAACGTAATGTTAATGATGCAGCCAGCCAGGATGAAACCAACCAACTTAACCCTTAACAGTCTGATGCCAATATTCTGTCTTTTACTGCTCAAATAGCAAAGAAACCGGTGTACATTTTTCAACAATTTTGGTGGACGATATTGCTGTCTACGACAGCACAATCTTCCACCAAATTTGTTGAAAAATGAACACCAGTTCATCTTTTAATATAATTTGAAATTTTGTATCAGAGTGTTAAGGGTTAAGCGACATATAAAGCCAACTAGAATAAATCAATTGTGAAATCAAAGTTAGAATTAAATTTGGCTTATTAATACCCATAACTCAGATGAGGTGAAACTCTGAAGGTTAGCTATGTGTCCCGATGAGAGAAGTAAAAATGTAACTGGAAAATCAAAACATGTAATCTTAGAATGTATATTATGTTTAGCAAGAGAATATTATTTTTCAAAGATATTAATGGATTAACTGGCTTGAAATTTGTTGTATTGGGGTATTGTGATTTTAAATTTTCCGCTTTCAGAACTGTCGGGTAAACAGGTTGGTGGGCATCTTCGATTCCCCACCCCCACTCACCCCCAATAACTCCCATAGTAAATCAATGGCAAATTTTTAATGTATCTTCGATAACCATTGGACCGGTTTTAACCAAATTTTGGAGGACACACCCTTGTTGTTGCAGATCTAGCTACTTATAGGCGGTCACCTTTCTAGTTGATATAGCTGTTTCAGGTGAGTGATACAGGCCCCCCTTGGACCTCTTGTTTAAATATACCTCGATGCACGGTTTACTAATTACTATGTTTTTACGAATGTACATATTGTGTTGAAATAGTGATGATGTTGGTGATGACGTTTTAGTATTTCTTTGTCTAATATGATTTCTCGTATTGGCTATTGTCTTGATATGGTATATGGTGTTATTAGGTTTCAGGACAAGCTGAAGTTAGTGTTTCATGAGAGTCAGGTCCGCACTATTCCCCTGGTGGCCTGCGGTCAGGGAACGACGATTGTCTCTGTACCAGAACTTACACCTATCATGGACCTTGGACCTAATTTCAGGTACTATTATCTAGTTATTTACATTGACCAGAGTACTGTTCTATGACACCTGGTGTGGTTTTGTCTCCTTATAATAATGTTTGAACATGCCTATGGCAGCATCAGCGCCCAGTCAAATTAGTTTCAAAATATTAAACAGAATGTTTATTAAATAGTAAAGACATACAATTCATACAACAACGCTTAGTCCGTCTTTAATTATGCATTTGTAACATATTTATCTATGTCATTCATGATGTCATTGATTATGACATCATCCTACACGCCACAGTGTTGACTAAAACGTCATACGATGAATGGATAAATTGGAAAGGTTCATTAGGACACTGATTGGCTACTTGCAATGCTTACACGGTCCCGTATCCATAAACAGTTCTCTCAATTAACCTTTATAACACTGATGTTAAAATGTAGATCTTTCCAGAGTTAGTCGAAGAAATGATGGTGTACATTTTCAAAACTTTATTGCTGAAAGCGGTTGCTATTATAGATAGCAACAGCTTACAGAAACAAGATTTCTAAAATGTACACCAGTTATATGAAAGTGAATGGAATTCATGAATGTAAAGTCATGGTGGTCTAAGGTTAATTGTTAGATAGGCATAATTTATTGCTAGCTAATATTTGGTTTAACCCCTTAACACTAACATCAGCCAAAAACGGCTTCTGCAGTGGTCTTGAGAAATATTCATGTTCAGGCCAAGAGAATACTATTTTAGAAAATTTACCACTGGAATGGCTGGCTCGATAACGGAGCCAGTCATTTCAGTGGTAAATTTTCAAAAATAGTATTCGCTTGTTATAAGGAAAAATTAGTTACCTCTCCGGGATGTAGAAATTGTTTGAGTGTAGCTTTCGTGACCATCTCGGTCACTTCTTCAGCACTAACAATCGGTCGCTGGCAACGTCACTCTGGTCAGTGTGGAGTCACGTGACAGCATGGACTGCCAGCGACCATCAGTTAGTGCTGAAGAAGTGACCGAGATGGTCACAAAAGCTACACTCAAACAATTTCTACCTCCCGGAGAGGTAACTAATTTTTCCTTATTATGAATCATCCTGGGATTGGGACCAACCTTGTCGGAAATAAGTATTGTCTTGGTCTGCAAATGGACATTTTCTATGAGAAATTGTCTTGAAGAAATTTGAGAGGTATAGGGTTAATTGACTAGATCATGGGTCATATAAATTTGAAAAGTACTTGAATTTTGGTATCAGTCTTTGAAAGCTCTTGAATGAAAAGTATATATGAAAATGGCAGTAAGGCCTTGAAAAGTACTTGCAAATGTGTTTTTACCAATAAAGGAAAAGGTTGTGTACAATGTAATGCTGCTGATTATCACTTAGCCCTGCAGGAGATGGTGTTTCAGAACATCTAATTTGCTAAATTCCCTGAACCCGCTAAAGATAGCCCAGTTTTAGAGTCGTTGAAAATGAGAGACAAAGTGCTTGAAAAGTCCTGGGAAAGGGCTTGAATGAATCAGTCAAATTCTTGTATGAACTATGGGCATGTATTGTGAGTATCCTGTACATTTACATATATATTATCATTTATTAGCAATCGTCCACTGAAGAAAGTATTCTTACTCACAAATCGTGGCCGACGTCATCAGCAGCTTGTTTGGAGTACGGAGGGATTTCCGCTTGTTCGACCGCGCATGGATACCGATTACAATCCGCTCGATATGAAATACAAGGTTAGCTGCTTACAATAGTGAGAAGATTAGTTTTTAATTTGGAAATTCACTGGTCAATTTTTGCGATCTAAGTTCTGTCTACTAACATGCCATTGAACAAGCTTCAATTGATTTTAAACTACAATCCGTACTTAAAAAGTGTTATGTAAATTGAATTCAAAATATTTAACATATTCTTTAATATTCCACATAATATTCCTTAATATTCAACATAATATTCCATACAGTATAGAGAATTTGTCATTTCTGGTCTGTGTGTGTCTTGTATATTTCAGTATCAGCCCCCGCCTCCAGTAGCACCTAGTCCAATCTTCTCATTGACACCTTGTAGGATGGATCTAGCTCCAGACGACTCTATCACACTTGAATTGGATGGATTTGTTGACATGTAATTTACAAGTTTTATTAGATTGATTTATCACTTTGTTTTTATATTTTTACCCTCCTCCAGTAAGGGGAAGAGGGTATTGTATTTGGGTCTGTGTGTGTGTGTGTGTGTGTGTGTGTGTGTGTGTGTGTGTGTTGTGTGTGTGTGTGTGTGTGTGTGTGTGTGTGTGTGTGTGTGTGTGTGGTGTGTGGTGTGTGGTCCAGATAAGCAAATGGATCTATGGATATCTCGGAAACTACTGGTCTAAGAAAAGCGTGTGATCATCCACTAAAATTCCACAACTTTTATCCGGATCTGGAAAATCTGAAATTATCCGGAAAAATGCAAAAATAAATTGTACAATGTGGTAAAAACTGGAGAGGGACTGTTTGCAATCTGTGAATGCTGTGGTTCTTATTTAATGGTTTTATGTTCAAGAGATGAGATTGTGCCATCAAGCGTGACTTATGTGTCCAGAAATGGGGTTCTTAATTACATATATCTACTCGTAAATTTAGTTCCTGTAGTGAACTGAATTAGCTCTGCTTTATCAAGAATTAAACTCGTTTACAAATGGTTTTCAATAAACATCAGCATTTGTCTGTCCTAATATTATCCATTGTAATATTTAGCATACTGCAAATGTGTCATACATGTATATATGGTATAACTTTTAACGGTCTCGCAGATGTCATCCCGAGTCATAAGAACCCTTTAACACTTATATCAGTCAAAATCGGCTTCTACAGTGATCTGGAGATAACCGAGTCAGTCATTCCCATGATAAATTTCCAAAAATAGTCCTCTCTTAGTGACTTTGCTCTGCAAATGGAAATTTTCTATGAGTAAATGGAGATTTTCTTGAACAAATTCGAGTGTTAAAGAGTTACCTACAACTGATCCCACCCATCCCAATTCTTTCAAATAAACTAGTCTTATTTCTTCAATGTAAATGTATATCGTTTCTTGTACTATAAATTCCAGGCCTATGTTTGTGAAAGAGCGGTTATTATGTCACGCTATCATCGGCCGTCAGGGTGGTAAAGAGCTGATCATGAAGGTGGATGTGAAATCAGACTTTATCAGTCCTCTCATAGAATTCTCCAGTAAAACCATCTTCTTTCGCGTTGACAAGGTATATGACCGATTATAGCTGGTGGAAATAGTTTGTTATATTTTTACGCTTTTTCCATTACAAACCAGAAACAAAGTCTTAATTATGTAAGAAATATTCTGGTGAATAATTTGAAACTAATTCAACTAGGAACTGTAACTGCCTAATGTGATTATGGGCTGGATATAGATCCAGATTTTCATTTGGAAATACAAATTGCCTAAATCTTTGTGACTACCTCATCAGCATAATGGTGTTGTAAAGTCTGCTGGACTAATGTCTGTAGCACCCAGTTTATAATCCTGAAAGCATGCAACGTCCTTAGATTGTTTTTATTTTGTAGCTGATCTAGGCCGATCCCTATAGCAACAACTGTTTCCAGTGAAATTAGTTTCAGAATCTTAAACAACTTTCCTGTATAATTGTCTTGGAATGGAGACACTGGAGTTTCCTGGGTCAAACGGTTAAATCTAATAATTTATGAATGACATATTTGTGACATTCTACGATGTACTAAGTGTGAATGAATTATGCACCCCCTTACAAGTTACAATGGATGGATCTTATCTGTCACTCAAGCATATGACATCTTAATCAAGTACGTCGCATGTTGGCTGACATCACAATTATAATTGACAGAGAATAGCCTGTTATGAAGCTGGAAAAGTCCATCCAGTGTATGAATTGTATGTCTTTGATGGATTTGCTATTTAATAAACATTCTGTTGACTATTTTGAAACTGACTGGGTGCTGTTGCTGTTTATGGCAGCGACATCACCCAGTCAAATTAGTTTCAAATTATTCAACAGCTTACTCTTTAAACTTAATTTGAAAATAGGATTCCGAAAATTCAAAGTTCAAATTAAATAAATCGATCCCAACACACGCACAACGTTGGTGGAGCTTATATAGAAATTGGCGGGGCATAGCTAGAGATGGGTGGAGTTTAGCTAGAAATGGGCGGGGCATAGCTACAAATGGATCCCTCTATTATCTTGTGTCACAGACTCTAAGTAAATAGATACCTTTCAATATTTTCCCTGCATGACTCTCTCTGAATCTCCCCATTAATTGCAGGATCCTGATGTACCATTGGAGTTACAAACCAAAGATTTACTTCTGACCAATATCTCAAGTTTGCCATTAACCATGGCTCTAGAACTGAGCTATCCATTCCAGCTTCTACTGCCTGATGATGTATCAGATCTCTCTCGAGCGGTAAGTCTCCCCGGAATCATATTTATGAATTTACACTATGTTTACCAGCAGGTTTCGTGTTTATAATTCCAATGTATTGTGAACATGGTTTGAGAGTGTGTTGGCCATTCATTCATGGCCATGTATGAAATTGATTTGATGACCTTGAGTGTAGTAATGAAAATTAAATAATTAGATTGAGTATGTGTTTAGGAAGCCATAATGTATTATGCTTTACAAAAATGGCTTCTGTTGCTGCACATGTTGAGCTCTGTTGGTGAGGTTTGGTTCTGTGATTTTATGGAATGAGATATGAAACTTATAATGTTTCCTACATTTAGTGACCATGCTTTAACAACAACAGTAATAATAACAACTGGGGGTGTAATTCTACTTTGAATAATAAAAATAATAAATACTGTTAATTATGTTTATAAACAGTGCATTTCGTTAATTCCTGGACAAGCTTATCCTCTGAAGGTGCAGTTTGACCCAGCTTACAAATCTGATAGTCATATCCGGACAGTAGATGAAGTATTGAACATCAGCTATAAAGAACATCCACATATGGTGAGTACACACAGAATCATAACTCTCTCAGAAATGTGCATGCTATTATTCATTCAATCGATCTGTCAATCAAACAAACACATTATTCAATGATGCCACTTTAAAGGGAAATACCAGACCCTCTATACTACTTTGTATAAAATGAATCTACAGACCGTAACGTTTTCAAAAATATAATTGTAAGCTCTGTTCTCAAATTAGAAATATATGTTTTCATTATTTAAATATGTGATACATTAGTTCAATTTCTATTCCTGGATGAGGCGTATGACATCATAAGTTGAACTTTTTTCTCGCTGTCATCCAACGCTATCGCAATAAAATTGCGAATTGCATGTTATAAGAGGGTGTTAGGCATATATAAACTATATTTGCAGAAATGTAGAAGAATATATAACACTCCTTTGGCTGATTTCTCTGATGGTGCAGATTTTTATATAAGGTTTTGATCTTGAGATAGATGAATGACGCGATAGTATAGGTATAGCAATATAATTGCCACTTTTGAATCAACACTAACTGGCGCTACGGCAAATTATATTATTAAAGTTTCTTCTATTAATATGAGAGTTTAAATAGTTATTACATACATCCAGTCCATCTTTAGGTACTTATGTTTTCATACTAGCCTCAAAGATTTTGTAATATTCATGTAATTGGCCGGTATCTTCATAGAAAACGGCCATCTTAAGTTTCGGCAACTAATGCATGAAAATAACAAATATATTCCATAAATTTGCAATAGTGTGATAAACGTCTTAATCTCTTTAATCTGTACAATATATATAAATGATGTCGATAGCATTATCACCGATAGAGATTTCTACTTCGAATAATACTTACCAGATGTACTATTATGATAATGTCTATTATCTAGTCTAGCTCAAAATAAACAATTAAAACTCCACACTCTCCTGGTCCTGCCCCTACTGTGTCCGGGAATACCATAGCCGCAGGTACCGAGTCAATTCCCAATCACAGTCAGATTCGTCTATTTTGCGTTTTTGTCAAGTCGCAATTTTAGTGTGCTCAAATTTTAGTTAATTTAAGCGGTTATCGGTTGTTAGGAAGGATTACATCGGTGGCTGCATGGAGGAACTAGGAAAATCATCACAGGGGCAGGTTGTATCAATCTAGAATTTATACATTCGTGCCATAAATACTGTTTGAAATTTCCTTAAATTGGCACATTGTTTTAAAATGTTAGCCATTGTTGGAGTCGCTTCTGTACCCGTTAACTTTTAATTTAATTCGGGTACTCGGTTAATTTTCTCTTGCGACTCGGTTCCTCTAAAGATGGATGCGCCCTTGGCCAAGATGGCGGCGCCCATGTATTATGTCGTTCTTGGCTTGGTGTGTCTATGCACTCTGTTTATCGCCGATTTTTAGCTTTCGCTTCATTGTCGAGGGTGTTTGTAGCGATCGGCGATGTAGCCTTGGTTATTTAACGCTAGTTAAAGGCTGAGTTGTGTGTTTTAAAAAATTTTCACTCAAAAAAGTTTCAGATATTTCCTGCCTAAGAACTTGATTATCATTAATTTAAGAGAAAGTTAATGTGTTTAAGAAATCTTAACTATCAAGTCGATTGTGCGTGTTGCTCGTCATCATTTGTCATGTGCAGCGTTTTAATTTTTTGCTGTGTTCGTATAAACCTAAGAATCCGGACACGTTGTGCCAGAAGTGCAACAGGTTCATGAAGCGGAAGTACTTGGGACATCGCTGTGTGGCGTGCGCTCAGTGTAAGGTCGGCAGCCCTTGTGATGTGTGCGTGAAGTGGTCGTCGGCAATGGTGGCAGAGTTTGACAGGGATCGACGTGCGAGGCTGGAGAGGATCGCGAAGGACAAGGCAGCGAAGGTGCAGCAGGCGTCTCTTATGGGACTTGAAGGTCGTCTGAATGAACGAATGGATTCAGCGCTGGGCGTATGGGCGGCCCAGTTCAAGGCGATGTTTGACTCGTTGCAGTCCACGGTCCCGGTGAGGCAAGCTGGTGCAGGACAACCATTAGGTGGTCCGGCTAGTTCTGCTGAGGGGCATGCACCTGCCCCTTCTCTGTCCTTGGCTCAAGAGCCGATGGTAGAGGAGGAAGATCTGCTGCTAATGGAGGATTCCGGCATGCCGGATCTTTCGATGACGGCAATTTCTAGTACGTCCCAGGGGTCGCCCTCGGGATTTGTACGGGTTTGCCAGGCGGATGGTGATGTCGACGTTCCGTCGGGCATATTCCATCCGCTATTTGTGCAACCGGAAATGCCGGCGGAGCCGTGTTTTGCGGGTCCTGCTGGTATCCCGGTGGCGTTAGGTGCGGCTCCTATCGGAGTGACGGTACCAGCCGTAGTTAAGGCGGTCGTAGTCCCGGATCCCGTGCGGGAGCCGATGGATTGCAGGGAATCCGTGTCTGGCGATTCGCTAGACACCGGTGCCGCCGGTAGTCGCGTTATGGATGCGCTCTGTCCTGGCAGAGACGCGTATCGTAACGCCCAGCATGGATCGTCGGTGGCCCTCTCATCTAAGGGAGAGAGGGAGGATGAGAACGGCAGTTCGTTGATGGACGAGTCCGTTTTCTGCACCGAAGCTGAATGGGTGCAGGTCCTTGGATGGATGACCAATCGTCTCGGGTTGGCATCTGATCTAGGATCTCAGCACGATCCGGCGATGGAACGGATGCCAGAGCGAGCGGCTAGCGCTCTGTCAAGTGGCTCTTCTGCCATGCCGACACTCCCATTGGATACGCAGACTTCTGACATGTTGGAAGTTGCGGCATACCGTCTGGTTCAGCCAGACTATGCATTACCAAAGGCCCCGAAGGGGATAAGGAGTAGGGTCCATTTTCCGGAGCTGGCCTATCATCAGAACGCCCGGGTTCCACGGCTTTCCGTTGCGGAACGAGAGGCGCTGAATAGGCCGTTGGCTGGGAAGGCTAAGGGGCGGTCACGTCCCTTGGTTTCGCAGACCAACAAAGACCCGTTCAATGAGCTTACGCTCATTGAGGATGCGCTGTCGCACGGGTGTACCGTCTTGCAGGGTATGCTGGACTGCACGGCGGAAGGCGGACAGGTGCCAGAGGCTGCTCCCGGAGTTATTCGGGACACCATGCGCCTGTCTCAGGATTGCCTGGCCAGGGTAATCACTAGAACGTTGGCAGAGCGACGGAGAATGGTTCTCGATTGTGTAGAACCAGGACCGGAAATGAGGGCTGCATTATCTTCTGCGCCCTTCATTGGTCCAGGCTTGTTCGGCGGCTCGGCACGACAAGCGCTCTCCAAGGTTGCGTCAATGGTGGCGGAGCAAGAAGTGGTCGGCAAGTCGTGGAAGTCGACTAAGAGGACTCAGCCGCAACAGTCCTACCGTCAGCATAGACAGGAGCAGCAGAGGCAGCGTCCTAGATCGCCCTTCCGTCCTTCTGGCCGTGATGCCCATAGGTCATCCGGATCGCAAGGACCTGGCCGTTCGTCCTCATACAAGTCCTCTAGTAAGAGGCCGTATGAGGAAGACAGGAAGGGTGGCGGTTCGGGCCGAGGCGGCTACCGTAAGGATAGCCGTGGCGGCGGTTCCGGACCGTCGTACCACAAGAAGCTGCGGGGGCGGCCGTGGGGATCGTTCCTGACGGGTTTCCGGCGGAACCACTACCGATGGCTTCGGAGACAGATGGAGTCGAGAATCTTCACCCAAGCGATTTAGCGTCTTATCGGCTAATCTTGACCAACAATTGTGTGCAGATTCCTTCCGTACGAGGCAGACTTCAGCTATTCCTAAACCAATGGGAACAGGTCGTGCACGACTGTTTAGTTTGTCAGTGGATAAGAAACGGCTACGATCCGGACTGGCTCATCCATCAATCGTTAGTTCCGTTAACCTCGACTCCAATATGGACTCCTGTTCCAAGGGAATCAGATCGTCTAGACGCCATTCGGTCAGAAATACAATCTCTTCATCAGAAGAAGGCCATTCATTTAGTCACGGATCAGTCTTCTCTGGGCTTCTATTCGATCATGTTCCTCGTTCCGAAGCGTACCGGAGGATGGAGACCAATTCTCAATCTCAAACCGTTGAACAAGTTTATTCTTTCTCCCAAATTTCAGATGGAGACGGTTGCAGCAGTAATGACAGGGCTGAGGAAAGGCATGTGGGGAGTGTCGATAGATCTGAAGGATGCATATTTTCATATTCCAATGTCAATTCCTTTTCAGAAGTACCTTCGCTTTGCATTCCAAGACAATGTTTGGGAATTCAATGCTCTCCCGTTCGGCCTGACCACAGCTCCGAGGGTCTTCACCAAGGTGGTTCTCGCCATGACTTCTTTACTTCGCAGGAGAAACATAGCTGTTCACACGTACATAGACGACTGGCTGCTGAAGGCGGGGAATCCAGTCACTCTGCGCAGCAATCTGCAGGTAGTCCTAGCCTTATTAAAGGATCTAGGGTGGATTGTAAATCTAGAGAAATCAGAACTGACTCCATCCCAGGAGTTTGTCTATCTGGGAATCTTTTTCAATCTCAGGGACGGTGTAGCTTTTCCGGCGGAGAGCAGAGTCAAAAGCCTGATTGCAGTTCTGGAGTCGGTTTCTCTAGGGGCCTATCTGACGGCGCGCCAGTTTCTCAGGATACTGGGTTTACTAGTATCTCTGGAGAGGGTGGTTCCATATGCGGCACTCAGGCGCAGGCCAATTCAGATGTATCTAATGTCATTCTGGTCTCAGAAAACGGATCCGTTATCTCTGAGGATTCCAGTCAAAGAACCGTTGATATTCCACCTTCAGTGGTGGTTATCCGAACAGAATCTCCTGCGAGGTGTTCTGCTACAACCTCCTCAACCTCAGATGTCCATCTTTACGGATGCATCGTTGACGGGTTGGGGAGCTGTATTGGACAATCAGTCAGTGTCAGGGGAATGGGATCAGACCAATGCGCAGAAACATATCAATGTGCTCGAACTACTAGCGGTGGTATTAGCACTTCGAAAGTTCGAGAGCCTGATTCAAGGCAAAGTTGTCCTAATAAGGACAGACAACTCGACAGTGGTGTCTTATTTGAATCGCCAGGGCGGCACGAGATCACCAGAGTTGTGTATGATGGTTTGGAACCTTCTGCTGTGGTGCCAAGAGAAGAATATTATTCTTCGGGCAGCACACATTCCAGGAAGATTGAACATCCTAGCGGATGCTCTCAGTCGAAGGACGGTTTGTCGTCCGACGGAATGGCAGCTCAACCAATCGGTAGCGGAGGTTTTATTCAAACAATGGGGCAAGCCAAATGTCGACCTGTTTGCGATGAATCAAAACGCAAAGATGATCACTTACGTGTCACCGATCCCGGACCCATTAGCCTTAGCAGTAGACGCACTGGCAATAAGTTGGGAGGGGATGTACGCGTATGCGTACCCTCCAACAATTCTCATCCCGAAAGTTCTGGCAAAAAATAAGAGAGAGGGAGTGCCAGGTACTACTGATCGCCCCGTATTGGCCAGGCCGATCATGGTTTACGGATCTGCTGGACCTTCTGGTCTGCAATCCAGTCTCTCTGCCAGACGCCAGAGATCTAATCTCTCAGAACAAGGGTCTGTACCTCCACGACAGACCGGAAATGTTCAAATTGACTGCATGGATGTTGTCAAGCAGCGTGCAATTGAGGGTGGCGTTTCTGAGCAAGCAGCGAAGTTTGTTGCTTCAGCCAGAAGAGTTTCAACCACAAAGACATATAATTATAGAATCAACAAATTTGCACAGTGGTGTGAGAGAGGAGATATTAATCCCTTTTCTGCATCTGTTCAACACGTAGCGGATTTTATCTGTCATTTATACGAAGTTGACAAACTTGTACCTTCCACCCTAGCAGCATATAAGTCTGCATTAGCTTCAGTCATTCCCAGTCTCACTGTTGAAGGAGTGGAGAATGACACCTTGAATGAAGTTATCAAAGGAATGAGCAATCTGCGACCTAGACAGCCAATTCCTATCCCATCATGGAATCTATATCTTGTTCTACAGGTTTTAGGACAAGCTCCTTTTGAACCAATTAGATCTATTGATATTAAACTGTTAACTATTAAATCAGTTTTCTTGGTTGCAGCAGCGTCGGCGAGAAGGAGAAGCGAAATTCATGCGCTTTCTGCCGAACAAGACCGTTTTGTCGTCACGGGTGAAGGTTTACGACTACTTCCATGTCTTTGTTTCCTGTCAAAGAATCAGTCACTTAAATATCCAGGACAGCGATCAATTTGCCAAGTTTAACTAGACATGACCCAAACTCTTCTGTTTGGTGTCCTGTCAGATGTCTTAAAATGTATAAGAAACGTACTAATGAGTGGAGGGACGACCCGAAATCTCTGTGGTTATGTCTCAAAGCTCCCCATTTACGTGCCTCGAAAGATACTATTTCTCGTTGGATAGTTGACGCTATTAAGATGTCACACAAAATCGCTACAGGAAAGAAAATTGATCATGCGAATGCCCATCAGGTCCGAGCACTAGCAGCAGCATCGGCCCTTTATAAGGGTGTCTCATTAGAGGAGGTGATGTCTGTAGCACAATGGCATGCCGAGTCGTCATTCACTGATTTCTACCTTCGCGACATCTCCAGCTCACTTAATCCGGTAGCCGTCGCCAATCTGTCAAACCTAAACTAAGCCACGTCCGACCACTACTTCGCACACATCACTAAAGTCTTCCGCCTACACTGAACAAACGCTATGCACATGACTGAGTACGACCGTGGATTGGGCCAAGCTCCTGTGATGATCAAGAAAAGATCAAGCACTCAAAAATGGTGAGTGTTTACATTAATTAAGTGACTATAAATATATTTACTTACAGTCGAAATACCAGACTGCTTAGGTAAATAGTGTGGTACAAGAGTATTCTTATCCTGTCAACCAGACATTAGACTCATTCCAATTTGAAAATCTAGTCGATATACTGATATTTTTTCAAAGTTAGAAGTTGTAGTAGCTTCTTTGCACTCTACTGGACTGCCCTAGCTGAGACTTGGGGCTGACACGGGTCTGGTGGGTGTTGCATCCCCAGTGACAGCCCTCTGAATTTTGTGCGGACAAAAGAGGGGGGGGGGAGCGCGGTCTAGACCATGGAAGTTTAGCACTCTATGAGTCAGATAGCAGAACCCAAGCGTATGCCAGGGTTCTAGTCTCTTCACAACCTTCTCTGTTGGATGGTAGTTGAGTGCTGGTTCGAGCCTCACCTCCTCCCACCGGCATTTTCTGGCTGTCGAAATCCGGAGTTTATCATAATAGTACATCTGGTAAGTATTATTCGAAGTAGAATCAAAAAAGCATCCGCTTTTGTTTCTACGAGAATTCTTAATACTTACCAGATGTACTATGGCCCTGCCTCAGCCGCCCCGCTGAGGTGAGGCTGAGCTGCTTTTGCAGTTTGCCAAGGCAAACATAAGACGAATCTGACTGTGATTGGGAATTGACTCGGTACCTGCGGCTATGGTATTCCCGGACACAGTAGGGGCAGGACCAGGAGAGTACGGAGTTTTAATTGTTTATTTTGAGCTAGACTAGATAATAGACATTATCATAATAGTACATCTGGTAAGTATTAAGAATTCTCGTAGAAACAAAAGCGGATGCTTTTTTGAATCACCATCCAAGTGCATGCACTCCTGTCTTCAGAGTGCCTTTATCATGGTTCTTGTCGGATGGGATTCAACCTATGACATCATAGGTTTAATTAACTTGCAGAAAATCATAGTAACAGAGCATTTTTTAACACCATTTTAATCAGATTTATATATATATATATTTAAATGTCGCAGGAAAGTTTTACACAGTAGCTTAAATATGGGCTCTACAATAGAACTGCGTGTTTTATGCAAACGATCGCGACCCTTCTTATGTTCCTCTTTAACAGTTCAAATAGGGACTCATTATTTCGACTCATAAATCATCATTTCAGGCTAGTGGTGGAGTAACTTGATGAGGCAGGACATGCAATTCATTAATTTGAATAATATTTAATCAGAGCAGACTTGCAATGAGATGAACTTTATTCTCAACATTTAAGATTTTGACACACAAGGAGCGTTAAAATATGGATTTCTAATGCGAAAGATGGTTTATAGCAAGCTACTTACTGTATTAAAATTCCTATAAGCCTCTGATGCGTATTATGTCTTTGAACAATAAGGTCTCGCCTATTGAAGTAACCGTAGTATGCTTATGTAGATGACCTTAGTATGTTTATGTGGATGAGTAGTCTCTAATTTAGTAAATAATAACTATAATCTGTTGAATGCCTCAATGGCGAGATGCTCTGTAACTCAAGTGTCTGATGTCATAATCAAAATATGTTACTTGTTAAGTGACTTGACAATCAAATAATGTAGGGTCGACACTAAAGCGTTATGGTTCTGATAGTAAACCTCTGAATTGTAGCGCTTTGGTGAATTTACAATTTAATAACCCAAAGGCAGCAACATCTACCAGTCAAATTAGTTTCAAAATATTCAACATCTTACCTATATGTTTACTTTAAAATTGTGATTCTGGGAATTCAGAGTTCAAAGTGTTAAAATGGATTAAAATATGCATACATAGTGGGTGGAGCGTAGCTAGAAATAAGTGGAGCTTGGCTAGAAATAAGTGGAGCTTGGCTAGAAATAAGTGGAGCATGGCTAGAAATAAGTGGAGCTTGGCTAGAAATAAGTGGAGCTTGGCTAGAAATAAGTGGAGCTTGGCTAGAAATAAGTGGAGCTTGGCTAGAAATAGGTGGAGCATGGCTAGAAATAAGTGGAGCATGGCTAGAAATAAGTGGAGCTTGGCTAGAAATAAGTGGAGCTTGGCTAGAAATAAGTGGAGCTTGGCTAGAAATAAGTGGAGCATGGCTAGCGATGGATCCGTCTATTAGATATTATGCTGTTTAAAAGTCAAAGGTCATTACTTATATTTGACTCAATCTTATTGTCATTGTATCAAAGTAGGTAGGACTTGGGCCTCAGAAGTGGACCTATGAATTATATGAGCACACATATTGTTAATTGAAATTAACCCTTTCACCAGTACATTATCTGTATTTCAATTAGGAAGCTAACATACAGGAAACCTGTGGATTATTTTGAGATTAATATTACTGAATGCCATTGCTTTTAATTTCAAAATATTTAATATTTATTTTTTAAAGAAGTTATGTTATCCAGGGTTTGACTTGGAAAGGGTTAAGGAAACGACTCATTCCCTCAATATATTCTGATTACGGTTAGAAATATGATGTACTAATCTTTTTTTTCCCCATAATTATCAATCTTTCCCTCCCTCTAACCATAAGAGAAGTTGTGCTGTTTTACTGACATTACAGTCAAACTTGCTCAGGAGACACCTGCTTTTAGGACCCAAAAGATCTGGTTCTTCTTCACAGGTTGTTAAGCGACTCTGTCTCTGAAAGAATCTCTGTCCTCTCAGTTGAAAAAGGCATGTCCTATAGCAAGTCACTTGTATTATCAGACCTTCACTCTATGCAGAATAATAGTTTGTACTCTGTAAGGTGGTCACTTCAGTGTTTAGTGGTCAAGCTGGTGTAATGCGGCTACTGTAGTGATCTTGATAAATGCACATTTGCAGAGCAAGAGATGACTATTTTTCAAAATTTATCACCAGAATGACTAACTACTTAATCCCTCTTGTGTCAACTTAACCCTTTACTGGTCCAGTGGTCTTGATGAATGTTCATTTGCAGGCCAGGAGACTATTTTCAAAAGATTTTCACCGGAATGCCTGCCTCAATAAATGAGCCAATCATTCCAGTAGTAATGTTTCATAGATAGCCTTCTCTAGGCCTGCAGAATAAACCGTGACCTTGATTTTCTTGACCAATCTTGACCATTAAAGGTTTTAGCCATGTGTGAATGTTTATGGTTTGAATAGTGTTTGTAGACATTCTCTAGTCACTTTACATTTCAGGATTACGTTGCATTGAGAGGTGAAGTTTTCTTCCCTAATCTGGAGTTTGAGAAGTCTGTCGTTGACTTTGGCTGTATTCTCAATGATACAGAGGTGACACGCTACATTAATGTCACGAACAATAGTCCGATGGAGGTACGCTACAAGTGGTCATTCCTGATCGGTAACACACCGTGCACAAAGTTCAACACGCGTCAGAAAACTGATGCTGATATGCTGGTGCTGGAACATGTCGAAGGTGCACAGGATGGAGACAAATTGCAGGAGGTTGGTGAGGAGGAGGAGGAGGGGGAACATACTGATCATGAAGAAGAAGAATCACCACAGGTACATATTTATTTTGTATGCATATTCTGGATTGGATACTTTCATATATGTCAAATGCCATTTATTAGATTTCTGTTTAATTAACTGATGTGTACCATGAAGTGTGCTGGTTAATTGTGAGCAGGTTAATCAGCATTTATAAGAGTGACATTGACCAATTCATTTACAACACAAGATTAACCATTTATTTGTAAAAAAATTGTCAAAAAAACAAAAGTTAATGCATAGAAAAGATTACTGTTTCAATGTATCACTGTAATGACTGACTTGGTTATCGAGCCAGCCATTCCAGTGATAAATTTTTAAAATTTTTTAATTAGTCTTCTTGGCCAGTAAATGCAGTTCTTCTAGACCACTGTGCATTCTGCTTTTGGCTGGTTTCACCATTATAGTATTGGAGTAGGATATTTACATTTCTAAAACACATTATTTATCTACATCTTATAATAATTTGTTAATGTTCTGTGTATTTCATTGCCATGTTGTTGTTGTTGTTGTTACTGTGGCAGGTTTATGATGACAATGGTGATCAGGTGATGCTAAGCAAAAACATCCATGATGTGCACAATGCTGATATGATTGTAAGTAACACACAATTCTACTTCGAATAATACTTACCAGATGTACTATTATGATAATGTTTATTATCTAGCCTAGCTAAAAATAAACAATTAAAACTCCGCACTCTCCATGGTCCTGCCCATACTGTGTCCTGGAATTACCATAGCCTCCAGGTATCGAGTCAATTCCCAACAACAGTCAGATTCGTCTATTTTTCTCAATTTTGCAGTCACGTTTTTTAGTCAGCTTAATTTAGTCTAAATTTTGTGCTTAGAGTGAATGCTATCTTCATGGAAGGAAAATGGAAATCATCACAGGGGCAGGTTGTATCAATCTAGAATTAATACATTCATGCCGTAATGACTGTTTAAAATTTCCTTAAATTGGCACATTGTTTTAAAATGGTAGTGGGAACAGGTCGTGCAAGATTGTTTAGTCTGTCATTGGCTAAGAAGCGGCTACGAACCGGACTGGCTCATCCGTCAATCATTAGTTCCATTAACATCGACTCCAGTATGGACTCCCGTTCCAAAGGGAATCTGATCATCTAGATGCCATTTGCTCAGAAATCATAGATCTTCAGCAGAAGAATGCAATTCATTTAGTGCGCAATCATTCCTCCCCGGACTTCTATTCGATAATTTTCCTCATTCCGAAACGCACCGGAGGTTGGAGACCAATTCTCAACCTCAAACCGCTGAACTTATTTATTCTTACTCCAAAGTTTCAGATGGAGACTCTAGCAGCGGTGATGACAGGGCTGAGAAAAAGCATGTGGGCAGTATCAATAGATCTGAAGGATGCATATTTTCATATTCCAATGTCAATTCCTTTTCAGAAATACCTTCGCTTTGCGTTCCAAGACAATGTTTGGGAATTCAATGCGCTTCCTTTCATTCTGACCACAGCCCCGAGGGTCTTCACCAAAGTGGTTCTCGCCATGACTTCTTACCTTCGCAGGAGAAACATAGCTGTTCATACTTACATAGACGACTGGCTGCTGAAGGCGTGGAATCCAGTCACTCTGTGCCACAATCTTCAGGTAGTCCTGGCTTTACTAAAGGACCTAGGATGGATTGTGAATCTAGAGAAATCAGAATTGACTCCATCCCAGGAGTTTGTGTATCCGGGAATATTTTTCAATCTCAGTGACGGCGTAGCTTTTCCGGCGGAGCGCTGAGTCGCGAGCTTGATTGCAGTTCTGGAGTCAGTTTCTCTAAGAGCCTTTCTGACGGCACGTCAATTGCTCAGAATACTGGGTTTACTAGTGTCTCTGGAGAAAGTGGTTCCTTATGCGGCACTCAGGCGCAGGCCGATTCAGATGTATTTAATGTCATTCTGGTCTCAGAGAATGGATCCGTTATCTCTGAGAATACCAGTAAAAGACCCATTGATATTCCATCTTCAGTGGTGGTTATCAGAACAGAATCTCCTGCGAGGTGTTCTTCTACAACCTCCTCAACCACAGATGTCCATCTTCACAGATGCGTCGATGATGGGTTGGGGAGCGGTATTGGACGATCAGTCAGTGTCAGGGGAATGGGATCGGACCAATGTGCAGAAACACATAAATGTTCTCGAATTATTGGCGGTGGCATTAGCACTTTGGAAATTTGAGAACTTAATCCGAGACAAGATTGTCCTAGTAAGGACAGACAACTCAACAGTGGTGTCTTATTTGAACCGCCAAGACGGGATGAGATCACCAGAGTTGTGCATGATGATATGGAACCTTCTGCTGTGGTGCCAAGAGAGGAATCATCAGCCCTTTATAAGGGTGTCTCTTTAGAGGAGGTGATGTCTGTAACACAATGGTATGCCGAGTCGTCATTCACTGATTTCTACCTTCATGACATCTCCAGCACACTTAATACGGTAGCCGTCACCAATTTGTCGAATCTTAACTAAAGCCACGTTCGACCACTATTTACGCATACATCGTAGGGTTCTTCCACATGCACTGAGTAATGGTGATGCACATGATCTGTGAACGACCGTGGATTGGGCGGCACTCCTGTGGATGATCAAGAAAGACCAAGCACTGGTAATGGTGAGTGCTTTCTTAATTTAAGTGACTAATATTAATTTACTTACAGTTGAATTCCCAGACTGATTAAGTAAAAAGTCTGTTTCAACAATATCTTATTCATTGCAACAGACATTAGACTCATTCAAATTTGAAAATCTAATCTATATACTGATAGTTTTTTCAAAATTAGAAGTTGTAGTAGCTTCTTTGCACTCTCCTGGACTGCCCTAGCTGAGACTTGGGGCTGACATGGGTCTGGTGGGTGTTGGTTGCCTCCTCTTTGACAGCCCTCTGGAATTTGTGCGGTCAAATGAGTGGGGAGTGGGGGGGGGGGGGTCTAGACCATGGAAGTTTAGTACTCTATGAGTCAGATGGCGGAACCTAAAGTGTATGTTGGGGTTCTAGTCTGTTCACAACCTTCTCTGTTGGATGGTAGATGAGAGCTGTTTCGAGCCTCACCTCCTCCCACCAGAGTTTCTTGGCTGTCGAAATCCAGAGTTTAACATAATAGTACATCTGGTAAGTATTATTCGAAGTAGAATAAAAAAAGCATCCGCTTTTGTTTCTGCAAGAATTGTTAATACTTGGCAGATGTACTATGGCCTTCCTCAGCCGCCCCACTGAGGTGAGGCTGAGCCTGTTTCACTGTTTGTCAAGACAACTATAAGATGAATCTGACTGTTGTTGGGAATTGACTCTGTGCCTGGAGGCTATGGTAATTCCCAGACACAGTATGGGTAGGACCATGGAGAGTGCAGAGTTTTAATTGTTTATTTTGAGCTAGACTAGATAATAAACATCATAATAGTACATCTGGTAAGTATTATTCGAAGTAGAATTGTGTGTTAACGAGCCAGTCATTCCAGTGGTAAATTTACAAAAATTGTATTCTCTTGGCCTGTAAATTGACATTTCACAAGACCATAGCAGAGGCCGGTTTTGGCCGGTTTGACCACTAAAGGGTTAATGGCAAAAATTGTAATAAAAAATTTTTTGCTGAAAGTAAGTGACCATTTACAGGCCAAGAAAAGAATATTTCTTAAAGTTGACCACTGGAATGACTGGCTGAGTTATCGTGTTATCCATTATCGATGCAATCATTCCATTTGTGAATTTTAAAATAGTCTTTGCCTGGCCATGCAAATCAACATTCTCAAGACCACTGCCGAAGCTATTTTGGCTGGCATGACCATTAGTCATCACGCGAGGGCAATACTAGACGGTACCCGCCACATTCTAATAGACATATTTATTACCCCTCGGTAATGTCACTTGACAAAATGCTGTTATTCGATTGCTTAAGATGGGGTGGATGATCTGGTATGTCCCTCACGCGAGGGATACTCGCTGCGTGAAAACATGTTTTAGGTTTAATGCACAAATTAATTGTGTTGTAATAATAATCAATGACAAAGCTTGATGTATTCTTGAACATGGGCAATATTTAATTTAATAAAAATTTCTTTGTCTCTCTCTCTCTCTCTCTCTCTGTTCTCTCTCTCTTCTCTCTCTCTCTTTTTCTCACTCTCACTGATGTCTGAGGGATAATAAATTCATCACACCAGCATCTTTTTGGAGTGCCGGCCGTTAACACATGTACAAATCATTATCTTGCTATACTCGGGAAATTTAAAATGTATATCCTTCACTGCGCTCCAGAAATACAATAAAATATTGAATATTATGAATCTCAGTCTGAAATACATGTCCGGTGGTTGTTATCTTCCTGTTTCAATGTATTAGTTTGTTGCCAACATTTTCTTCCTTATTCAATGTCTCCATCCCTCAATCTCATTTCCTCTCCTCTCTCCCCCATCTCACACTCTCTCTTTCCATCCATCCTGCCCTCTCACTATCTCTCCCTCTCCCCTACTTCTCTCTCGATCCCTCCTCCACCCACTCTCATTTACAGGCATTGTCTCTGAATTCCCTCCTGTTGTTTGTTTTAGGAAGAGAAAGCAGAGGAGGAGAAAGCTGCACTGGATAATCGAATGATGGATGTCAATGTCATCCATGAGGAGCCGGAACAGGAGTATGAGGATGATGGTGATGATGGCATGGAGAAGGTGAACCTTTAATTTATGGATGAGTTTATAGAGTAAAGTGTATAGCTACTCTGGTATGGGGTCAAGCTGCCCTCCTGTCAATGAGGGCTGACTACTCTCTCGTGTAGCCATAATCTAGTCACCTGAGTACATGTAGCTACGGGAGTTACCGCCTGAACTCACCATATCAAGGGTGATAACCACAATTATGTATAGAGAGATAATTCAGGGATCCACTATTATGTTCTAAGTTGCTGTTACATTTGAGTTAAATTAATCATAAAAACATGAAACAGTGGCTATTAATTTAACATAGAAAGATTATATACTTTAAATTTCAACAACGTAATAATAATAATAATAATAATAATAATAATAATCCATTTTTCATGTAAAGATACTCAAGTTATTTCAATAATTGATACAATATTGTTTGGGAAAGCGAATAGGTTTCCAAAGTTTATGACAATGTGAGAGTAGTGTTCTTTCTAACTGGTGATGGTCATAGTGAGTGTCAGGGAATGAGTTTGGGATATGAAAGCTGCGTTTATAGCGAACTATTATCTATTTAACCTATTGCTGATCAATCCGGCCAAAACCAGCCTCTGTAATTGTCCTGAGAAATTACCATTTTAAGCCAAGAGGTTATTTTTGAAAATTTACCACTGGAATGACTGGCTTGATAACAAGTAAATTCGCAAAAATATTCTTTTAGCCTGCAACAGAACATTCACTCAGATAAAATTTCAGTTTTCGTGATCAGTCTTGGCCATTGAAGGGTTAAAGTATAGCTGTAATTAATTAGCTGCTTATCCTGCCTCATTCGCTAATGAAAGCATGTTTAATCCTTTAAGACTCAAACGGCCAAAAACGGTCGCGGCAATGTTCTTGGGAAGTGTCCATTTGCAAGACCAAGAGAAGAGTATTCTTGACTTGATAACAGAGCCAGTCATTTCCAGTGGTAAATTTTCAAAAATACTCTTCTCTTGGTCTGCAAATGGACATTTTCTATGAAAAAATTAAAATTTCCTTAATGATGTTTGAGGGTTAATGGGCAGATCTGGTCCATGGACTATGTATGTCACTGGAAAATGTATATTTACACGTTAATGTGCATGATTACTTAAAGCAATTCACCTTTCCAGTTTACCCACCCATCATATGATGTCATAATGAACTGTGTGATGTGTACAATGACATCATAATGAATGACGTCCATAAGTACATCATGAGCGCATATTTGATGACGGTCTATGGGCTGTTGTACAAATTGTTTGCTTTTACTATTTAATAAATATTCTGTTGAATATTTTGAAACTAATTTGACTGGGCGCTGTTGCTGCCTATGGCAGCAACAGCACCCAGTCTAATTAGTTACAAAATATTCAACAGCTTCCCTTTATAGATTTCAGGAATTGATAGCTAGGGCATTCAGGGATTGATCAATCCAAACACGGCGAGGTGTGGGTGGAGCTTAGCTAGTGATGGGCGGGGCATAGCTAAAAAATGGAACGGTCCATTCTAAATGAAGCCAGATTTTCGTATTGAAATAATAGTGTGGCATGACCATACAATATGACTGACTTCCAGATACATTCGTTTACTGAAAACCCTAAAATTACCCTTTGAGCATAGCATTATTTTGTCATTCATAGCGCGTCCATCTTGTCTCCTTGCACAGTGGTATCTGAAATCATTCACGTTCAAATGAGCTGAATGTAGTGGCAACTGCGGCTCTTCGGTGACAACTGGTTAATTGCGCACATACCATCCGTTATAGACTGGTTTGGCTAGAGTGCATAGACAATTCTTAACCCATATTCGCTGCGATATAAAAACTAATAAAATATTTTGAAATTAAATGTGCAAAATGTTCTTGCTGCTCAGGACAGCAACACTTTTCATCAAGCTTAGTCTCAAAATATTCAACAGGCTCCTATAGGATCTTCACGTTCTGAGTTTATTGGTATTTCAATGTATGGTAAAAGTGAAATTGACATGCAATCATATTACAGCCATAAAGCATATTGGCCTATAGATGGCTTTAGAGCTACGACAAGAATATAATTTACTAGTCTGCTTTTACATCTGAGCCAGGATGACATCTTGGATATTGGGTGAAATGACATGCAAAGGCGGATTCGGTAAACTCGGGGGAATATATTAACGTTTCACATTCAAACATCAAATATCTTTCTTGGATGACTAATTATAGATATGAAAATTTGCGTCTCTTGCTTACATACGTCACACTATTATTTTCATACAAAATTCTTGCTTCATTTAGAATTGCTTTAAGAAAATAGAAAATTGTGCGTATTCAATGTCCATTTGCAGGCAATTATTCAGTTTAACTTATGGTAAAGTTTCAAAATTCATTTTCTCCTGGCCTGCAAATTGACATTCCAGCTGGTTCTAACTTGCTTGAACATTAAGCTGTTGAAGATGCCATTTAGTGTCTTTCTAAGGCTCTCAGGCATCCGGATTTTCATTACCTGTAGATGTTTTTAGTCCCCCCCCCCAGCATCCTCGTCGGGGACTATAGAAACAGGCTGTGTCCATGCATGCATGCCCCTGCATTTAGTTTCTGTTCGATAACTTCAGTTAGCCTGCTTGGATTCATCTCAAATTTGGAATGTCAGCTCCGTATGACAAGCCCTCGGTGGTGATTGCATATTGGCAACATGTGTCCAAATCCATCAGAGTTATCCCCTTTGATTTCTTGAAAAAAATCGTAAAATACTTGTCCTCCGTTTGATTGCTTCATTTAGGCTGCATGTATTCAGTTCAAATTTTGGAAATACATCCCTCCATATGAGACCTTGACAAAGATTGCATTTGGCCAAAATCTGTCTGTAATCACCTGAGTAATTACCCTTGATTTCTTGAAAAATCATACAATATTTGGATTTTAAAAATTGGGTCTGTACTAAAATGCCCTGGTCGGGAGACGTGACCAGAACTTTTTTTGTATTTTTCTGGTCCATACAAGTTGTTACTATTGATGTCTGTGGATGAATGAATGGTTAAAATAACCTGAAATGATAAATATATTGCGTGTTCTAATAAAATAGAGCTTGCATATATCATACACAATGTGAGTACTACTCTATAATTCTGCTGAATGATTGACATAGAACATACTGATATAAAGTATACACCTGTGCAAAAGTTAAGCACCACCCTATTTTTACGCACATGCGAGGGTATATTCATGTGCTATGAAGAAAGCAATAGCATAAACATTTATGTACCCATCCATCTTAGTGCAAGAGGTAATAATGCAACTAGAGGAATGCTGATTATGATGGTGGGGAAACACTGTATGTTTTTGTTTGAACTTGAAAACGAGGCCTGAATATGGTTACGTTGACACAACTGACAACTATTGCCCTACAGTTGACACACGTGGCTAGATTGTCATTAATGGTGTCTGAAAACGAAGTTTAACATCTGTGCACGAGTTTGAGACTGTCATTATTAATACCGGGTATATCCACCTTGTGCCTGGATGACGGCCTGGACACGATGTCTCATGCTGGTCACCAACCGACTGATACGCCATTGTGGTATTCGTTGCCATTCAAGATGGAGTGCGTCTGTTAATTCCTGTAGAGTCTGCACAGGAGGATCCCTCCTTCTCACCATGTTTCCCAGAATGTCCCAAATATGCTCAATAGGGTTCATGTCAGGGCTCCTTGCTGGCCATGGTAGGGTTTCGATGGCATTCTGGCGGAGGTATTCATGCACAGCTCTAGCACGATGTGGTCGGGCGTTGTCATCCATGAATATAGGGTGGGTTCCAGGTGCATGATTTACAAAATGAGGGATCACAACTCTATCCAGTATGGAATCTTGATATCTTTGTCCATTTAGTGTTCCAGGTACAGTCAACAGATCCAGCTTACAATCAAATGAGATGCACCCCCATATCATAACGGAACCTCCACCAAATGGAACTTCTTCCATGATGTTACGTTGGTCGTACGCTGTGCGTCTGGACCTCCATACACGAGTTCGACCATCTGTGGCATGAAGCAGGAACCGACTTTCATCGGACCAGTGTACCCGTCTCCAGGATCTCATGTTCTAGTGTCTTCTTTCGTTGCACCACCTCAGACGCTCCTCTTTGTGGTGTGCAGTGAGGAGAGGACGTCTGACAAGTCTCCTAGCTTTCATGCCAGCAGCATACAGTCTCCTTTTGACGGTAGACATTGACACTCTATTGCGCGTTTCCCATTGCTGGCTGAGCACTCTGCTGTTGGTGAATGGAGATCTCCTAACAAGGCGTACTAGGGCTCGATCATCACGGGCAGTAGTCTTCTTCGGTCTTCCAGATCTAGGCCTGTCCTTCACCTCGTTAGTTTGCCCATGTTTTGCAATCAAACGACTGATTACAGTATGGTTAATGTTCAGCTGTCTGCCAATCTCTCTGCATGACATACCAGTGGTATGCATGCCTATGATTTGCCATTTCACACGATCACTTAACCTTCGTCTTGCCATAGCGGTTCACAATCAAGAGCTAATTCTCTCTGTACAAATAAACCACGGTCATGAACACAAAATTCCTAATCTTGTCGCCTAAATCTGTATTTAATGTTCTGCACCTCAAACTGGACTTTTACATAACTGAACACGTGTGCTGTTTCCCGCCACGCACGGACATCAAGCGGCGTGAAGTCATGCATGCATGTGCATTTCGTACTTGGAATTATGTCAGCTAACGCGGGGACAAAAAGTATGGCAGCCTAGTTGTACCATCATGTTTCTACGTTCTATTGTTTTTGCTGGTGCTTAACTTTTGCACAGGTGTATATATAGCTTATGTTGATTACATTCTTTCAAGGATTGATTACAAAAGAAACAAAATAACAAAAATTTTCTTTTTATTATATTTAACAGGGCCAGCGAGAAATACCTGAGAAAGAGACAGATCGCTATAAAATAGAGCGTCTTTCTTTGAGTAGCGCTAGCAGTGAATCGTCGTCGAGCGAGACCCCGCTGCTCACTAATCGAGCTTTGGCACAACTTCTGGATGAACCACGAGATGACACACCACTCGGCATTGAAGAGGTATGTGTTCACTGTATCAGGCGTGTGAAAACAAACTACAGTTCATGTGTGCCACATACCTGTGTGTACTCATGGAGAAACCTATAAGAGTTAACATCCCTTGAAATGCTAGATTAAATGACCAGCATTGTACGGCCAAAAAGGGAAGACACTCTACAATTCTATTAAGCACCTATAGGATTTGTCTCCCTTAAGCTACCAGTTTATATGCAGATCTAGATTGCTTGGTAGGAATTGTCTCCCCTTGAGTAGGTATGATTTCCGGATGTTCCTCGTTAAAAAATAATGTCTACAACAACCTTGTAGCTCCGTACATATCTGTTCAATATTTTGAAAATAATTTTACTGAATCTGTTACTAGTCAACTAAGAGGGAAATTGATAACGATAAAGTGTAAGGTGTTCTAACCTCCTTTTGTAAACCTTTCAGGGCTGCAGTCCTGATATGACACCATTTTACGATGTAAAAATATTCTGGTGAATATTTTAAAATTAAATTGCATGCAAGCTATTGTTAATCGCTACACAAGGTAGCAATGGCTTCCAAGCAGATTAGTTTCAAAATAATGTCTTGACTATTCCTTCTTTGAAATTGTGGTAAAAGTCTCTCATCAGTAAACGCGTCCATGGAAAAAAAATCTTACTTCTCAGGTGTTTGACATTCTTCCGCTTTATGGCACGCTTCAACCTGGGGACACAGAGCAAGTGACCTTGACCTTTTTTGGTCATGCCGACATTTGGGGAGAGGCAAAAGCGATATGTGAGGTAGAAGGTGGACCGATGTATGAAGTGATCTTGAAAGGCGAGGCTTCATTGGTGGACTACAAGTTCAGTACATTGAGTATCGACTATGGAAAACAGGTACGGGAAGCGTGCTGACTTGTGTCAAGTTTCAAATCATTCTGTTCAGTAGATAGAAAGATAGACTTAATTTTAATGAACCACCTTAGCTTCAGAAAGTGAGTTCTCTATGGTTAAGCAGCGAGAACCGGCCTCCCCAATGGTCTTAAGAATGTCCATTTACAGTCCAAGAGAAAACTATTTTCAAAAATTTATCATTGGATTGCCTGACTCGATAAACGAGCCAGTCATTCCAGTGATAAATTTTCGAAAATAGTCTTCTCTTGGACTGCAAACAAACATTCACTAAGCAAAAATGTTAATTTTCTTGATCAATCTTAATGATTAAAGGGTTGATACTTGGACCAGATAACAAATGTGGCTTTTGTAGCTGTAAGATGATGGGTCATTAAAATAGATGTCTGTATGGTGTCTTATAACTATCTGTCTTAAGGAATCGCCACCATCTATTGGCCTTCAGAAGAGAGTTGACCATGACTTATTTAGTCGGCTTGACTCTGCTGTCAGTTATTGTCTGTGAATGTTAATATTATCATCTTGTAAGGAGAAATGAGATTTCTTTGTTTAACCCCCTTAAAGGAATGCTAATCTCATCTCAGATGTTGTATTGCACCGATAGATTATGGTTTATAGATTCCATATCATTCATATCCTACCACATTCCCGTATCTGTATCCCAATTATTTGCTGTGTAATATCGCGTAAATGTTGAACAGCGATCGCCAACATTTTGTCTCCTCAAGCGATAGTGTTTGATGTCATGCAAGTGCCAATGCATTACATTCTTTATTATGTAATACTTATCCCATTGAATATTTTGAAACTAATTTGACTGGAAGTTGTTTCTGCCTATGGCAGCAACAACATCCAGTCAAATTAGTTTCAAAATATTCAGCAGCTCACCTGTATGACTGCTTTTATGCAAAATTGCCAAACTATAGCTTGCACCTCTATGACCGAGCATATATACCGAGGCGGACATGCTAGGTTTTTTTTAATTGGTTGAAAAGTAAATCATGACAGCCATCATAGGGCGCAGACATTTAGCTACTAAAGCCTGAAGATCTTTCTTTAGCAGCATGATAAAAAAGCTTAAAATTACCTGCATAGTTTATGAGTGACCTATTAGATCGCCTGAATAGCTATCGAGAGATAAGGTTAGTTATCCTTTAATGATCGAGTTTGGTCACATCAAGAGAATTTAGAATGTCCATTTACAGGCCAAGAGTTTCGTATTTTTGAAGATTTATCACTGGAATTGCTGGCGCATTTATCGCGACATTCATTCCAGTATTAAGTTACCAAAAATAGTTTTCTCTGCTTGTAAATGTCAATTCTGAATACCGTTGCAGTGACCAGTGGCCAGTTTGGACTGGCTTGATCATTAAGGAGTTAACAAGATGTGTCTGTGTGTTTTCAGATGTATGATGCCGTGGCCATACAGGAGCTCACGCTAACAAACACAGGCAAAGTGGGCTTTGATTTCTGCACCATCAACATGAACCCTGACTATGCTAAAAAGCCCATGCCAGGATGCCCTGTGGTCATTCCGCACACGGTATGTATAACTGTGTTTAATATAGCCGAGAGAGATCTATATATTGTCCACTAAAATATGGCATTTTATAGCTGAAAGAGATCTGTGTATTGTCCACTTCAATCTGACCTTTGGAGTCATTCTTTAAGAGAACTGGTCCTCGGAGCACCTGTATTAGAGCCAATATCTTATTAGTACAGTCATCCTCATACAGGTGAGCTGCTGAATATTGCCAGCGGCTCGTCTGGTAGTCAAGGTCGAAAAGCGTCATCACATAACACCAATTTTGAAAGATCTTCATTGGCTCCCCATCCGGAAACGGATTGAGTTCAAGATTCTGCTCTTGACTTGGAAATGTCTAAACAACAACGCTCCCGACTATTTGCAGGAACTTCTCTTGACATATGATCCATGTCGCAGACTTCGTTCTGTGGATAAGCTATTGCTCCAAATTCCGCGATCGAATTTACGCTCCTGTGGGGACAGAGCCTTCAGTGTTGTGGCTCCGAGACTATGGAACCAGCTACCTGTCCACATCAAATCCATCCAATCAATTAATGATTTCAAACAAAAATTAAAAACACATCTCTTCACAAGCGCCTTTGAAAATTGACATTGACACATGGCGCTTTACAAATGCTGTATTATTACAAATGCTGTATTATTATTATTATCCGTATAGCATAATCAAATGTAAGTTTGTGCATATTCTCCAAGTGATGTGTTGTCATCCTTATAATTGTGTACTTTTAAAGAGCATCTCTCACAATGGATGTGTGTGTATGCATATACATACTTGTGAAATATACCAGTTTTTAGTGTTTTTGCCAGGTGTAATCATGCAATGCACCAGGTGTCTTAAATGTGCATGTAGGCATGCATGCACATGCGCACATATGCATGGATACATATATCTTCATTTGATATAAGTTACAATTGACTAACTATATAACAACCAACAACATTACGTTCGACCTATGCACCAAACCGACCGACATGCTTGGATACCTCCATTATGATTCTGCCCACCCAACCTCATGCAAAGATGCCAGACCTTATGGACAGTTTCTTAGGCTAAGGAGAATATGCTCATCTAACGAGGATTTTGAGAAAAACAGCCTCGCAATGCAGGACCATTACACCGCCAGAGGCTACCCTCTAAAAATTCTACAAAAAGCTCATCAAACAGCCCGTTCGAAGGAGCGCCATTCCCTGATCAACCGCACTCCCAAACCACAAACCGCCAACAAAATCCAGAGACAAGTCTTCATCTGTGAATTCAACCGCACAGGAATGATGTTAAAAGACACAATCGTCAAATATTGGCCAATTCTACAGGGCACTGAGCGCTGCATACTGGCTTTCCCAAATACACCACTGTTTGGCTTAAAAAAGACAATAAAAGACACCATAGTCAGGGCGAAACTACCAGATCAAGATCACAACAGAATAGATATCCACCGCAACCCCATTCTCCCATGTGAAACCAAGAACTGCAACATTTGTAAAAAACATGGCCAAGTCAAGATGTTTCACTAGTAACCACACCGGCCTCTAAAACAGAGGCAGAATCATAGCCAACTGCAGAACTCGCAATGTAGTATACCTCCTAAGTTGCAAAACTTGTGGCAAACAATATATAGGAGAAAATCTGAGACCTTTCAAGACCAGGATCCAAGAGTACCTCCGCTCCATTACAAACCTCTACAAACATGAAAGATACGACACACCGGTATCACGCCATTTCAATAGATCAAGGCATCACAGAAATGACATGCAATACAGGATCATACAAGTCCTATCATCAGATCCAACAGATCCAAACTCAACAGTCTGGGGTAGGTAAAAAGAATGACATTGTATCCACCAACTCCACACAATGGAACCTATAGGAATCAACTTAGCGGTGTAGGAACTCTCTTTGAATGCCCAGGCGCCACCTGGTACATTCCACGTAGTTGTTACTGTTCATTCATCATGCAAGTTCCTACATATTCACACCCCCAACCCCCCCCCCCCCCCAAACCCAAACCCCTTCCCCCCCCCCCCCCTTTCCTCCACCCCTCCCTCTACCCTCCCTTTTGTCTTCTTACTGAGCCTACACACATTCCTATGACGCCACCATGATGTCACACTATAGTACGCATGTTCCAATGACGTCATAATAAAACGACGTCATCCAATGACAACAAAATTTCTCCATCAACAAGCAAGCAGTTTCTCTATCAAAATGTATCAGTGCAAAACTTGCTCAGTTTTTTAATAAAAATAAACCATCGCTGTACAGACACACAAAGACGTGTCACAACAATGGTTTGCCACCATAGCACTGTGACAAGTGCGACCAGGCCTTCATCAGGACCTGGTATGCAAAAAAACATCTACAAGAATGGCATGAGTTATCAGAAGAAGCGATCAAGCTAATGAAGAATCCATACAAAATTATAGAAGGAGTCATGATTCTGAAACCGCCAACGGATTATAAGAAGAAAAAATGCAGTTGTATCAACACTCCTACTGCCACACATACAACAAAGGATAGGAAGTCCATCTGCTCCATCAGGTACCCGTATCCAAAGGGATACAAAATCCCAACAATAAGTAACTCCAACTGAGCACCAGAAACAACAGTGCCTCTGGAACTATCACAAGTTACAAATTATTTTTTAGATCTTTTTGGCAATGTCAGCAATGCAAAGCTCTATGCATCCAAATTCATTAATCTTCAAACAGAACCAGCCTCCAATAACATAGATCTTGGCACAAATCCTGGAATAAGCACGGGAACAATAACAACAAAAAGAAATATCATCACCAAAACGACGAGCGAAATTAGAATGAAACTTTTCGGCTAACGCTCACCAATCTACAACAGCTGGGAAGAAGAAACACAAATTCCATCACCATACAATGCTCCAACTATCAGTCACCAACCCAAAGAGACATCAGCGAGCAAAACCTCTGATATCTCCATCCTCGAGATGCTGGAAGCCAAGAATGTGGTCAAAACATCACTGGATGTCACCAAGGACCACCAGATTCTCAATATAGTCTGCCTCCAATGCTACCTGGTTTTTAAACTGGAGGATGCTAAGAATCCCTCCAGGTTAATGAACGAAATTATGCACCACATGGAGTCACACGCACTCCACGTGACGGAGGACTACTAAACTTTCCAAATATACTGTTACTCACCTGTGCTATTAATCTATCATTCTCTCACATTTCTATTGTCATAACACTGTGTTATGAAACACATCCCACACAATGGATGTATGTGTAGATGACTGACTCGCTCATCTTTAATACAAATCATCTCATACCATCTTTTTGTTCTTGTCACACCCACCGCCCAAAACACGTTTTGGACACATAAACCACCAAAAAACATCCCCACAAACACAAGTGAACAAGGGACATGCGCCCTTCTATACACCTCTGAAGAGTCCTACGTTGGACGAAACGCTATAAGTCTGAATCAAAGTTCACGTCAGTCTGATCTTACTTTACAAAAACACACGCTCTACCCCCCCTAAAAAACCCATAGCTAAACGTCCACTCCTCCTTTGACCGGCCCATTGACCTTTTCCCTATATACTTTCCTCCACCTCCCCCCTCCAATACCACTGCTACCACCCACCCACTTCCCCTCCCCCTCTCTCAAAACCTTTGCTTCTCTTTAGTACCACAACTACTGGTACACATTACCACCAAAACCGACACATCAATTGCAGGTAATGCCAGCTACCTCCAGTACAGCCCTAAAATCCTAACACGGGTACCACCAAAATACTGCCAAACTCGCCACTAACCACCAGTCCAAAACTTCCAGGTACTGCCACCCCAATACCGCCAGGTACCACCCATAACCTATACTACACCGCCAAGAAACAACTAACACACCCTGTCACGTGACCACTGGACACCAACAATGCCCATATATGGTAAATCATGTAACTACATCTGGGCACCCAACCAAAAAGTATAAAAGGAGCAAACAAACACAGCTCAGATCATTCAGACTTTTGGATCTAACATAGACAGACCAAGCATCAGGCATTTATTTAGTACTTAGATCTATTGTTGTTGTCATAACTACGTATATGTTTAATGATCTTATTGCAGGGCTATATAGCACCATTGAGTAATCAGACATTAAAGGTGAAGTACCTGCCCGGTGTACCTGAGAAATTCACTAAGACCTTCCATATTCAGGTGGCACACTTTGAAGCCACATCTATTGAGATCTTTGGTGAAGGTGTCTTCCCGCGGATCTCTCTGGATCTTCCTCGTGTGGTGGATGATAAGTTATCAGCTGTACTGAAGGAAGCTAAGGATAACTTGACTGGAAAGAAGACAGGAGAGAAGGATTATGAGACTGAAAGTTCATTTAGATCCGATAAATCATCTCTCCTGATGCAGAGTCATGTATCATCGCAGCGAGACATGTCTCATCGGGGACAGAAGGTATGACCTCAATACCACAATATTATAATTATAAACTCATTCACTCTCTCTCTCTCAAAAACTGTTCAATTACAAGATTATTGTATATCATTTTGTCGGCAATTGTTTATGCATTTATTTTATGTTTTCATTTTTCCTTGCATCTATTAACCCTTTAACACTCGGATTTGTTCAAGAAAATTTCAATTTCCTCATAGAAAATGTTCATTTACAGACCAAGAGAAGACTATTTTTGAAAATTTACCACTGGAATGTCTGGCTCGGTTATTGAGCCAGTCATTCCAGTGGTAAATATTCAAAAATAATCTTCTCTTGGTCTACAAATGGACATTTCTCAAGACCACTGTAGAAGCCTTTTTTGGCTGATCTGAGTGTTGAATGGTTAATAATCGTGTTCAGGGAGAATACGCATGCGAGAACCGGTGTAAATCATTTACATATTAGAACTTGCCTTGATATTGTTGCACTAGACTCAATCCAATGAAAGCCAACCTTTTTTGTGTGGATTCAAAATGTATTTCAAGTATCGCTTGTTTTACACTTTCACAACAGGCAAATTAGATCCAAAATATAATAGTAACAGCTTTCCTGTATTCTGGTGTCTTTTCTAACGTTTCATGGTTCACATGGTTATTTACTGACTTAGCTCCCAACATATAAATATATTTCTAGCAGATGGTACCATCAGACCTTGATATACAGATGGAAGTGGAGCGGATGAACGTGAAAACATTTGCGCTACAACAGTATGAACGTAAGGTGTCTGCGCAACTTGATATGACCCCACCCACAAGCAACAACAGCCGCGATACAGATGGTTTCAGCATTGAAGGCAGCAGAGCTATGGCCAAGCTGAAGACAAAGAAGCCAAAGTGAGTTCAACTGATGCCTAGAATTTAACCCGTTAACCCTCAAATCTATTCTAGAAATTTCAATTTTCTCTTACAAACTGTCCATTTGTAGACCAAGAGAAGACTATTTTTGAAATTTTACCGCTGGAATAACTTGCTCGTTTATCGAGCAAGTCATTCCAGTGGTAAATTTTCAAAAATAGTCTTCTCTTGGTCTGCAAATGGACATTTCTCAAGACCACTGCGGAAGCTGTTCTTCGCTGATATGAGTATTAAAGGGTTAAGCAGAATCAAATGATCATGAAAGTCCAGCCTCTCTTTACATCAACATACCAGGGTGAAACTATGATATTTTCTATGTGTTTTCTTGAAATCGAAGCCTAGAGTAACACAACTGTAGAACTCCTTAACTAATGTATCCAGTATATTCTGCAAGCGATAGGACTTGAGTTGACAACTGGCCCTACTCGTTTCCTATTTTCACTTTTACACTAATCATAAACACAGATCAATGTATGATGCCACAAGGGATGGTGAGATTTGGTGTATCATCACAGTAGATATTAAACAGTCTTAAAAAACTAATATGGATGTTTTACGTACAATTTGATATTTACTAATAACTACTTTTGAGAGACTATGATAGCCATCAGAAATTAAGAGCGAGTTAGTCTGTTATGGTGGGGTCCTAAGTCCTAAACTGTAATATCAGAAGAAAAATAATCAAATTAGTCACGATATCGATATAAAATTGTTGAATCTGAAGCAAGGTAATGAACAAAGCTAATTATGATGTTGTATTAGTGTAAGGTAGTATTCTTCCTAAGATGGTTGATACATAAACCTTTTATGATGGAGTTTGGGTAGAAATTGGGATGTTGTGCATGGCATGAGCTAAGTAGAAAGGGATGGGTGTTTGGGAATTTGTGATGTGTAATGGGAAAATGGCTGGAGGCTAGAGGCGTGAATGTCGATGTTTGGTCAATGCTCTGGCTATCCCAAGCCTTATCAGTACCATGCAAAATCTGCTATACACGCATATATATCCTTGTAATGTAACAATGGACGTATCAGATCTGTCACTCAAGTACATTCAATTACATCACAATCAAAATGTGTGATAAATGATGTAGCTATATCCGTCATTTAAATGTGTTTCGTCATTTAAATGTATTTCATGTGTATGCATTGTATGTATTTGATGAATTTACTATTTAATAAACATTCTGTTGAATATTTTGAAACTAATTTGACTGGGCGATGTTGCTGCCTATGCGGCAACGACACCCAGTCAAATTAATTATGAAATATTTAATGGATTACCGTATAGTTACTTTGCGCAAACCATTGCTAAGCTTAGCTAAAAATGGGCGTGGCATGACTAGAAATGGCTGCCTTTATTAATCAATTAAATATGCAATATGTATTCTTTGATTCCCAGGCCTCGTCTGCCTGACTATTTATTAGACTTTAGCTATGTAGTACTGGGAACAGTTCGTACACACATCATCAGAGTAACCAACACGGGCTACTTCCCAGCATCCTTCCAGATTGACCGCAGTGACATCAGCTCACTAGGCTTCTATGTGGATCTGGACCGGGTCAAGCAGCTACCAGGAGCACCAGATCATGAAACTATTGATTTTGTGGTCAGTTTTGATCCACGTGGAGCCAATCTTTCACTAGGATTTGTGGAGTCTTCGGTTACTATTAACGTAAGTTTTGTATTTCCTACATGCATTTTGTTGAAAGCTGGCATAGCTTGATAAAAATAGAAATTACTAACCAATATCTGTAATATAGTAGGACCAATGCATGTCTATTTTTGGAAACTTTCCATTAGGAATCCTGCGTTACGTTCAGAAAGAGATGCAAATAATAGTTTCAAAAGGTCACTCTTTTAGAATTCTCTGCTTCCATAGATTTTATTCCAAAGAAAATGCTTTAAGAAGGTGCGCTTTCCCCCAGCATCCTTTACAAGATGTGCTTTTGACATAATATATTCCTATTTGATGTATGGCATTGCTTCATGTGCAAATAAGGCACAGGTAAAGTGTTTGACATCAAATAAATGTAATAGCAAATCTGCGGTTTCAATACTCAAGAAAGATCAAACTGTGATGTCGTCATCTGGCTTAAATAGCTATAATAGCATGATACTGATATCACTGTTGGCTCAAATACTCAACAATGTCCCTCCTCTGACATCACTGCATGAGATCCCAAAGCGTTGGTTTCACATTGCTTTGGATTGTGCTAAAACATTCCGTATATTCATATGGCTATTAATATATTGATATACAAAATTGAAGAACTCATTATCTTGTGAGTAATAGCTGTGCATTAACGCTACAGAGTGAATTATACAATTTGTGAACAAGGAGTGGTATGGTATTGTTAACTCAATGTTAACTTCATGATATGTTTGTTATCATCTACCTGTGTACATCTTCGGACTGTTGCATAATCATGATTGCTTACTTGCAGGTGATGAATGGACCACAGATTATTCTGCGCCTAAAAGCGTGTGTGACGATGCCAGATCTCATGATCTCGGACAACACACTAGACTTTGATTATGTCAAATGTGGTGAATGTAAGGTGATCACTGTCCAGCTGCATAACCATCAACACGTGAGATGTGAATGGAACTCACTGCCTACAGATAAAGACAAACTCAACCAGGTAAATATTGGAACTCACTGGCCACAGACAGGGACAAACTGAACCAGGTAAATACTGGAACTCACTGACGCAGATAAAGACAAACTTGACCAGTTAAATACTGGAACTCACTGACCACTGTTGACAAACTTGACCAAGTAAATGCTGGAACTCACTGACCACAGACAGAGACAAGCTTATCCAGTTAAATACTGGAACTCACTTTCTACTTCGAATAATACTTACCAGATGTACTATTTTGATAATGTCTATTATCTAGTCTAGCTCAAAATAAACAATTAAAACTCTGCACTCTGCTGGTCCTGCCCACACTGTGTCCGGGAATTACCATAGGCGCAGGTACCAGGTCAATTCTCAATCACAGTCAGATTCGTCTATTTTGCTCTCCATGCTAGTCGTGTTTTTTTAGCTCTCTAAATTTGCAATTTTCAACGGCGTTAGCGGGTTTTCTGTTTAATTCATTGCTGGAAGGGTGGAAGAGAAAGGAAAATCATCACAGGGGCAGGTTGTATCAATCTAGAATTTATACATTCATGCCATAATGACTGTTTGAAATTTCCTTAAATTGGTACATTGTTTTAAAATGGTAGCCATTGTTGGAGTCTCTCCGGTACCCGTTAACCTTTTAATCTTATTCGGGTACTCGGTTAATTTCTCTTGCGACTTGGTTCCTTCCAAGATGGATGCGCCCTTAGCCAAGATGGCGCCGCCCATGATTAATGTTTCGCTTTGGCTTGGCGTGTCTATGCACTCTGTTTATGCCGATTTTTAGCTCTCGCTTCATTGTCGAGGTGTTTGTAGTGATCGGCATTTATTTGTTGGCTGTGTTAACGTTAGTTAACTTCCAAGTTGTGTTTATTAATTTTCACTCAAAAAAGTTTCAAATATTTCCTCCCTAAAGGCTTGATTATCATTAATTTAAGAGAAAGTTAATGTTAATTCTACTTTACAATCAAGTCAATTGTGCATATTGCTCGTCATCGTATGTCATGTGCAGCATTTTAATTCTTCTCTGTGTTCGCAGAAGGCCAAGAACCAGGACACTTTGTACCACAAATGCAACAGGTTCATGAAGCGCAAGTTTAATGGTCATCACTGTGTCGCTTGCGCGAAGTGCAAAGTGGGAAGTCCATGTGATGTGCCAAGTTGTCGTCGGAGTTGGTGGCAGAGTTCGATCGTGATCGTCATGCGCGCGTGGAGAGGATCGCGAGGGACAAGGCGGCCAAGCTGGATCAGGCGTCAGTGAGAGGACTGGAAGATCATCTGAACGAGCGAATGGATTCAGCATTGGGCATATGGGCAGCCCAGTTCAAGGCTATGTTTGAGTCCTTGCAATCCACGATCCCGATGATGCAGGCTGGTGCCGGGCAACCTTTCGGTGGTCCAGCTAGTTCTGCGGAGGGACAAGAACCTGTCCATTCTCCAACCTTGGCTCAAGAGCCGACGGCGGAGGAGGAAGATCTCCTAATGGAAGATTCCGGCATGCAGGATATTTTGGTGACGGCTCAGCCAGGTACATCCCAGGGATCTCCCTCGGGATTTGTACGGGTTTGCCAAGCAGGTGGTGATGTCGACGTTCCGTCGGGCATTTTCCACCCGGATTTCGTTCAACCCGCGTTGACATAGGAGCCATGTTTTGCGGCTCCTAGCGACATTCCGGCGGCGTTAGGTGTGGCTCCTCTTGGAGTGCCGGCATCGACCATGTTGAAAGCGGCTGTAGTCCCGCCTCCCGTGCTGGAGCCGATGGACTGCGGTTAATCCGTGTCCGGCGATTCATTGGACACTGGTGCCGCTATTAGTCGGGCTATGGATGCGTTTCATGTTGGAAAAAGTGCGGGCCATAGCTCTCAGCATGGATCGTCGGTGACCTACTCATCCAAGGGTGAGAAGGAAGATGAGAACGGTAGTCCATTGATGGACGAGTCCGCTTTCTGCACTGAAGCTGAATGGGTGCTGGTCCTTGGCTGGATGTCCGACCATCTCGGGTTGGCATCGGATCAAGGATCTCAGCGCGATCCGGCGATGGAACGGATGTCAGAGCGAGTGGCTAGCGCTCTGTCAAGTGGCTCTTCGGCCATGCCGATGCTTCCTTTGGACACGCAGACTTCCGATATGTTGGAGGTTGTGGTGTATCGTCTGGTTCAGCCAGATTATGCATTGCCCAAAGCCCCGAAGGGGATAAGGAGTAGGGTCCGTTTTCCGGAGGTGGCCTACCATCAGTATGCCCGGGTTCCACGGCTTTCCTTTGGGGAGCGAGAGGCACTGAATAGGCCATTGGCTGGCAAATCGAAAGGGCGTTCTCGTCCCTTAGTTTCCCAATAAAGATCTGTTTAATGAGCTAACGCTCATTGAAGATGCGGCGAGGGCAGCCATGGCTGCGCTCTCGCACGGATGTACCGTCCTGCAGGGTATGCTGACCTGCGTGGCGGAAGGTGGACAAGTGCCACAGGCTGCTCCCGGAGTTGTCCGGGACACCATGCGCTTGTCCCAAGACTGCCTGGCCAGGGTGATCACCAGATCATTGGAGGAGCGAAGGAGAATGGTTCTCGACTGTGTAGAACCAGGACCTGAGATGAGGGCTGCATTCTCTGCTGCGCCTTTCATTGGTCCAGGCTTGTTCGGTGGCTCAGCATGGCAAGCCTTATCCAAGGTCACATCAATGGTCGCTGAGCAGGAAGTAGTCGGCAAGTCGTGGACACAGCCGCAGCAGTCCTACAAACAGTATCGGCATGAGCAGCAGAGGCAGCACCAGAGATCGCCTTCCATCCTTCTGGCCGTGATGTCCATCGGGCATCCTGATCGCAGCGACCTGGCCGTTCGTCCTCATACAAGTCCTCTAATAAGAGGCCGTATGAGGAGGACAGATAGGGTGGCGGTTCGGGTCGCGGTGGTTATCATAAGGATAGCCATGGCGGCGGTTCCGGGCCGTCATATTCCAAGAAACCGCGGGATGGCCATGGAGGCCGGTCCTGACAGGTTTCCGGCGGAATCAGTTCTGGTGACATCAGGAACGAAGGGAGTCAAGAATCTTCACCCAGGTGGTTTAGCGTCTTATCGTGCAATATCGACCGCCAGCTGTGTGCAGATTCCTACCGTTGGAGGCAGACTTCAGCTGTTCTCAAGCCAATGGGAACGGGTCGTGCGAGATTGTTTAGTCTGTCAGTGGTTAAGAAACGGCTACGAACCGGACTGGCTCATCCGTCAATCGTTAGTTCCATTAACATTGACTCCAATGTGGACTCCCGTTCCAAGGGAATCTGATCGTCTAGATGCCATTTGCTTAGAATCGAAGCTCTTCAACGGAAGAACGCGATTCATCTAGTCCGCAATCAGTCCTCCCTAGGCTTCTATTCGATGATGTTCCTCGTTCCGAAACGTACCGGAGGTTGGAGACCAATTCTCAACCTCAAACCGTTGAACAAATTTATTCTTTCTCCAAAATTTCAGATGGAGACTGTAGCAGTGGTGATGACACGGCTGAGAAAAGCCATGTGGGCAGTGTCGATAGATCTGAAGGATGCACATTTTCATATTCCAATGTCAATTCCTTTTCAGAAATACCTTCGCTTTGCATTCCAAGACAATGTTTGGGAATTCAATGCGCTTCCAATCGGCCTGACCACAGCACCGAGGGTCTTCACCAAAGTGGTTTTCACTTCAAGAGTATACTTACCTCCCTAATACTTTTGATATTGCTAAATATTGGCTTTCACTCAATAAACACTCAGATTTAAAACAGTTAGGTGCCCCTACTGGGCAGGGAGTCAGAGCGTAGTCCGGCGGATGCCAGCCCCACCACCGCGCATGCGCAGACTAGCACTACCTCTTTGCTAGATTATTGGCAAAGAGAACACACATGTTTTTCAGTCATAAGCTTTTCTTGCTCATTAACGTTTTTATTGGTGTGATTTTGGAAGTGATAAGACCTGATTTGGATGGCGGGAGGATACACTTCGCCACCGGAGGACGTTGGACCTTTAAATCAGGTGACTTCTAGTAAAATTAGCGAGTTTTCTTCCCGGTGTGTTGTGTTTCCGGGACTCGCGTTTACCGTGATAAGCGCCTTAGTTAGTTGGTTTAGGTCAACTCGGTGCTACCTAGGACTAATTTCTCTTTCTGTTTCTGTCCACAGGTCTGTATGACGCTAGGTTGTGACGTCACAGTACCAGAGAATTAGTATTCTCTCCACCATGGTTCCATTTCCTACTAACTCTGTTAGGTTATCTAACCAAATGAAAAATTATGTCCAGTGAGTTGGAGGCCTGGTATAAAGGTCTTCTCACTTTGCCCTCTTGATCCAATTCCTTCCCCATGAGGTGGAGAGAGTTAAGAGGCGTGCAGATGGTGGAGTTTCCGGTTCGTCACGTTGGATGGTTTGTCTATACAAAGTGTCAGGTATCTAGTTATTGATAATGTGGTGATGTTAATTATTGTAAACAATCAAAGGGAGATAATTAACATTTTTGCCAGTCAAGAGTTATCTATATGTATCTGATGGTTGTGTAGTCAACTTATCCATTCAGCATACAATTCGTCTTTGCACTTGGATGTTTTGTTGGGATCGAATTTTTCCTGTCACGGGATTAATGACGTCATAATCAGCTGGCTATGTATTTATTAGCAATTCAAGCGCTATGCTGGTTTTTGATGTATATTGATCTTTATGATCGTTTTCCTTCTCCTTGAGTTGGATTGAGTTTCTAAGCTTAACTAGTTGCTCATACTCCTTGTCCTTTGCCCTGTTTCAGGGACCGGGTTGCGCGTCCTGTGGACGTTTTGTACATGTAAAGTTCTGGCCGCATCTGTGTTATCGATGTAGCCCTTGTGGTCCATTGATTAATTGTGACATATGTAAGCACTGGGGGGGCGAGTTAATGTCCGAATTCTTGTGCTGCTTACAGGCGACGGACAAGGTGGTAGTGGAGGAGAGGAAGAAGAAGCGGAAACGAGAGGTTGTAAGTAGGAAGGGTAAGGGGAAGGTCTCGTCCGCGGTGGATATGGAGACCTTCCGGACCGAGATGTTGGGAGAGATGAAGAGGACAATAAAAGATTTGGTTCCAGGGTTGCTTCGTGGCATGCTTCCTGGACCGGATCCTTTATTGTCCTCATCATCGGCTTCGGAGCAGGTAATCCCCGCCTCTGGATCGATTTTCCTTAGTCCGCTTCCGTTGTCCGACGATTCAGAGGTGGCCCCATTAGAGGGGGCGTTCCACGGCCCTGGCAGCAGGCTTATTGCCGCGCCGATAGGGGACCGTGGACGGTTGTCGCTGGAACCCGCTGGCTGCTTATCAGTCCAGGGGTATCCGCACGCCGCGGTGGCCAGTACCTCCTATGGCACCGTTCCTGGTCAGCCCGGGTTAGCTCTCTTTGCTGACCCGGGGTCTAATCTTTCTGACCAGGGTGATGAGGATTACCTGCTAGGGTCGCCGTCTGACGACGTGGACATGGATGAAGACGTTTGTGCTCCCCTCGCGGGGAATACAGGCGCTTTTTTCCACGGTATTACTCACCCTGGAGTAAGGTCCGCGGTTCAGGTGGTGGCCCAGGGCGCTGCTGATGGCCAGCGGTACCGCATACCTCGGCTTGCCGAGAGTGTAGCTGGTGCTGGCCGGGCCCGTGGTAGGGCTATATGTACCCCGCGCTCTACCGCGGTGCCTGCTCCTGGTCAAACCAGTGATATTCTCATGCCGGTGCTGTCAGGCCCGCATGTTTTCCCTGGCTTGCCAGGTGTATCAGCGTACCCGCCGTCAAGCTCTACTGCTTGCGCTCAGGAGGAAGACGAAGGACCCCGTCTTGTAGAGCGCTCGCAGTTAGCCACGGAGGAGGATTGGTATGACGCTTGCCAGTGGTTGGTGAGCGTTAGGCCTGATCTGCCCGTGGAGCAGTCGGCTAGCCACCGTGTTCACACGCCGTGGTTAGCTGGGAAACCAACTGCTAACGCTATGCCTTCTCTGCCGCTGGCGGAGCATGTCGTTGACATGTTCAAGGCGGCGGAGGCGTCCATTAACACGAGTGGACGTCTCGCGAAGGCCCCTCGCGAGGTGGCCAGGCGTTGTCGCATCGTGCCCCTGGACTACCAGCGGTACGGTGTGGTACCCAAGCCCAGCGTGGATGACCGCGCGGCTTTGGGTGAGGATACGCGGCCAGGCTCCCGTTCTGACGCGGGGGTCTTGTGCGCGAACGCGTTGCGTTCGGCGGATACCGCGTTGCGTGATGCGGAGGAGAGTGGGAGGGCTTCGATGGCCGCTCTGTCCCACGTCTCCCAGCTGTTACAGGGGGTAGTAACGGCATCCGCATCGCGCCAGCCAGGCCCGCTCGCGGTCCAGCGAACCATCCAGGATGGTATTAACCTGGCGCTGGACTGTATGACGCGAGCGGTGACCGGGAGTGTCAGGGCAAGACGCACATTTGCCCTGGACAATCTGTGCCCGTCTCAGGACCTGTATAATAGGCTACTCCGTACGCCGATGACGGGTCCTGGTCTTTTTGGAGGTGAGGGATGTCGCCACCTCCAGGAGACGGTCACCCTGGTGAATAACCAGAGGGCGCTGCGCGAACAGTTTGAGGTACTGCGTCGTGCTAACGTTCGCGCCGCGGCCCCTGCGTATCGTCCCCTGCAGGCTCGAGGTGGTGTTGGCCAAGTCAGAGGCCAGCCGCCGTCGCAGCGCCGGCCTCGGCCGCGTGCGATTCGGCCAGCAGTGAGGGGGGCGCAGGCTCCTCAGCCGCCGTCAGCCAGGCAGCCGCCCGTGCACCGAGGTGCGCGCGGGGCGGGGCGGGTCGCGCGAGGATCTGGGCGTGGTTATCGTTCCTGACAGGGCGCTTACCGCGGTAAGGACCACGCCGGTGTGTATGGCGACGGAGACAGTGCCGCTCTTGCATGCCTTGTGTCCACCGCGGTCCCTAGGTGGACCGGTGGGAGGCCGGCTAGCCGACCACATGCAAGAGTGGGAACGGTTAACTCAGGACCGTTTAGTCTTGCGATGGCTTTCCGTGGGGTATCATCCAGAGTGGATGACAGGCCCGCCGTCGCGACTGTCTCTGGTGCCAGTCTGGACTCCCATTCCGAGAGATCCAGATCAAAGGTTGTGTATCGAGGAGGAGATAAATTCCCTCGTACAAAAAGGAGCTATTCAGCCGGCACAAAGGTGTCCGGGCTTCTATTCAACCCTGTTCTTGGTAACAAAACGCACCGGTGGGTGGAGACCGATTCTCAACCTCAAGCCATTGAACAAGTTCATCGAGACGCCCAGTTTCAAGATGGAAACGGTGCGCTCGGTGTTGGCGGGGTTGGAGAGGGGGATGTGGACGGCGTCGATAGATTTGAAGGACGCTTATTTCCACATCCCCATCCACAGGAGTTTCTGTCGCTTCCTGAGATTTGCATTCCAGGGCAGACAGTGGGAATTCAGGGTGTTGCCCTTCGGAATTTCCACGGCTCCTCGGGTTTTCACCCGTGTGGTTCTTGCGATCACAGCATACCTCCGCAGGAGAAGCATAGCAGTCCACACGTACATAGACGACTGGCTGTTGAAAGCGCACACCCGGGAAAGTTTGTCCGCCAATCTGGAGATTGTTTTGAAAATTCTCACAGACTTGGGCTGGATGATCAATTTCCCAAAATCAGAGCTGACTCCATCCCAGAAGTTTGTTTACCTGGGGATGTTCTTCGATCTGGAGACAGGATATGTTTATCCTACTCAGGAGAGAGTTCAAATACTCATCTCGTTGATTCAGTCAGTGTGCGACAGTCGTCATGTCCTGGCACGGGTTTACTTGAGAATGCTGGGGTTGATGGTTTCGTTGGAACCAGTCATTCCTCAGGCCGCCTTACGCAGGCGGCCGATCCAGTTGTTTCTCATGACACAATGGACCCAGAGTACAGGTTCGCTGGACTCGAATGTGTCAGTGTTGGCGCCTCTGATTCACCACCTGCAATGGTGGTTGAATACAGAGAATCTCTTACCGGGGGTTTTGCTAACCCCTCCCCACCCTCAGGTGACTGTGTATACAGATGCATCGATGGAGGGCTGGGGAGCTTGCCTGGAAGAATCCACGATATCAGGGCTTTGGAATCTGGAACAGTCACAGGAACATATAAATCTACTGGAGCTAAGAGCAGTAGTCCTGGGCCTGGAACATTTCTTACAGAAAGTTCAGGGCAAGATTGTTCTTATTCGTTCAGACAACTCAACAGTTGTGACTTACATAAACCGCCAGGGCGGAACGAAGTCGCCCAGTCTCTGTATGATGACATGGAAACTGCTTTGTTGGTGTCTGGATCACCAGATTACCTTGAAAGCAGTTCATATTCCGGGAAGGTTAAACCTGCTAGCAGACTCATTGAGCCGAAGGATGAGTGTTTTACCCACGGAATGGCAACTAAATCAATGTGTGGCGGATCGTCTGTTCGACCATTGGGGGAAACCCAACATCGATTTGTTCGCAACAAAGAAGAATGCGAAGATGACGACGTACGTCTCTCCGATTCCGGATCCAAGCGCTTTCGCAACAGATGCGTTAGCTATCAGCTGGGGGAGAATGTATGCATACGCATTCCCTCCAGCAATCCTGATTCCAAAAATTCTTCAGAAAATCAGACAAGAGGAATGCCAAGTGCTTCTGATCGCCCCGGATTGGCCAAGCCGATCATGGTATACGGATCTGCTGGACCTTCTGGTCTGCAATCCGGTTCCTCTGCCTCTGATGGAAGATATTATCTTCCAGGGCAAGGCCCTTCACAACAATCCGTCAATGTTCAGATTGACTGCGTGGATGTTGTCAAGGAATCTAGAATTAAGGAGGGCTTTTCTGAGCAAGCAGCCATGTTTATGGCCAAAGCCAGGAGGGGGTCAACCTCCAGAGCATATAATTATAAAATCAACAGATTTGCAGAATGGTGCTCAAAAAGATGTATTGATCCAATGGATTCATCTATTCAAGTAGTAGCTGATTTCCTCTGTCACCTCTATGATGCCTATAGCCTCAAGCCTAACTCTATTGCTGGTTATAAGTCAGCATTAATGTCTGTTATTCCTTGCTTGGCTAAGAGGGGAAGTGATGAAGTAAATACATTGAATGTATTAATTAAAGGCATGGGCAATCTAAGACCAAGGAATCCTCCTGTGATTCCGTCTTGGAGTTTATCGCTAGTGCTTCAAGTACTAGGTGATAAGCCTTTTGAACCACTTAGTTCCATTTCTATGAAACTATTAACACTGAAGACTGTGTTTTTAATTGCTGCGGCCTCGGCTAGGCGTAGGAGTGAGATTCATGCCTTATCAGCCGAGGATGACCGTTTTGTGGTTTCAGGGGAAGGCCTTAAGCTGCTACCTAGGATTAATTTCTTGGCTAAAAATCAGTCGTTGAAATATCCAGGTCAACCTATTATTTTGCCTGCTTTAACTAGATATGATCCTAATTCTAAAGCATGGTGTCCCGTCCGGGCGCTGCGCCGGTACAAACAACGTACGGCGGCATGGCGCACCGACCAGTCAGCGTTATGGTTGTCATATATTGAACCCCATGGGAGGGCTTCTAAGGACACCATTTCCAGGTGGATTGTGGAATGCATTCAGTTTTGCCATAGATCCGCCACCGGGAAACAGGTTGACGTGGCCAAGGCTCACAGTGTCCGCGGCGTAGTGACATCCACGGCCCTATTTAATGGGGTCCCTGTGGATGATATTATGTCGGTGGCTCAGTGGCACTGTGAGTCAAGTTTACAGACCATTATCTCCGTGACACCTCTAATCCTCTCGCCTTGTCGGTTTTGAAAAAATAAATCGGTTTATATTTTTTGAGGTGATTTCCTCATTACTTATATATATCACAATTAATTTATGGAAACACCCACATTTTTGGGCCTGCATCAGTCTTTACCGATGGGAAGATGATGTCAGCAGCCATTGTCAACAAGGTCAGTCTTGTTCATGTGTTGTCCGTTGTTGATTGTTTTGTCACGATTACCCGTTATTAATATGGTGATGGTTTGTGTATTTGTGTGGTTCATTGTTGAGAGTTACGAAAATGGAGCTTTTTCGTCTCTGTCCTGTAGTACATGGCACTTGTACGTAGAGAGCGTATAGGACATTGAGGTCAGTCGACTCTTCCTCCCAGGAAGGAGGGGGGGGAGCGCATATGACATTCGGTCATCTCTCATACATCGGTGGTGTTATCCGATGGTTAGTCAAATCCTGACTGTTTTTTCTTACAGTTTCAGAAGTTTTAGTGCCTTAAACGCAGAAAAGCGTATAGGGATGAGCTGGTCTTTTGACCTCGCCTCCCTCCCGCCAGATTCACTTTCGAATTCTGGCAATATCAAAAGTATTAGGGAGGTAAGTATACTCTTGAAGTGAAATAAACGAAATCTAGGATTTCTTTTTTCACGAGAGAGTTGATACTTACCTCCCTAGATACGGACCCGGCCTCTCCACCCCACAGAGGCTCGGTCTTCAGGCTCTTAATAGTTGCATGTGTGTCAGCCAATAATCTAGTCAGAGGAAGTGCTAGTCTGCGCATGCGCGGTGGTGGGGCTGGCATCCGCCGGACTACGCTCTGACTCCCTGCCCAGTAGGGGCACCTAACTGTTTTAAATCTGAGTGTTTATTGAGTGAAAGCCAATATTTAGCAATATCAAAAGTATTAGGGAGGTAAGTATCAACTCTCTCGTGAAAAAAGAAATCCTAGATTTCGTTTATTTCGCCATGACTTCTTATCTTCGCAGGAGAAACATAGCTGTTCATACTTACATAGACGACTGGCTGCCGAAGGCGGGGAATCCAGTCACTCTGCGCAACAATCTTCAGGTAGTCTTAGCCTTACTAAAGGATCTAGGATGGATTGAGAATCTAGAGAAATCAGAATTGACTCCATCCCAGGAGTTTGTTTATCTGGGAATATTTTTCAACCTCAGGGACGGCGTAGCTTTTCCGGCGGAGAGCAGAGTCAAGAGTTTGATTGCAGTACTGGAGTCAGTTTCTCTAGGAGCCTTTCTGACGGAGTGCCAATTTCTCATGATACTGGGTTTACTAGTGTCTCTGGAGAAAGTGGTTCCTTATGCGGCACTCAGGCGCAGGCCGATTCAGATGTGCCTAATGTCATTCTGGTCTCAGAGAATGGATCCGTTATCTCTGAAAATGCCAGTAAAAGAACCATTAATATTCTACCTTCAGTGGTGGTTATCAGAACAGAATCTCCTGCGAGGTGTTCCTCTACACCCTCCTCAACCACAGATGTCCATCTTCACAGATGCATCGACAACGGGTTGGGGAGTGGTATTGGACAATCAGTCAGTGTCAGGGGAATGGGATCAGACCAATGTGCAGAAACATATCAATGTTCTCGAATTATTACCAGTGACATTAGCACTTCGAAAATTTGAGCGCTTAGTCCGAGACAAGATTGTCCTAGTAAGGATGGACAACTCAACAGTGGTGTCTTATTTGAACCGCCAAGGTGGGACCAGATCACCGGAGTTGTGTATGATGATTTGGAACCTTCTGTGGTGCCAAGAGAGGAATGTTATTCTTCGGGCAGCACACATTCCAGGAAGACTGAACATCTTAGCAGATGCTCTCAGTCGAAGAACGATTTGTCGTCCGACGGAGTGGCAGCTCAACCAATCGGTAGCGGAGGTGCTATTCAAACATTGGGGCAAGCCAAATGTGGACCTGTTTGCGATGAAACAAAATGCAAAAATGGTCACATACGTGTCACCGATCCCGGACTCGCTAGCTCTAGCAGTAGATGCACTGGCGATAAGTTGGAAGGGAATGTACGCGTATGCGTATCCTCCAACGATTCTCATCCCAAAGGTTCTGGCAAAGATAAGAGAGGGTATGTGCCAAGTACTACTGATCGCCCCCTTATTGGCCAGGCCGATCATGGTTTACGGATCTGCTGGACCTTCTGGTCTGCAATCCAATCCCTCTTCCAGACAGAAGAGATCTAATCTCTCAGAACAGGGGTCTGTATTTCCACGACAGACCAGAAATGTTCAAATCGACTGCATGGATGTTATCAAGCAGCATGCAATTAAGAGGGGCTTTTCTGAGCAAGCAGCGAAGTTTGTCGCTTCAGCCAGAAGAGGGTCAACCACTAAAACATATAATTATAGAATCAACAAATTTGCAGTGGTGTAAGGGAAGAGATATCGATCCCTTTTCTGCATCTGTTCAACACGTAGCAGATTTTATCTGTCATTTATACGAAGTTGACAAACTTGTACCTTCAACCCTAGCAGCATAGAAGTCTGCATTAGCTTCAGTCATTCCCAGTCTGGCCATTGAAGGAGTGGAGAATGACACTTTAAATGAAGTTATTAAAGGAATGAGCAATCTGTGACCTAACAGCCAATTCCTATCCCAGCATGGAATCTATCTCTTGTTCTACAGGTTTTAGGGCATGATCCCTTTGAACCGATTAGATCTATAGATATTAAACTGTTAACTATTAAATCAGTTTTCTTGGTTGCAGCAGCATCGGCGAGAAGGAGAAGCGAAATTCATGCGCTTTCTGCCGAACAAGACCGTTTTGTCATCACGGGTGAAGGTTTAAGACTACTTCCAGGTCTTTGTTTCCTGGCAAAGAATCAGTCACTTAAACATCCAGGACAGCCGATCAATTTGCCATGTTTAATTAGACATGACCCAAACTCTTCTGCTTGGTGTCCTATCAGATGGCTGAAAATGTATAAGAAACGTACTGAGGAGTGGAGAGATGACCCGAAATCTCTGTGGTTATTTCTCAAGGCTCCTCATTTGCGCGCCTCGAAAGATACCATTTCTCGTTGGATAGTCGATGCTATTCAGATGTTGCACAAAATCGCTACAGGAAAGCAGATTGATTGTGCGAATGCCCATCAGGTCCGAGCACTAGCAGCATCATCAGCCCTTTATGAGGGTGTCTCATTAGAGGAGGTGATGTCTGTAGCACAATGGCATGCTGAGTCATCATTTACTGATTTCTACCTTCGCGACATCTCCAGCGCACTTAATCCGGTAGCCGTCGCCAATTTACCAAATCTGAACTAAGCCGCATCCGACCACTATTTCGCACACATCACAAGTTCTTCCGCTTGCACTGAACAATGGCGATGCACGTGATCTGAGAACGACCGTGGATTGGGCCGAGCTCCTGTGATGAACAAGAAAGACCAAGCACTCAAAATGGTGAGTGTTTACATTAATTAAGTGACTAATTTTAAGTTTACTTATAGTCGAAATACCAGACTATCTACGTAAATAGAACATCTTATTCATTAGACTCATTCCAATTTGAAATTCTAATCGATATACTGATATTTTTTTCAAAAGTTAGAAGTTGTAGGAGCTTCTTTGCACTCTCTGGACTGCCCTAGCTGAGACTTGGGCCTGACACGGGTCTGGTAGGTGTTGCTCCCCGTTTTTGACAGCCCTCTGGAATTTGTGCGGACAAATGAGAGGGGGGGGGGGGGGGGGGGAAGGGAGCGCGGTCTAGACCATGGAAGTTTAGCACTCTATGAGTCAGATGGCAGAACCCAAGCATATGCCAGGGTTCTAGTCTCTTCACAACCTTCTCTGTCAGATGGTAGATGAGTGCTGGTTCGAGCCTCACCTCCTCCCGCTGGTATTTCTTGGCTGCTGAAATCCGGAGTTTATCATAACAGTACATCTGGTAAGTATTATTCGAAGTAGAATAAAAAAAGCATCCGCTTTCGTTTCTACAAGAATTCTTAATTCTTACCAGATGTACTATGGCCCTCCCTCAGCCGCCCCGCTGAGGTGAGGCTGAGCTGCTTTCACTGTTTGTCAAGACAAATGTAACACGAATCTGACTGTGATTTGGAATTGACTCGGTACCTGCGGCTATGGTAATTCCCGGACACAGTGTGGGCAGGACCAGGAGAGTGTGGAGTTTTAATTGTTTAATTTGAGCCAGACTAGATAATAGACATTATCATAATAGTACATCTGGTACATATTAAGAATTCTCGTAGAAACAAAAGCGGAAGCTTTTTTGAGACCACAGATAAAGACAAACATAACCAGGTTAAATACTGGAACTCACTAACCACAGATAAAGACAAACATAACCAGGTTAAATACTGGAACTCACTGACCACAGATAAAGACAAACATAACCAGGTTAAATACTGGAACTCACTGACCACAGATAAAGACAAACATAACCAGGTAAATACTGGAACTCACTGACCACAGATAAAGACAAACATAACCAGGTTAAATACTGGAACTCACTGACCACAGATAAAAACAAACATAACCAGGTAAATACTGGAACTCACTAACCACAGATAAAGACAAACATAACCAGGTTAAATACTGGAACTCACTGACCACAGATAAAGACAAACATAACCAGGTTAAATACTGGAACTCACTAACCACAGATAAAGACAAACATAACCAGGTTAAATACTGGAACTCACTGACCACAGATAAAGACAAACATAACCAGGTTAAATACTGGAACTCACTGACCACAGATAAGGACAAACACAACCAGGTAAATACTGGAACTTACTAACCACAGATAAAGACAAACATAACCAGGTTAAATACTGGAACTCACTGACCACAGATAAAGACAAACATAACCAGGTTAAATATTGGAACTCACTGACCACAGATAAAGACAAACATAACCAGGTTAAATACTGGAACTCACTAACCACAGATAAAGACAAACATAACCAGGTTAAATACTGGAACTCACTAACCACAGATAAAGACAAACATAACCAGGTTAAATACTGGAACTCACTGACCACAGATAAAGACAAACACAACCAGGTTAAATACTGGAACTCACTGACCACAGATAAAGACAAACATAACCAGGTTAAATACTGGAACTCACTAACCACAGATAAAGACAAACATAACCAGGTTAAATACTGGAACTCACTGACCACAGATAAAGACAAACATAACCAAGTTAAATACTGGAACTCACTAACCACAGATAAAGACAAACATAACCAGGTTAAATACTGGAACTCACTGACCACAGATAAAGACAAACATAACCAGGTTAAATACTGGAACTCACTGACCACAGATAATGACAAACATAACCAGGTTAAATACTGGAACTCACTGACCACAGATAAAGACAAACATAACCAGGTTAAATACTGGAACTCACTAACCGCAGATAAAGACAAACATAACCAGGTTAAATACTGGAACTCACTGACCACAGATAAAGACAAACATAACCAGGTTAAATACTGGAACTCACTGACCACAGATAAAGACAAACATAACCAGGTAAATACTGGAACTCACTGACCACAGATAAAGACAAACATAACCAGGTTAAATACTGGAACTCACTGACCACAGATAAAGACAAACATAACCAGGTTAAATACTGGAACTCACTAACCACAGATAAAGACAAACATAACCAGGTTAAATACTGGAACTCACTGACCACAGATAAAGACAAACATAACCAAGTTAAATACTGGAACTCACTAACCACAGATAAAGACAAACATAACCAGGTTAAATACTGGAACTCACTAACCACAGATAAAGACAAACATAACCAGGTTAAATACTGGAACTCACTGACCACAGATAAAGACAAACACAACCAGGTTAAATACTGGAACTCACTGACCACAGATAAAGACAAACATAACCAGGGTAAATACTGGAACTCACTGACCACAGATAAAGACAAACACAACCAGGTTAAATACTGGAACTCACTGACCACAGATAAAGACAAACATAACCAGGTTAAATACTGGAACTCACTAAACACAGATAAAGACAAACATAACCAGGTTAAATACTGGAACTCACTGACCACAGATAAAGACAAACATAACCAGGTTAAATACTGGAACTCACTAAACACAGATAAAGACAAACATAACCAGGTTAAATACTGGAACTCACTGACCACAGATAAAGACAAACATAACCAGGTTAAATACTGGAACTCACTAACCACAGATCAAGACAAGTGAAATCGAGTACATATTATCATAGATACATGCAGACTCATGTATTTTGAGTTTGTCTTAATAAGCACCTCTCCAGAGTGATCACTTTGCAATGACATAGATGTTTTTACCCCTCCACCACATTAACAGGATGTCGTGAGAATTAGGCTATGTCCATCCATGTGTCTGGTCAGAAAGGTATGTTAGCTAATCCCTGGCTAGTCAGTATAGTCATATCTGCTAGTCCCCTGGCTGACCATTATAGGCATATCCTAGTACGCTGGCTGGCCTGTATATTCATGTTTACTAGTCCTCTGATTGGCCAATATAGGCATCTAGTCCACTCTGAGCAAAAAAGACCAGATGCAAGGCAAATTTACAATGTGTAAGAAATATTTTATTGAATATTTAGAAACTAGTTTGATTGAATTTTAGTCAGATTAATTTTAATAAATGGTCAGTGACTTAAAATATTTAAGTAAATGTATGACCGGCATAAAATTTAGATTCCTGAACTTCAGAATTAATAGGGATAATGATTAACTTTTTTTCATTGATGATGATGATGATGATGATGATGATGATGATGATGATGGATGATGATGATGAATGACTGTGTTTTGCAGCTGAAGAAGTAAAAACTGTGTCTTGTCCACTGCGAGAATCCTAAGCTCTTTTAGACTCTTAATAATCTTTAATGGCGCTAGATTATGTTCTTTCAGATCTGATCGCAAAAATGCGTAGCAAGTTGATGTTGTGACGTCCTTTGCGTGCCTGATACCTGTCTTTGCATTGGACTAAGAAAAGTTAGGGAACTGTGTTAGTTTCTATAGACAAGTAAAACAGGATTCATAAGTAGGACCTATTAAGACTAACTTAATTTATTTATGTGTGAAAATTGTCAAAATAAACTAAGTTAGTCTTAAAAGGTACTGCCTCTGAATCATGTTTTTCTTACATTGGCCCTTTTACCCTCGAATTTGTTCAAGAAAATTTAAACTTTTTCATAGAAAATTTTTCATTTGCAAACCAAGGGAAGACTATTTTTATGATCATTGCATTGGTAAATTTTCAAAAATATTCTCTTGGTCTGCAAATGGACATTTCTGAAGTCCACTGCAGAAGCAGTTTTTGGCTGATATGAGTGTTAAAGGATTGATATGCAGTTATATTAAAATGTATCGTCCTGTGATAATTTTGACTGAATACTGCTATCATGTCTAGATTATTCAATCTTACTCTTAATCTTAAGTTTTGGCTTAATATTCAGATTGAGAAATTTATGAAATCACTATAATTTAACTTTACTCTCAGGTGGATAAGCATCTTCCTATGCATCTACGACGTAAATTGCGAAATGAGAAGAAACCAGTTCATTTTGAAGTGATCCCGGCTACTGGTGCCCTGGTTCCTGGGCAAAGAATGAATGTCCAGGTCAAGTTTATGCCTTCAGAGGAGGTAAGAGTCGCTAGTGCACATTGACCAACTCATTTACTTATATCATAATAATTATATTAACCAATATAATAATAACTTATATTGAGTTTTCCCTTTCCAGAAATATTGAATATTCTCAAACTAATTTGACTCAAGGCAGCAACAGCACCGAACCAAATTAGTTCCAAAATATTCAACAGCTTACCTGTATAGTAACCTTGAAATTGTGATTCTGGGATTTACGATTCAATGTATATAAAGTGATTCCAACATGCATAAATAGTTGGGTAGGAACTTAGTTAGAAATGGACTAGGATTAGTTAGAAATGGATCCCTCTATTGACTGCATATCCTGCTTTGTAACTATTCCAGCACATCTCTGACAATGAAATCTTTTGATATTGATGTCAGTAGATATGACGTCAGTTGATGTGATGTCAGTTGGTGTGATGTTTGTTTATGTGATATCACTTGATGTGATGTCGGTTGATGTGATGTCAGTTGATGTGATGTCAGCTGATTTGATGTCAGCTGATGTGATGTAAGTTTATGTGATGTCTGTTTATGTGATGTCAGTTGATGTCATGTCAGTTGATGTGATGTCAGCTGATGTGATGTCAGTTTATGTGATGTCTGTTGAAGTGATGGCAGTTGATGTGACAGCTAATTTGATGTCAGTTGATGTGGTATCAGTTGATGAGATGTTAGTTGGTGTGATGTAAATTAATGTGATGTTGGGGCGATTTCAGTTGAATCATAATTGACAGATGATTTCCATGAATTTATTGAGGAGGTAATTAGCTAATCGCAATGCATTTCATTCCACAGAAATTTTATGAGCAGAGGATTCCAATTCGTATCGCGCAGAGCAGCCAGCGTATTCTGCTGTTATGTCGAGGCCAGGGCTCCGAGCCTCGCCTGGAATTTGAACATAACCTGGTTGAGTTTGGTCCAGTGTTGCCACATAGCAGCGGTGATGAACGGGAAGTGATTATAAAAAATCCATGCACTTTCCCGATAGAGGTGTACAACTTGGAGTTTGACAAGGCGTATCTGGAAGAGGAGAGGGTAAGAATGATGAGAATGCAGGGTGACCTTTAAAGGATAACTAACGTCATCTCATGGTATCTATACAGATGATCATCTAATAGGACACTCTTAAACTATTCATGGAATTTTAAGCCTTTTATCATTCCGTCAAAGAAAGATATTCAAGCTTTAGTAGATAATTGTTGATACATTTCTACAGCTTATGATGGCTGTCATGATTTTCTTTTCAAGCGCTCAGAAAAAACCTAGCGTATCTACCTTGGTATATTCGCTCAGTCATAGAGGCACCATCTATAGCTTCACAATGTTGTATAAAAGCAACCATACAGGTAAACTGTTAAATATTTTGAAACTAATTTGATTGGAAGTTATTGCTGCCTTAGGCAGCAACAACTTCCAGTCAAATTAGTTTCAAAATGTTCAACAAGATGATTATTACATGATAAATAATGTAATGCAATTGCACTTACATGACATTACACACTATCGCTAGAGGAGACAAGATTGTGGAGATCACTGTTCAACATTTACTCGATATTACAAAGCAGATAATTGTGATAGAGATAAGAGAATGTGACAGAATATGAATGATAAGAAATATTAAGAAATAATCTAAAAATTGATGCTCAATGAAAGTCTAAGAGTTAACCCTTTAGATTATTTCTTAACATTTCTTGTTCATTATAATTTTTCTGTGTTTGTGATTAGTTTATACCTGTAATTGATTATTTTGATTATTTATTGTTGTTTACAACAGGTATTGCGATTGATGAGAGGTTGGGATGATAACAATACAATCCTCTTACCTCCTCGTTATGCTGGAGAGAAGATAGCACCTGAACTCACTGACTTCTATGAAGGTATGTCATTTACATGTGATTGACAGGCTAAGTCATTAACAAGTGATTGACAGGTTAAGTCATTAAGGAGTCACAGACTAAGGCATTAAAGTGTGATGGACAGTCTTAAGTCGTTAACAAGTGATTGACAGCCAAAGTTATTAAGGAGTTTCACACTATGGCATTAAAGTGCTATGGACAGTCTAAGTTGGTAACAAGAGATTGACAGGCTAAGTCATTAAGGAGTGGCAGTCATTAAGGTGTGTTTAACCATCTAAGTCATTAAGTAATGTTTGCCAGTCTAAGTCATTAAAATGTGATTACCAGTCTAAGTCATTTGCCAGTCTAATTTATTTATGAATGATTGGGAATCTAATTTTTTCACTTCAAGAGTATACTTACCTCCCTAATACTTTTGATATTGCTAAATATTGGCTTTCACTCAATAAACACTCAGATTTAAAACAGTTAGGTGCCCCTACTGGGCAGGGAGTCAGAGCGTAGTCTGGCGGATGCCAGCCCCACCACCGCGCATGCGCAGACTAGCACTACCTCTTTGCTAGATTATTGGCAAAGAGAACACACATGTTTTTCAGTCATAAGCTTTTCTTGCTCATTAACGTTGTTATTGGTGTTATTTTGGAAGTGATAAGACCTGATTTGGATGGCGGGAGGATACACTTCGCCACCGGAGGACGTTGGACCTTTAAATCAGGTGACTTCTAGTAAAATTAGCGAGTTTTCTTCCCGGTGTATTGTGTTTCCGGGACTCGCGTTTACCGTGATAAGCGCCTTAGTTAGTTGGTTTAGGTCAACTCGGTGCTACCTAGGACTAATTTCTCTTTCTGTTTCTGTCCACAGGTCTGTATGACGCTAGGTTGTGACGTCACAGTACCAGAGAATTAGTATTCTCTCCACCATGGTTCCATTTCCTACTAACACTGTCAGGTTATCTAACCAAATGAAAAATTATGCCCAGTGAGTTGGAGGCCTGGTATAAAGGTCTTCTCACTTTGCCCTCTTGTTCCAATTCCTTCCCCATGAGGTGGAGAGAGTTAAGAGGCGTGCAGATGGTGGAGTTTCCGGTTCGTCACGTTGGATGGTTTGTCTATACAAAGTGTCAGGTATCTAGTCATTGATAATGTGGTGATGTTAATTATTGTAAACAATCAAAGGGAGATAATTAACATTTTTGCCAGTAAAGAGTTATCTATATGTATCTGATGGTTGTGTAGTCAACTTATCCATTCAGCATACAATTCGTCTTTGCACTTGGATGTTTTGTTGGGATCGAATTTTTCCTGTCACGGGATTAATGACGTCATAATCAGCTGGCTATGTATTTATTAGCAATTCAAGCGCTAGGCTGGTTTTTGATGTATATTGATCTTTATGATCGTTTTTCCTTCTCCTTGAGTTGGATTGAGTTTCTAAGCTTAACTAGTTGCTCATACTCCTTGTCCTTTGCCCTGTTTCAGGGACCGGGTTGCGCGTCCTGTGGACGTTTTATGCATGTGAAGTTCTGGCCGCATCTGTGTTATCGATGTAGCCCTTGTGGTCCATTGATTAATTGTGACATATGTAAGCACTGGGGGGGCGTGTTAATGTCCGAATTCTTGTGCTGCTTACAGGCGACGGACAAGGTGGTAGTGGTGGAGAAGAAGAAGAAGCGGAAACGAGAGGTTGTAAGTGAGAAGGGTAAGGGGAAGGTCTCGTCCGCGGTGGATATGGAGACCTTCCGGACCGAGATGTTGGGAGAGATGAGGAGGACAATAAAAGATTTGGTTCCAGGGTTGCTTCGTGGCATGCTTCCTGGACCAGGTCCTTTATTGTCCTCATCATCGGCTTCGGAGCAGGTAATCCCCGCCTCTGGATCGATTTTCCTTAGTCCGCTTCCGTTGTCCGACGATTCAGAGGTGGCCCCATTAGAGGGGGCGTTCCACGGCCCTGGCAGCAGGCTTATTGCCGCGCCGATAGGGGACCGTGGACGGTTGTCGCTGGAACCCGCTGGCTGCTTATCAGTCCAGGGGTATCCGCACGCCGCGGTGGCCAGTACCTCCTATGGCACCGTTCCTGGTCAGCCCGGGTTAGCTCTCTTTGCTGACCCGGGGTCTAATCTTTCTGACCAGGGTGATGAGGATTACCTGCTAGGGTCGCCGTCTGACGACGTGGACATGGATGAAGACGTTTGTGCACCCCTCGCGGGGAATACAGGCGCTTTTTTCCACGGTATTACTCACCCTGGAGTAAGGTCCGCGGTTCAGGTGGTGGCCCAGGGCGCTGCTGATGGCCAGCGGTACCGCATACCTCGGCTTGCCGAGAGTGTAGCTGGTGCTGGCCGGGCCCGTGGTAGAGCTATATATACCCCGCGCTCTACCGCGGTGCCTGCTCCTGGTCAAACCAGTGATATTCTCATGCCGGTGCTGACAGGCCCGCATGTTTTCCCTGGCTTGCCAGGTGTATCAGCGTACCCGCCGTCAAGTACTGCTTGCGCTCAGGAGGAAGACGAAGGACCCCGTCTTGTAGAGCGCTCGCAGTTAGCCACGGAGGAGGATTGGTATGACGCTTGCCAGTGGTTGGTGAGCGTTAGGCCTGATCTGCCCGTGGAGCAGTCGGCTAGCCACCGTGTTCACACGCCGTGGTTAGCTGGGAATCCAACTGCTAACGCTATGCCTTCTCTGCCGCTGGCGGAGCATGTCGTTGACATGTTCAAGGCGGCGGAGGCGTCCATTAACACGAGTGGACGTCTCGCGAAGGCCCCTCGCGAGGTGGCCAAGCGTTGTCGCATCGTGCCCCTGGACTACCAGCGGTACGGTGTGGTACCCAAGCCCAGCGTGGATGACCGCGCGGCTTTGGGTGAGGATACGCGGCCAGGATCCCGTTCTGACGCGGGGGTCTTGTGCGCGAACGCGTTGCGTTCGGCGAATACCGCGTTGCGTGATGCGGAGGAGAGTGGGCGGGCTTCGATTGCCGCTCTGTCCCACGTCTCCCAGCTGTTACAGGGGGTAGTAACGGCATCCGCATCGCGCCAGCCAGGCCCGCTCGCGGTCCAGCGTACCATCCAGGATGGTATTAACCTGGCGCTGGACTGTATGACGCGGGCGGTGACCAGGAGTGTCAGGGCAAGACGCACATTTGCCCTGGACAATTTGTGCCCGTCTCAGGACCTGTATAATAGGCTACTCCGTACGCCTATGACGGGTCCTGGTCTTTTTGGAGGTGAGGGATGTCGCCACCTCCAGGAGACGGTCACCCTGGTGAATAACCAGAGGGCGCTGCGCGAACAGTTTGAGGTACTGCGTCGTGCTAACGTTCGCGCCGCGGCCCCTGCGTATCGTCCCCTGCAGGCTCGAGGTGGTGCTGGCCAAGTCAGAGGCCAGCCGCCGTCGCAGCGCCGGCCTCGGCCGCGTGCGATTCGGCCAGCAGTGAGGGGGGCGCAGGCTCCTCAGCCGCCGTCAGCCAGGCAGCCGCCCGTGCACCGAGGTGCGCGCGGGGCGGGGCGGGTCGCGCGAGGATCTGGGCGTGGTTATCGTTCCTGACAGGGCGCTTACCGCGGTAAGGACCACGCCGGTGTGTATGGCGACGGAGACAGTGCCGCTCTTGCATGCCTTGTGTCCACCGCGGTCCCTAGGTGGACCGGTGGGAGGCCGGCTTGCCGACCACATGCAAGAGTGGGAACGGTTAACTCAGGACCGTTTAGTCTTGCGATGGCTTTCCGTGGGGTATCATCCAGAGTGGATGACAGGCCCGCCGTCGCGACTGTCTCTGGTGCCAATCTGGACTCCCGTTCCGAGAGATCCAGATCAGAGGTTGTGTATCGAGGAGGAGATAAATTCCCTCGTACAAAAAGGAGCTATTCAGCCGGCACAGAGGTGTCCGGGCTTCTATTCAACCCTGTTCTTGGTAACAAAACGCACCGGTGGGTGGAGACCGATTCTCAACCTCAAGCCATTGAACAAGTTCATCGAGACGCCCAGTTTCAAGATGGAAACGGTGCGCTCGGTGTTGGCGGGGTTGGAGAGGGGGATGTGGACGGCGTCGATAGATTTGAAGGACGCTTATTTCCACATCCCCATCCACAGGAGTTTCTGTCGCTTCCTGAGATTTGCATTCCAGGGCAGACAGTGGGAATTCAGGGTGTTGCCCTTCGGAATTTCCACGGCTCCTCGGGTTTTCACCCGTGTGGTTCTTGCGATCACAGCATACCTCCGCAGGAGAAGCATAGCAGTCCACACGTACATAGACGACTGGCTGTTGAAAGCGCACACCCGGGAAAGTTTGTCCGCCAATCTGGAGATTGTTTTGAAAATTCTCACAGACTTGGGCTGGATGATCAATTTCCCAAAATCAGAGCTGACTCCATCCCAGAAGTTTGTTTACCTGGGGATGTTCTTCGATCTGGAGACAGGATATGTTTATCCTACTCAGGAGAGGGTTCAAATACTCATCTCGTTGATTCAGTCAGTGTGCGACAGTCGTCATGTCCTGGCACGGGTTTACTTGAGAATGCTGGGGTTGATGGTTTCGTTGGAACCAGTCATTCCTCAGGCCGCCTTACGCAGGCGGCCGATCCAGTTGTTTCTCATGACACAATGGACCCAGAGTACAGGTTCGCTGGACTCGAATGTGTCAGTGTTGGCGCCTCTGATTCACCACCTGCAATGGTGGTTGAATACAGAGAATCTCTTACCGGGGGTTTTGCTAACCCCTCCCCACCCTCAGGTGACTGTGTATACAGATGCATCGATGGAGGGCTGGGGAGCTTGCCTGGAAGAATCCACGATATCAGGGCTTTGGAATCTGGAACAGTCACAGGAACATATAAATCTACTGGAGCTAAGAGCAGTAGTCCTGGGCCTGGAACATTTCTTACAGAAAGTTCAGGGCAAGATTGTTCTTATTCGTTCAGACAACTCAACAGTTGTGACTTACATAAACCGCCAGGGCGGAACGAAGTCGCCCAGTCTCTGTATGATGACATGGAAACTGCTATGTTGGTGTCTGGATCACCAGATTACCTTGAAAGCAGTTCATATTCCGGGAAGGTTAAACCTGCTTGCAGACTCATTGAGCCGAAGGATGAGTGTTTTACCCACGGAATGGCAACTAAATCAATGTGTGGCGGATCGTCTGTTCGACCATTGGGGGAAACCCAACATCGATTTGTTCGCAACGAGCAAGAATGCGAAGATGACGACGTACGTCTCTCCGATTCCGGATCCAAGCGCTTTCGCAACAGATGCGTTAGCTATCAGCTGGGGGAGAATGTATGCATACGCATTCCCTCCAGCAATCCTGATTCCAAAAATTCTTCAGAAAATCAGACAAGAGGAATGCCAAGTGCTTCTGATCGCCCCGGATTGGCCAAGCCGATCATGGTATACGGATCTGCTGGACCTTCTGGTCTGCAATCCGGTTCCTCTGCCTCTGATGGACGATATTATCTTCCAGGGCAAGGCCCTTCACAACAATCCGTCAATGTTCAGATTGACTGCGTGGATGTTGTCAAGGAATCTAGAATTAAGGAGGGCTTTTCTGAGCAAGCAGCCATGTTTATGGCCAAAGCCAGGAGGGGGTCAACCTCCAGAGCATATAATTATAAAATCAACAGATTTGCAGAATGGTGCTCAAAAAGATGTATTGATCCAATGGATTCATCTATTCAAGTAGTAGCTGATTTCCTCTGTCACCTCTATGATGCCTATAGCCTCAAGCCTAACTCTATTGCTGGTTATAAATCAGCATTAATGTCTGTTATTCCTTGCTTGGCTAAGAGGGGAAGTGATGAAGTAAATACATTGAATGTATTAATTAAAGGCATGGGCAATCTAAGACCAAGGAATCCTCCTGTGATTCCGTCTTGGAGTTTATCGCTAGTGCTTCAAGTACTAGGTGATAAGCCTTTTGAACCACTTAGTTCCATTTCTATGAAACTATTAACACTGAAGACTGTGTTTTTAATTGCTGCGGCCTCGGCTAGGCGTAGGAGTGAGATTCATGCCTTATCAGCCGAGGATGACCGTTTTGTGGTTTCAGGGGAAGGCCTTAAGCTGCTACCTAGGATTAATTTCTTGGCTAAAAATCAGTCGTTGAAATATCCAGGTCAACCTATTATTTTGCCTGCTTTAACTAGATATGATCCTAATTCTAAAGCATGGTGTCCCGTCCGGGCGCTGCGCCGGTACAAACAACGTACGGCGGCATGGCGCACCGACCAGTCAGCGTTATGGTTGTCATATATTGAACCCCATGGGAGGGCTTCTAAGGACACCATTTCCAGGTGGATTGTGGAGTGCATTCAGTTTTGCCATAAATCCGCCACCGGGAAGCAGGTTGACGTGGCCAAGGCTCACAGTGTCCGCGGCGTAGTGACATCCACGGCCCTATTTAATGGGGTCCCTGTGGATGATATTATGTCGGTGGCTCAGTGGCACTGTGAGTCAAGTTTTACAGACCATTATCTCCGTGACACCTCTAATCCTCTCGCCTTGTCGGTTTTGAAAAAATAAATCGGTTTATATTTTTTGAGGTGATTTCCTCATTACTTATATATATCACAATTAATTTATGGAAACACCCACTTTTTTGGGCCTGCATCAGTCTTTACCGATGGGAAGATGATGTCAGCAGCCATTTTCAACAAGGTCAGTCTTGTTCATGTGTTGTCCGTTGTTGATTGTATTGTCACGATTACCCGTTATTAATATGGTGATGGTTTGTGTATTTGTGTGGTTCATTGTTGAGAGTTACGAAAATGGAGCTTTTTCGTCTCTGTCCTGTAGTACATGGCACTTGTACGTAGAGAGCGTATAGGACATTGAGGTCAGTCGACTCTTCCTCCCAGGAAGGAGGGGGGGGGAGCGCATATGACATTCGGTCATCTCTCATACATCGGTCGTGTTATCCGATGGTTAGTCAAATCCTGACTGTTTTTTCTTACAGTTTCAGAAGTTTAAGTGCCTTAAACGCAGAAAAGCGTATTGGGATGAGCTGGTCTTTTGACCTCGCCTCCCTCCCGCCAGATTCACTTTCGAATTCTGGCAATATCAAAAGTATTAGGGAGGTAAGTATACTCTTGAAGTGAAATAAACGAAATCTAGGATTTCTTTTTTCACGAGAGAGTTGATACTTACCTCCCTAGATACGGACCCGGCCTCTCCACCCCACAGAGGCTCGGTCTTCAGGCTCTTAATAGTTGCATGTGTGTCAGCCAATAATCTAGTCAGAGGAAGTGCTAGTCTGCGCATGCGCGGTGGTGGGGCTGGCATCCGCCAGACTACGCTCTGACTCCCTGCCCAGTAGGGGCACCTAACTGTTTTAAATCTGAGTGTTTATTGAGTGAAAGCCAATATTTAGCAATATCAAAAGTATTAGGGAGGTAAGTATCAACTCTCTCGTGAAAAAAGAAATCCTAGTTTTCGTTTAATTAATGTAAAATACAACACACTTAAAGCAGTTTATATGAAGAACTATGTTAATACTATTATTGAAGTCATACATCATTGGAAAGCTAAGCCAATTTTCTATACATTTCTGTATTTGTTTTTATATTTGTGTAAAATTTTATCCAGTTAAGTGTGCTTTTAATATTGTATTTTATATATGCAAACAACTCGAAACATTTTCCACAAATATAAAAATAATAATACATTTGTGTTTAGGCAACCGGATGCTCTTTCCATAGATGTATGACTTGAATAATTTTGTGATTTTACTTTATCATAGGAACGATTTAAATTGCAGTGTGTTTTAGTGCAATAGTAACTCAATGCGGGTCAGCTGCTTGTTTACTTGACTTTACCAGCCAGCATTGATTTAGGGGAATCCTGCCATAATGACGTCAATGTGTGAAATGTGTATTGACATATTTTTGTTTATTTATAGAGCAAGTGAAACGTCTTGAAGAACAAGAGCAAGAGGCCAAACAGGCAGCCATTGCTGCAGCTGCAAGCATTGTTGCTGAGGTAGATAGTAATGAAACACAGGATGCTGCTGAAGTAACTGGTGAGACATGTTGACACAGATTATCTTAGCAGTCATTTAAGGTTTTCCCTGATGCATAAGGATTATGGTTTAGTAGACATCTAAACTCTCAACCCCCCACCCCCATGACATTTTATTCGTTGAGTTGTGATGATTAAATAGTCGGGTTTTTTTATAATGTGTCAATAGAATTAATGGTCTGAAGACATGGAGGTGGGTTAGATGTTGTTTGGGGTCTAGTTTGTCTAGTTTTGATACGTTATTATTTTTGTCAAACTAACATAATATTTTTTGATGTGCTCATAGTTATTATTTTATTTTGACATTTCCAGGAAATGATGACACTGTAGAAGTAGACGCTGTTCCTCCAATGTCAAAGACAGGACCTTTAAATCAGGCAATCGTTTCATCGAACCCGGACCTGGCTGATGTAAAACCAGAGCCAGTGCCTGATCAGGAAGGGCATTCTAAAGATATAGAGATTGATGAAGGTATTAAAATATCGTGTAAAGTGTATAATTGTAGAACTATGGCAAACCACCTTGTCTCTGAGAAAAAAGCTTATACTATCATGCATTCAAAGATTCACTATGTCAATCAAGCCGATGATTTATTCTTCAATCATCTAGTAAAAGTAGAGTTTTGGTTGTTGAAAATGATAAAAGAAACCGTAAAAACCGTTAATTTGTATCATATTTTAGTGGTCCTTAGTCAATAGCTTGTTAATAGGTTCAGGATTTCTGTCTGAATAGAGTATTTTGATAGTCACATCCTTTCCAGAGTATCCATCTATCACGTGATGTCATAATCGGCTAAGCAGAGTGTAGGATGATATCATAATCATTAAGTCATAAATGATTCTATTTGATCCATCTTTAATTCTTAACCCTTTAACCCTTGAATTTGTTCAAGAAAATTTCAATTTTCTGATAGAAAATGTCCATTTGCAGACCAAGAGAAAATCTACTACCTCACTGACTGGCTCAAGACAATTGCCGTTTTTGGTTGATATGCGTGATAAAGGATTAATAGTCTGACGCATACGAATTGTATGTCTACTATTTAATAAATATACTGTTGAATATTTCGAAACTAATTTGACTGGATGCCCAGTCAAATAAGTTTCAAAATATTCAATAGCTTAGTTTTCTGGAAATTGATAGTCAAGGAGTTTAGAGATCGATCGATCGATCACAACACAAGCGAGTTGTGGGTGGAGCTTAGATAGAGATGGGCGGGGCATAGTTAAAAATGGAAATGTCTATTGACATACATGTATAAATAATTCTCTAGAGTAAATTTACTATATCCGTTTCTTTTATGGTCAACATGGTCAAACCGGCCTCTACAGTGGGTTTGAGAACTGAATATATCCATTTGGTGGTCAAGAGCTGATCACATCTGAAAATTTACCACTGAAATGACTAATAGCAATAGCTAAGCCAGTCATTCCTGTACTAAATTTTCAAAAGGATTCCTTTGACATATATACAAAGCAAAGAATTTTGATTTTCTTGAGCATCAAACGATTAATTGAACATAATTTCTTTATCAGGCGAGGTACAGTTAAAATATAAAATATCTTAAATTGTGAAAATTTATTTAAATTGACTTAATTCTTGTTCATTTAGAAAAGCTTCAGGAGACTGCCAGTAGTTCAGGTGTGGGAGAGTTAGAGGTGACACCTGTCTCTGCGGCTATAGCTCGTTACCTCGGCATAGATCTCTCACTGGAGGGTAAAGCAGCAAGGAACAGGCGTGGGATTGCATTAGTTGTACACGGTGCTCCTCTCTCAGGTATTATAAAATGCAGTGTCTAGTTCATGCGTATTGATCTGCTCATAAGACCAGCTATAGTTTGGTCTCACCATAAAATAGTGAATGGCATCTTGAACAGGTGTGACGGTATCGCTCTATGTTGTCTAATAGATGGATTTGATCTGTCACTCATGTCGTTGACGTCATAATTAAAATATGTCACTTCTTATTTAACATCACAATCAGATGAAGTATATACAGTATGAAAAAGTAAAACGTTAGACAGTGACCATTTGGATTGTATGTCTTTCCTCATATTATGACATTGACAATCAATGTAATATCAACATTTTTGCAAGGACAATGAAACTATTTTCGTAGATAATAGCTATTATTTATTTATTATTTATTTCTCTTTATTGCTGAATGGCTCCATGCTAATGTCAACTATTCGTAACTAAAATTGATTCAAATGCATGTATTAAGTTGGCAAATTAAGTGTTGTTCCTTCCATTGCCCAACAGCTTTAGGGTTTTGTTCTACATGTAATGGAGGAATCCAGTTTTAGCTATGCCCCGCCCATCTCTAACTAAGCTCCACCCACACTGGCGCCTGTAATTACAGTTTTCGACTGGGGAACTAAGTTTAACTATGGTTGACTATTTACTAGTCCAATGCATCATTTTCTAACTCTCTAGTCCAAAAATGGTGAGGTTGCCAGGAAAATAGTTAAATCTAGTTGACTATAGTTCTTCAGTCGAACCTGCCCTTCTCTCAGCACTATAAAACCACAACATCTTAGATGTTAGTTTCGTTACTATTTGCAGGCAAAACTGCTACCGCCGTGATGCTGGCTAAACACTATGAAGCGGCACTACTCAGTATTGATACTATCGTCATGGATGCTATCGCTAATGGTAACACACAGGCAGGGCTTCGGGCACGTGAACTATGTGCTGAGGCGGCACGGAAACGAGCAGAAGAACTGAGACTCATGGATGGTGAAGATGTGGAGAAGAAAGCAGCTGGTGGATTGAGTGTGGAAGCTGTTGCTGCACATACACAAGGAGCTAGTAAGCATACATGCACGTAATATACACACACGTTAGCATGCACGCACGCACGCACGCACGCACGCACGCACGCACGCACACACACACACACACACTAAGATGACATAGAGCAGAAAAAGCAGGTGATGGATTGAGGGTTAAAGCTGTTTCCTCACACACGCACGCACGCACGCACGCACGCACGCACGCACGCACGCACACAGGTTTCAATTAACCCTTACTACTCTGATATCAATATTCTATTTTTTACTGTGTCAATAACAAAGAAACTGATGTACATTTTTCAACAATCCTGGTGGATGATGATGCTGTGATAAACAATAATATCTTCCACCAAATTTGTTGAAAACTTAACACAGTTCATCTTTTAATTTAATTTGAAAATTGAAAATCTTGTCATCAGAGTTTTAAGGGTTAAACAATTAAGCCCCCCCCCCTGCCCTCTTCCTAAGAAGTATTAATGTATAAGATGCAGTGAAATATCAAAACATTAAGCAAAATCATATAGCAAAATATTAGTCATAGCCATATGAGATAATGTTTACATCATTTTTGACTAGATAACTGTTGGTTTACAATTGTTACTTCTGAAAAATGCTTAGCATATGCAAAATCATATTAAAGTAAATAGAATTGCTTATCCTAATAATACAGATACATATTTTGATCTACATACTCACTAGTCTTCAGCTAGTGAAGTCTACTCGTATGTCAACTGCTTCCCTGCCCAGTTTTCTAACCAATATAATCATAACATACTGGGAACTAATCTACCATGAACATGTTGAATACTTACATCTCTGTCACATGTTTGTAGACCTGATTCAGCCAATGGATCGTTACAGTTTTAGCCATGCCCCGACCCTCTATAGCTAACCTCCACCCCACCTTACTCGTATTGGGATTGATCGATCCCTGAACTGCCTGATTATCAATTTCCAGAACACTATACATGTAAGCTGTTAAATATTTTGAAACTAATTTGACTGGGTGCTGTTGCTGCATAATGCAGCCACAGCGCCTAGTCAAATTAGTTTCAAAATGTTTAACAGCATGTTTACTAAATAATAAAGCCATACAATTCATACAACAATGCATAGTCCGTCGACAATTAAGCGTTCATAATGTCCTTATCTATGTCATCCATGATGTCTTTGATTATGACATCAACCTATATGTCACTTAGTCGATTATGACATCATATGATGGATGGATAGACGGGAAAGGACCATTGGCTGCCATGTATTATACATCTAACATGGCGTCATTGTCTGATACAGTAAGAACCCTTTCTGATACATTCTAAATTTGCAATTGAGTCATTCATGTGTTTTCGGTTTCACACTTTATATAGTATGTAAATGAAAAGGACAAATTCTACATATACTTGTATTCAAATTTAGTAAAGAACTGTTTCCAATACATAAGAAATCACTCTATCTAGCACATATTTGTCAAGCATGTACCGGTCAATGCGGCCAAACCCAGACTTTATAGGGGTGTCTTCAGAAATGTCCTTTTGTGTGCCAACAGATTATTTTGGAAATTTTATCATAGAAATGATGGACTCATTAAACAAGCTATTCATTCCAGTAATAAATTTTCAAAAATAGTTTTCTCTTGACCTGCAAATGGACATTGCCTAACCAAATATTCAAATTTTCCTGACAATTCCTAACAACTAAACACGTTACAATACGTTTTTTTAGGAATCATTGAAGCTCTCATTTCAATGGACCTTTCCATTTTTAGCTATGCCCCGCCCATCACTAGCTAAGCTCCACCCACACCTCGCCGTGTTGGGATTGATCGATCCCCAAATGCCCTAGCTATCAATTTCCTGAAAACTATACAGGGAAGCTGTTGAATATTGTTTGTAACTAATTTGACTGGGTGCTGTTGCTGCCTATTAGTTTCAAAATATTCAACAGAATATTTGTTAAATAGTAAAAGCAAACAATTTGTACAACAACACACAGACCGTCTTCAAATATGAGTTTGTGACGTACTTATCGACGTCATTCATTATGATGTCATTGTACACATCACGCAGTTAATTATGACGTCATATGATGGGTGGGTACTCTGGAAAGGTGAATTGTAAATGACAGTATGATTTATAACTAATAAATGACTATGTCAAAGTTTTGCTTGTCCAATCTAGTTGTCAGTGTTCAGTATTAGTGTATCAGACATCGCTATATAGTGTGATAATAAGTGTGTTCAGTTTACTACTACTGTGTCAGTAATGAACCTTTCCAGTTTTAGCTATGCCCCTCCCACCTCTAGCTAAGCTCCACCCACACTTTGCCGTGTTGGGATTGATCGATCCCCAAATCCCCTAGCTATCAATTTCCTGAATACTATACAGGTAAGCCCAGTCAAATTAGTTTCAAAATATTCAACAGAATATTTATTAAATAGTAAAGATATACAATTCGTACAACAACGCATAGTCCGTCTTGAAATATGCGTTAGCGATGTACTTATCTACATAATTCATCATGTCATAATGACGTCATTGATTATGATGTCATTCTACATCATCGCATCATTAATTATGACGTCATATGTTTAATGGATAAAGTGGAACGGTCTATTGATACAAGATCTTGTGATTGTGAATAATTCACTTGCAATATATAACACTAAGTTCTCTGAGTGTTCTACAGATTCACTGTATGGGTTTTGCTGTGCACATTTACTAATACATATTTATCTGAAATAAAACTGACTTATGTACACCATTTCTTGTGATACAAAATGTAATAAAAGACACAGAGAGCAGACGGGACGAACGCTGCATGTGCTCCAGAATGTCTTACGGCCAATCCACCTCACCAGCGTCTGATGCTTAGATAAATGAACATTCCATTCGATGACACAAGTTATGCTGATGAGATCTTTGTCAAACTTAACCATCAGATCCAATTAACCTTCTTAACATTAGGGTCAATGGTCAATATTCTGGTGATCCATTTCTGTAAATTCTGTGTGATAACCTGATACAGTAAAGCCCTAATGATAACCTAGCTTAAACTGGTCAGGAAATCTCAGTCTTTCTTACGCTTGATCTGTTGGATCGAAATCCGAATGTCAGTGCTCTGGTTTGCACTTGCTTTTATACTATTCTGTCCCAGTTACAGTTGCTCCTTGGTGTAACCAAAATTGGACTAATCCGGTAACATGTAACCGGATTAGATGTTGTGTAACTGGAAAATGTTGCATTTGTAACCAGAAATTTTTGATTGTTGGTTGGCTGTAACTGGAAATTTGTTTGATTGTTGTTTGTTGGGGTTAGTGTAATCGGAAAAATTTGATTGTGTAACCGGAAATTTATTTTATCAGTCTTGTGTAGGCTGAATAGAGATTTTTTGACAACATTTTGTGCAGCCTAGAAGTACCCAAGTTGTGGGGTTTTCTAGTTTTTAAGTATAATTCGCATTAGTTAGACATAGGTTTCTATAGTTATGGGATAACCGTAAATGGAATTGATAACCTGATTATCAGCAGACTTAGTGTGAAGGTTGGCTCTTGGCTGTACTGCAACCACATTTATAGATGAAGTTGCATACATCAGAAAGGATAATAACTTGAGTTCCAATGAATGGATCTTCACCAATCTCAGTGCTCAAGTCCTTGGTTATGTGATTGTGGAATTTCCTATTAACACTATAATTCTAGTTCTACTGCAGAGACCTTCACTTGACTTGGCCTGCAAGCTCCTCTTGTTGCCCCGAAGAACCTTCATAGAATAGAGGGATCCATTTCTAGCTAAGTTCCGCCTCATACCTTGTGCGTGTTGTGATCGATTTATATACTTTGAATTCTGAATTCCCAGAATCCCAATTTCAAGGTAATTATACTGGTAACCAGTTGAACATTATGAAACTAATAGACCTTTCCCACATTAGTGTACTTTGGGAAAATACCTTTCCGGAATGCACAGCGCATACCACTTCCGGCTGGTAACTGTGATAGCCGACGTGCAAACAGCATTACTTTACTATGGGAATCAGATACAGCGCACTTTAGGCAGTGCATATGAAAAACTATATTCATAATATTTTTGAAGTCACATCATTGGAAAGCTAAGCCAATTTTCTATACATTCCTGTATTGGTTTTTATAGTTTTATAAAATATAATACAGTTGATTGCAATTTAAAAACATCCCCTATTGTCCACTTGATTTAATGAATCGAAGTCAAATGGTGTATTTTATATAAGCAAATAACTCAGTGAAAACGTTAAAAAATATAAAATAGAATAAATTAATGTTTCCGCAATTGAATGCGCTTTCCAATGATATGTGATTTAAATAATATAATGATTTTAATTTATCATAGGAGTGGTTTAGATTGCGGTGTATTTTAATGCAAAAGTAACTCAGCGCGGGTCAGTGGCTTGTTGGCGGCGGTACCAGCCAGCATTTTTTCTCTGGGCATTGATTATGGGGAATCCTGCCGTAATGATGTCAATGTAGGAAAGGTGTATTTGACTGTGCACTTTTACTGCCCATGTCAAATTAGTTTTAAAATATTCAACAAAATGTTTATTAAATATTAAAGACATACGATTCGTACACTTGACAGACTATTCAATGTTCATGACAGACCTAAATACGTCATTCATTAGGATTTATGATTATGATGACAGCCTGCATGTGATGTAATTGATTATGACATCATATACTTGAGTGACAGATCGGATCTATTAATTGATGATGATTAAGTCGAATCTTAATCCTAAGCATCCATTTAACATGCTTGTTGTGTGTGTGTGTGTGTTGGCTAAATCACTAACCCTGCCACCATGTTTGATGTGTGTGTGTGTGTGTGGTGACTAAATCACTAACTCTGCCACCATGTTTGATGTGTATTGATGTTGCTGCACTGTATTCACTAACTACTTGTACAGCTGCAGCCACAACACCCGCATCATCATCACTACCACCAGTCATCTCACAAAGTGTCGCATCAAATCGTAAAACCATTTCAGATGCCCAGCAGCAGCGGATAGCCACCAAAGACAAACAGCAGCACATGATGGCAGGCAGTATTGTCGGTGGTCGAGTCGGTGCTAATGCATCTACAGAGGCTGGAAACACCCTCAGTCAGGTAAGTCATCAAACGCAACCAAGAGTGCCCACATATCTGTGATGGTCAAGCCGGTCAAAACAGCTTCAGTGTTCTTGAGGAATGTCCATTTTATAGGCCGAGAGAAGACTTTTTAAAACTTTACCACTAGAATGGCCAGCTCGATAATTGAGCCAGTCATACTAATTCTAAATTAGCAAAAATACTCTTTTCTTGGCCTGTAAATGGACAAGTATTTAACAACAATCTCTTTTCACATCAAGAGTATACTTACCTCCCTAATACTTTAGATATTGCTAAATATTGGCTTTCACTCAATAAACACTCAGATTAAAACAGTTAGGTGCCCCTACTGGGCAGGGAGTCAGAGCGTAGTCTGGCGGATGCCAGCCCCACCACCGCGCATGCGCAGACTAGCACTTGCTCTTTGCTAATTTATTGGCAGAGAGTCTACACATGCTTTTGTGCTAGTGCTTTTCATGGCTCAATTCTAAGTGTTTTTGTGAAAGTTCAGAAGTGTTTATCCCTGATAAAGATGGCAGGAAGAGTGACTTCGCCAGAGGAGGGCCCAGGACCTTTAAATCAGGTGACTTCTAGTAAAATTAGCGAGTTTTGTCCCGTTGTAATGTGTTTCCGGGACTCGCGCTAAACGTGATAAGCGCCTTGTGTAGTTGGTTTATTTCAACTAGGTGCTATATAAGACTAATCTCTCTTTGTGTTTATGTCCACAGGTCTGTGTGAAGAAATATAATGGACATCACATCAGCAGAGGGTTTGTGTCTCTCCACCATGGTTCCATTTCCTACTAATACTGTTAGGTTATCTAACCAAAAATTCTATGTCCAGTGAGTTGGAGGCCTATTATAAAGGTCTTCTCACTTTGCCCTCTTGATCCAATTCCTTCCCCTAGAGGTGGAGAGAGTTAAGAGGCGTTCAGTTGGTGGAGTGCTCCAGTTCATCAGGTTGGATGGTTTGTCTAGACAAGGTGTCAGGTATCTAATTATTGATATGAGGTGATGTTAATTATTTAGAGGAAAGGGAGATAATTAACAGTATTTGCCATTGTTATCAGTATATATTTGATGGTTGTGTAGTCGAAATGTCCATTCTGCATATGTTCTGGTTAGAGTTACAATTCGTCCTTGCACTGGGATGTTTGTTGAGGATCGATTTTTTCCTGTCATAGGATTAATGACGTCATAATCAGCCTTGCTCTTTATTAACAATTAAAGTTGTCCGAAGCTGGTTTTCTGATAAATTATGATCTTTATGATCATTTTTCCTTCTCTTGAGTTGGTGAGTTTCTAAGCTTAACTAGATTGCTCATACTCCTCGTCCTTTGGCCTTTTTCAGAGACCTGGTTGTGCGTCCTGTGGACGATTTTTGAGGGACAAGTTTGGTCCTCATCTCTGTTTTCAGTGTAGCCCCTGTGTTCCCTTGCTTAATTGCGAGATATGTAAGCACTGGGGGGGGCGAGCTAATGTCCGAATTCTTGTGCTTGCAGGCGAAGGACAAGGTGGTGGAGGAGGAGAAGAAGCTGAAAAAAGAGGTTGTAAGTAAGAAGGGTAAGAGGAAGGCCTCGTCCGCGGTGGACATGGAGGCCTTCCGGACCGAGATGTTGGGAGAGATGAGGAGGACAATAAAGGATTTGGTTCCAGAGTTGCTTCGTGGCATGCTTCCTGGACCAAATCCTTTGTTGGCCTCATCATCTGCTTCGGAGCAGGTAATCCCCGCCTCTGAATCACCGTTCCTTAGTACGCTTCCATTGTTTGAAGATTCAGAGGTGGCCCCATTAGAGGGGGCGTTCCACGACCTTGGCAGCAGGCTTATTGCCGCGCCCAATAGGAACCGTGGACGGTTGTCGCTGGAACCCGCGGGCTGCTTATCAGACCAGGGTTATCCGCACACCGCGGGTGCCAGTACCTCGTATGGCACCTTCCCTGGCCAGTCCGGGTTAGCTCTCTTTGCTGACCCGGAGTCTAATCTGTCTGGCCAGGAGGATGAGGATTACCTGTTGGGGTCGCCGTCTGGGTACGTGGACATGGATTATGACGTCTGTGCACCCCTCGCGGGGAATACAGGCGCCTTATTCCACGGTTCTACTCTCCCAGGGGTAGAATCCACGGTTCAGACTGTGGCCCTGGGCGCTGAAGGCCAGCGTTACCGCATACCTCGGCTTGCCGAGAGTGTCGCTGGTGCTGGCCGGGGCCGTGGTGGGGCGGTATATGCCCCGCGCTCTACCACGGCGCCTGCTCCTGGTCAAGCCAGTGAGATTAGCATGCCGGTATTGTCAGGCCCGCATGCTCTCCCTGGCTTGCCAGGGATATCAGCGTATCCGCCGTCAAGCTCTGTTGCTTGCGCTCAGGAGGAAGACGAAGGCCCCCGTCTTGTAGAGCGCTCGCAGCTAGCCACGGAGGAGGATTGGTCTGACGCTTGCCAGTGGTTGGTGAGTGTTAGACCAGATCTGCCCGTGGAGCAGTCGGCTAGCCAGCGTGATCACAGGCCGTGGTTAGCTGGTAAGCCTACTGCTAACGCTATGCCTTCTCTGCCGCTGGCAGAGCATGTCGTTGACATGTTCGAGGCGGCGGAGACGTCCATTAAGTCGAGTGGACGTCTCGCTAAGGCCCCGCGCGAGGTGGCCAGGCGTTGCCGCATCGTGCCCCTGGACTACCAGCGGTACGGTGTGGTACCTAAGCCGAGCGTGGATGACCGCGCGGCTTTGGGTGAGGATGCGCGGCCAGGCTCCCGTTCTGACGCGGGAGTCTTGTGTTCGAACGCATTGCGTTCAGCAAATACCGCGTTGCGTGATGCGGAGGAGAGTGGGAGGGCTTCGATTGCCGCTCTGTCCCACGTCTCGCAGCTGTTACAAGGGGTAGTAACAGCATCCGCATCGCGCCAGCCAAGTCCGGTCACAGTCCAGCGAGCCATCCAGGATGGTATCAACCTGGCGCTGGACTGTATGACGCGGGCGGTGACCAGGAGTGTCCGGGCAAGGCGCACTTTTGCCTTGGATAATCTGTGCCCGTCCCAGGACCTATACAATAGGCTACTACGTACGCCTATGACAGGTCCTGGTCTCTTTGGAGGTGAGGGATGTAGGCACCTCCAGGAGACGGTTACTCTGGTCAATAACCAGAGGGCGCTGCACGAGCAGTTTGAGGTGCTTCGTCGTGCCAACGTTCGCGCCGCACCCCCTGCGTATCGTCCCATGCAGGCTCGAGGTGGTAGTGGCCAGGTCAGAGGCCAACCACCATCGCAGCGTCGGCCTCGGCCGCGTGCGATTCGGCCAGCAGCGAGGGGGGCGCAGGCTCCTCAGGCGCAGTCAGCCAGGCAGCTGCCCGCGCACCGAGGTGCGCGCGGTGCTGGTCGTGGCGCGCGAGGATCTGGGCGGGGTAATCGTTCCTGATGGGACGGTTACCGCGGTGAGAACCACGCCGGTGTTTCTGGCAAAGGAGACAGTGCCGCTCTTGCACTCCTTATGTCCACCTCTATCCCTAGGTGGACCGGTGGGAGGCCGGCTAGCCGACCACATGCAAGAGTGGGAACGGTTAACTCAGGACCGTTTAGTCTTGCGATGGCTTTCAGTCGGGTATCATCCCGATTGGATGACAGGCCCGCCATCGCGACTGTCTCTAGTGCCGATCTGGACTCCAAATCCGAGAGATCCAGATCAAAGGTTGTGTATCGAGGAGGAAATAAATTCCCTCATACAAAAAGGAGCTATTCAGCCGGCACAGAGGTGTCCGGGCTTCTATTCAACCCTGTTCTTAGTAACAAAGAACACCGGATGGTGGAGACCAATTCTCAACCTCAAGCCATTGAACAAGTTCATAGAGACGCCCAGTTTCAAGATGGAGACTGTGCGCTCGGTGTTGGCGGGGTTAGAGAGGGGAATGTGGACAGCGTCGATAGATTTGAAGGACGCTTATTTCCACATCCCCGTACACAGGAGTTTCCGTCGCTTCCTGAGATTTGCATTCCAGGGCAGACAGTGGGAATTCCGGGTGCTACCCTTCGGAATTTCCACGGCTCCTCGGGTTTTCACCCGTGTGGTTCTTGCGATCACCGCATACCTCCGCAGGAGAAGCATAGCAGTCCACATGTACATAGACGACTGGCTGTTGAAAGCACACACCAGGGAAAGTTTATCGGCCAGTCTGGAGATTGTTTTGAAAACTCTCACAGACTTAGGCTGGATGATCAATTTCCCAAAATCAGAGCTGACTCCATCCCAGAAGTTTGTTTACCTGGGGATGTTCTTCGATCTAGAGACAGGATATGTTTATCCTACTCAGGAGAGAGTTCAGAAACTCATCTCATTAATTCAGTCAGTGTGCGACAGTCGTCATGTCCTGGCACGGGTTTACTTGAGAATGCTGGGGTTGATGGTTTCATTGGAACCAGTCATTCCTCAGGCCGCCTTACGCAGGCGGCCGATCCAGTTATTTCTCATGACACAATGGACCCAGAGTACAGGTTCGCTGGACTCGAATGTGTCAGTGTTGGCGCCTCTGATTCATCACCTGCAATGGTGGTTGGACACAGAGAATCTCTTGGTGGGGGTTATGCTAACCCCTCCCCACCCTCAGGTGACTGTGTATGCAGATGCATCGATGGAGGGCTGGGGAGCTTGCCTGGAAGAGTCCACGATATCAGGGCTTTGGAATCTGGAACAGTCAAAGGAACATATAAATCTACTGGAGCTAAGAGCAGTAGTCCTGGGCCTGGAACATTTCTTACAGAAAGTTCAGGGCAAGATTGTTCTTATTCGTTCAGACAACTCAACAGTTGTGACTTACATAAACCGCCAGGGCGGAACGAAGTCGCCCAGTCTCTGTATGATGACATGGAGACTGCTTTGTTGGTGCCTGGATCACCAGATTACCTTGAAAGCAGTTCATATTCCGGGAAGGTTAAATCTGCTAGCAGACTCATTGAGCCGAAGGATGAGTGTTTTACCCACGGAATGGCAACTAAATCAATGTGTGGCGGATCGTCTGTTCGACCATTGGGGGAAACCCAACATCGATTTGTTCGCAACGAAGAAGAATGCGAAGATGACGACGTACGTCTCTCCGATTCCGGATCCAAGCGCTTTCGCAACAGATGCGTTAGCTATCAGCTGGGGGAGAATGTATGCATACGCATTCCCTCCAGCAATCCTGATTCCAAAAATTCTTCAGAAAATCAGACAAGAGGATTGCCAAGTGCTTCTGATCGCCCCGGATTGGCCAAGCCGATCATGGTATACGGATCTGCTGGACCTTCTGGTCTGCAATCCGGTTCCTCTGCCTCTGATGGACGATATTATCTTCCAGGGCAAGGCCTTTCACAACAATCCGTCAATGTTCAGATTGACTGCGTGGATGTTGTCAAGGAATCTAGAATTAAGGAGGGCTTTTCTGAGCAAGCAGCCATGTTTATGGCCAAAGCCAGGAGGGGGTCAACCTCCAGAGCATATAATTATAAAATCAACAGATTTGCAGAATGGTGCTCAAAAAGATGTATTGATCCAATGGATTCATCTATTCAGGTAGTAGCTGATTTCCTCTGTCACCTCTATGATGCCTATAGCCTCAAGCCTAACTCTATTGCTGGTTATAAGTCAGCTTTAATGTCTGTTATTCCTTGCTTGGCTAAGAGGGGAAGTGATGAAGTAAATACATTAAATGTATTAATTAAAGGCATGGGCAATCTAAGACCAAGGAATCCACCTGTGATTCCGTCTTGGAGTTTATCGCTAGTGCTTCAAGTACTAGGTGATAAGCCGTTTGAACCACTTAGTTCCATTTCTATGAAACTATTAACACTGAAGACTGTGTTTTTAATTGCTGCGGCCTCGGCTAGGCGTAGGAGTGAAATTCATGCCTTATCAGCCGAGGATGACCGTTTTGTGGTTTCAGGGGAAGGCCTTAAGCTGCTACCTAGGATTAATTTCTTGGCTAAAAATCAGTCGTTGAAATATCCAGGTCAACCTATTGTTTTGCCTGCTTTAACTAGATATGATCCTAATTCTAAAGCATGGTGTCCCGTCCGGGCGCTTCGCCGGTACAAACAACGTACGGCGGAGTGGCGCACCGACCAGTCGGCGTTATGGTTGTCTTATATTGAACCCCATGGCAGGGCTTCTAAGGACACCATTTCCAGGTGGATTGTAGAATGCATTCAGTTTTGCCATAAATCCGCCACCGGGAAGCAGGTTGACGTGGCCAAGGCTCACAGTGTCCGCGGCGTAGTGACATCCACTGCCCTATTTAATGGGGTTCCTGTGGATGATATTATGTCGGTGGCTCAGTGGCACTGTGAGTCAAGTTTTACAGACCATTATCTCCGTGACACCTCTAATCCTCTCGCCTTGTCGATTTTGAAAAAATAACTAGGCATATATTTTTGATGGGGTTTCCTCATTGCTTATATATTTCACAATTAATTTATGGAAACAACCACTAATTTGGGACTGCATCGTTCTTCACCAATGGGAAGAGGATGTCAGCAGCCATTTCAACAAGGTCAGTCTTGTGTATGTGTTGTCCATTGTTGATTGTCTTGTCACGTTACCCGTTATTAATATGATGATGGTTTTGTGTATTTATGTGGTTCATTGTTGAGAGTATACGAAAATGGAGTTTTTTCGTCTCTGTCCTGTAGTACATGGCACTTGTACGTAGAGAGCGTATAGGACATTGAGGTCATTCGACTCTTCCTCACAGGAAGGAGGGGGGTGAACGCATATGACATTCGGTCATCTCTCATACATCGGGGGTGTTATCCGATGGTTAGTCAAATCCTGACTGTTTTTTCATACAGTTTCAGAAGTTTAAGTGCCTTAAACGCAGAAAAGCGTATAGGGATGAGCTGGTCTTTTGACCTCGCCTCCCTCCCGCCGAATTCACTGTCGAATTCTGGCAATATCAAAAGTATTAGGGAGGTAAGTATACTCTTAATGTGAAATAAACGAAATCAAGGATTTCTTTTTTCACGAGAGAGTTGATACTTACCTCCCTAGATACGGACCCGGCCTCTCCACCCCACAGAGGCTCGGTCTTCAGGCTCTTTATAGTTGCATGTGTATCAGCCAATAAATTAGTCAGAGGAAGTGCTAGTCTGCGCATGCGCGGTGGTGGGGCTGGCATCCGCCAGACTACGCTCTGACTCCCTGCCCAGTAGGGGCACCTAACTGTTTTAATCTGAGTGTTTATTGAGTGAAAGCCAATATTTAGCAATATCTAAAGTATTAGGGAGGTAAGTATCAACTCTCTCGTGAAAAAAGAAATCCTTGATTTCGTTTAATCCTCCTGACCAATCTTGACCAGTAAAGGGTTAATAATACCAGAATCTTAACGGTATACATTTTAAGACTAACATCCTTGCTTTTTGATATGTTTTCACACATAAATACGCTTAATCAGGTCCTCACTCATATGCATTTCAATCAGGTCCTCTCCTCTGCAGTTCAATCAGGTCCCCTCTCTTCTGCAGTTCAATCAGGTCCTCTCTCCTCTGTAGTTCAATCAGTTCCTCTCTCATCTGCAGTTCAACTGATATTACAAACCTCTGTGTAACAGGAAAAAGTTTTCTAGTCCTCATGGAAGCTGGATTTGCATCTCTAAATTTCTCTGGAATGTCAAGATACACCAGCACAATTCTACGCTCTGACAGCTGAGCATCTCCAAAGGCACTGGTGATTAAATTCGATACCTGTCATCGCAAACACTTAGGAGCCATTATGAATCACTGTTGGCCACATACGTGTAGTCTAATCTCAAACTCATGATACTACAAACTGTGCAACAAAATTTCACTGTCTTGGAGTGTAGGGCTTGGCCAAGCTAAAGGTACACATGGCCAAGCTAAAGGTACACGATTCCATACGGATTAAACGGTGCAAGCGAACCATGAGCAGAGATCAGAGTCTGGAACTCCCGCCAATCTATGACAGTCTCATAATCCTGTGAGATTTAGTTTCTGTTGCATCAATGATTTGAAGAAGTTTTTCACTGGCTATTTAATTCATCACAAAGGCTTATCCAATCTTGAGCAATAAATCTTTAGAGATTTGTTCTATACCATCAATGAATCCAGTCTTCATCATTATGAAAACTATTGTCAAATTTTCTCCATAACATTTATGTGGCTTTAATTTCTTGGTGATTTGTATCCTTTTAAAAGAAGAATTATAAGCATGTTAAAGTTTTTCAATAGATATCTAATTCATCCATGACTTATGGAATTTTAATGAAACTACAGATTTGTTCTATGCACATAAACATGCATGTACAATGTTGACGATTTGGCTATCTTTAAGATTTGGTCAGGCCAATTGTGCTTGCACTGAAGGTATGATAGATGGCTAGGCCCTATGGTTCTGTCTTGAAGCGCTCACGTTTGAATGATGTATCTTTTATATTTGTTACTCTTGAATAAAATCTTGAAATCTTGATGCTATTTCTTTATGGCTTCCTTATGGGACAATACCATGGCGGATCTTTCTCTGGCAAGTAGTTTGCCTTTTCAAGATCGAATTGTATCCAGTGGTCAATCATATTCAATGTGATTTTGCATAATACAAATCTATAGCTTCCATAGCACCGATACACCCCACATTCTCCCTGCCTTGCCATGCCCAGCCCTATACGATTCCATACAATGACTGATATTATACCATACCATAGTAATCAAAATTATGCGGCACTGACACATATTATGTCTTGAGACATGTTCATTTACATGAATGGATGTGAGCCTGTCATTTTGGTGGTAAATTTTAAAAAATTAGCTCTCGGTCTGCAAATTGACGTTTTAAATGAAAATTAAAATTAGCAAATTTGCTGTGTAAAGAGTTAAAGTGCATATAAAAGTGTGTAGAGAATAATTATAAACGTATCCAAGTTTTCAATGTTTATATTGTGTATTGTGTAGGTGGCGAGCAGTCCACCACCATTACTGGCCCCTATCGCGCGTCGTTTGCTGGTCTCTGACAGTATGCTGAGTAATGATGGATTCTGGAGCTGTGTGCTGCCTGATGATCTGCTAGTGGATCTACTTGCAGAGAGGCTTCAGGTATGCATAGAAATGCATATTTTACCATATTTTACCATGCATGGTATGCACAGAAATCATTTATTATACATAAATTTTGATTATACACTCGCATTATAGATTACATTACAGCCTAAAAATCGCTGCCTGTCTGCCAATTGTGTTAAAAATATTTTATGCCTATGCCATTCCTGACCTTATGATGCCATATTTACAAGCCCACCCTTTAGCAATAGTATTTTAGACACAATATTCGGGAGCATTCTTATTGTGTAAAGTGAATGATAGAAGAGAAAGAACTCTACACAGAATAATTTTCAACAAAAATAAAGTAAAGTATTGACTGATTATTATCTGGAGTCGGTCAACTGACCATGGCAGCTATAGACATAAAGCGTTTTCACATCATGAGAACATACTTACCTCCCTAACACTCTTGATATACTAGTATATCGGCTCTAAATTCAATAATATTCAGAATTATAAAAAGTTAGGTGCCTCTAATGGGCAGGTGGAAGTACACAGTCATGCACATGACAAACACCACCCTCTGCGCATGCGTACACCGGTACTTCCGTTTTCTAATATATTGGCTGAAGAAGCAACTTGTGAAATTCCTCACGAGCTGTTTCTGAATTCTAACGAGAACTATATACATCCCTGTCCATCATGGCTGATGCAAAAATGCTGGAGGAGTCCTCGTCATCATCCAAGGTGACATTGTTCCAGGCTTTTATTTAAGGCTTGTAACTTTTGTGTGTTACCGGTTTTCGTAGCGGCCGTTTTCGACGGTACCACGTTTTCAGGCGTTGGGAATCCTTGTAAATTCTTTCCCAGCGCCTAGGGCTAATTCTCTCTTGTGTTTTATGCTTGCAGGTTGGTCTTGTGTCTATACAAGGATGCCTGGTCTTCTCTAGAAGGTTGTTCACGTCCCAGGATGACTTATCATCGTGATATGTCTAAGGGTTGGAGATATAATAAATTAATAAATAAAATATCTCCTTCCTTTTGTCCCATACCCCTCATCAGTCTTCTGGAAGAGGAGTCTCGGCGGATGGAAGGACGTGTTTTCCTGCACAAGAGGATGGTTGCCTGTGCTCAGGCTAAGGGAGTTTATTAATTATGGCGCATGATTATTTCAAAATAATTACATTTTCTGCTGCCTTTTGCTATTGCACTATTTTCTCTCTTGCGTGTGCATGGGTTCTCGAATATATATAATTTAATATTATATTAGTCGAGAGCTGAGAATGTCTGGTAGATCTAGATATTTCTTGCATTAATCTGACGTCCCCTCTCCTGAAAGGAGCTTTTGCATTGAGGTTTGATGTCATAATCAACCAGAGTTTGCTCTTTCCTTGATGTCATGATATTAGTTTAGAGTAGTCTGTGATGTGTTCATCTCCCTGTTTATTAAGATAAGAGGGAGAGAGATATCTAGAAAATAGTCATAATCTTTCTCTCTCTCTCTTAATTTGGGGTTCTGGTTGTATTTGGTGTTTATTTACTGGAGAAGTCACCTGTCCCGTCAGGGTGGTCGTAATAGTGGGTCTTCTCTCGAGTTTGTTTTGGTTTCTACTTAAAAGTCCATTTACATGGCTTTGAGACTGTTATACTCATTGTCTTCGTATCCCTCCCTTTTCAGAAGTGTCCGTCCTGTCTGAAGACCATGAAAGCTAGATTCTTCCCCACCCTTGCCATCTGTGTTCAGCTTGTAGGCTGTCCAACAAATGTGTTATTTGTGAAAAGTGGGGGGGGGGGGAATCTAACCTCTGAATTCTTCTCTTTGCAGGCGAAGATGATGGCGGAGGAGGGGAAGAAACCGAAGGAGGGTAAGAAGAAGGCCTCTGAGAAGGGTGGGCTCGAGGCCTTCAAGAGTGAGTTAGTGAGTGAGATGCGCAGGACTTTGAAAGACCTGATGCCTGACATGCTTCGCGGCACAGGTGTTTCAACTTCCTGCGCATCGACCTCAGTGCAGGTAGCCCCCATCCCTGGATCATGGCCTATTAGCTCAGACAAAGCGTTTAGTGATCCAGGCGCGGCCGTCTTGGACCCAGGCTTGATGTTCGCATCGCCTGGGGTGCCTGCGGCGCGAGAAGCATCAGGCGGGACCCGACCAGCGGGCCTGACCACGATCACTCGCGGAGTAAGCTCATCATCTGCCTTTGAGCAGTCTCCTGGTCAGTCTGGATTAGTTTTCTTTACTAATCCAGAGTCTAACTTTCCTGACCAGGAAGATGATGAGGACTACCTGCTCGGTCAACAGGTGGATCATGAGGACATGGATGTGAGCGCCTACACTCCTCTCTTGGGGAGCATGAACGCTCGCACCTATGGCACTGTTCCCTCGGGAGCAGGTTTCATGGTTCAGCCTGTGGCCTGCTTTGGAGCAGACGGCCGGCCGTATAAGATTCCACGCTTGGAGGTGGAATCTCATACGGTCGTTCCGGGCCGCGCTGGTGTGCATGATCCCCCTCACACAAGCGCGGCCTTGGAGCCTGGTTTGCCTATGGAGAATGCTATGCCAGCCCTCGCGGGCCCGTATACGTTCCGGGGGCAGCCAGGTTCGTCTATAGCCTCCTCCTCGGCCGTGCCTGCGAATGCCATTGAGGATGACGAGGGCCCGCTGCTCGTCGGCAGTTCGCAGGTAGCCACGGATGAAGACTGGTCAGAGGCGTGTGCGTGGCTCCTCGCTGTGAGACCAGAGCTCGCCGTGGATGAGACGGCCGCCGGTAACCCTCGGGCATGGTTACAGGCGAAGCCGTTGGCCAGCACGGCTCTGTCTCTGCCGTACGCTGAACATATCTTAGATATGTTCGCAGCGGCAGAGGAGTCGATCCAACCGAGAGGTCGCCTCACGAACGCCCCCCCCGCGAGGTAGCTAGGCGATGTCGGGTTACCGCCAGTCAGTATGCTCGGTATGGCCTGGCACCCAGACCGAGCGCAGACGACCACGCCGCTCTGGGGGAAGATACGCGGCCGGGTTCCCGGACTGACACGGGAGCGTTGTGCACGGGCGCTATGCGCTCGGCGAATGCCGCCATGCGTGACACCGAGGAGAGCTCGCGAGCAGCGATCAGTGTAAGGTAACCGGGGTTTGTATTGTTGTTGACTCTGGGAGCGAGCCTGTGACTATACGTTCTGTCGGATGGAGTGACAGACGGACAGACTGATTGTCTATTCGTGGCTCTGGGGGCGAGCCTCTGACTATACTTTCTGTCGGATGGAGTGACAGATGGACAGACTGATGAATGTCTATTAGACAATTTACTGGATAGACCGATGTTAATTTCTCTATTCTGAAGGTTGACTATAATTATTCCAGAGAGCGACAACAACGCAGTCTTAACTTGTACTTTGTTTTTCAAATTCAAATTCAATAACTTTACATAGCAACTTTATATATTCAAAATTCTACATAACTCTGCATTTACAAACTTACTCACTGCCATGCTCTCCTAGCTCTCAACTCTTCCCTTTTTTAATTATTTCACATATATAGCATACTAGTTTCCAGGCAAACAAACTTTCACCATTCAAACATGTCTGTTCAATAATTTGTAAAAACATGAATTTTCAGCAATATATTCAATTAAATACAATCCTTAATAATATCAGGCGTAAACCTCATGTAGCTACTTAACCATTGTAATGCTGAATTTACTGAATTAAATTATTATTGCAGGCAGACTGGTCTGCCAGCAATACAGATTCCATTTTAGAATTATAAATTGTTAATATCTGGGTTCAGCAGTATAATGGTTAAATCTCTATATTTAAAATATATCCATAGTATGAGGATTTACCCGTTCATTCCAATGCTGTACTAATTGTATTTACTTTTTATAACATTCATACAAAGCAACTATTGAATATTTTTCAAATAATTTAACAGAAAATGTTTGCTGCCTCTGGCAGCAACAACCTTCAATTAAATCATTTCCCAAATGTTCAGCAGAATAAGTATAACATCATAAATTGCAATACATATATGTATGCCGTAAGGCTCAAAGGGTTAATACTCTCTTGTGCTGGTTGTATGTTTCTTCAAACACAATGGGTCAATTAATGACTTATAGTAGCTGGTGGTCTGTAGAACTAGCAGATTATTCAACAATTAAACAGTTCAATAATAACTGGTAATAAGTCCATGTAAATATGCTATTGTTCCTTGATGAGCTGCTTAGTGCCACTGACTTCAAACCAGTGTAGAGTGTACACAATGGGTTTTTTTTGGGATAAAATTATTTTTACATTAAATATAAACAATATTATAATATAGTCAAATATTTCTTGGGCACGATAAGTGCGCTGTCGCATGTCTCTCAGCTGCTATTGGGGGTGCGCTATAGATGCGCTAGCTATCAGTTGGAAGGGAATGTATGCATACGCATACCCTCCAACAATCCTGATTCCAAGAATCCTTCAGAAGATCAGACAAGAGGAATGCCAAGTGCTTCTGATCGCCCCGAATTGGCCAAGGCGATCATGGTTTACGGATCTGCTGGACCTTCTGGTTTGCAATCCGGTTCCTCTGCCGCTGGTGGACAATATTATCTTCCAGGGCAAGACCCTTCACAACAATCCGTCAATGTTTCGATTGACTGCATGGATGTTGTCAAACAATCCGCGATTAAGGAGGGCTTTTCTGAGCAAGCAGCCAATTTCATGGCCAGAGCCAGGAGTGGGTCAACCTCCAGAGCTTATAATTATAAAAGCAACAGATTTGCAGAATGGTGCTCAAAGAGATGTATTAATCCGATGGAAGCATCTATTCAGGTAGTAGCTGATTTTCTCTGTCACCTGTATGATACCTATAGTCTTCAACCTAATTCTGTTGCTGGATACAAATCAGCATTGATGACTGTTATCCCTTGCTTGGCAAAGAGGGGAAGTGATGAAGTAAGTGTTTTAAATACTCTTATTAAAGGTATGGGCAATCTCAGACCAAGGAATCCTCCGCTGACACCGTCATGGAGTCTTTCTCTGGTTCTGCAGGTTTTGAGTGGTAAGCCTTTTTAACCACTTAGTGCTATATCTGTTAAATTATTGACACTTAAAACTGTATTTTTAGTTGCGGCAGCATCAGCCAGACGCAGGAGTGAAATTCATGCCTTGTCTGCTGAGCCTGACCGTTATATAGTTACAGGTGAAGGCCTTAAGCTTCTACCGAGATTGAATTTCTTGGCTAAGAATCAATCTTTAAAGTATCCGGGTAAACCTATTATTTTACCTGCCTTAACCAGATATGATCCTTGTGCTAAAGTATGGTGTCCAGTCCGTGCTTTGAATAAGTACAAGAGAAGAACTCAGGTTTGGCGGACGGATCCATGTTCCCTATGGTTGTCATATATTCAACCCCATGGTAGGGCGTCAAGAGACACTATTTCCAGATGGATAGTGGAATGTATCCAATTCTGTCATAAAACAGCCACTGGAATCCAGGTAGATAGAGCCAAGGCTCATAGTGTCCGTGGTGTGGTAACTTCCACGGCATTATTTAATGGTGTTTCTATTGAAGACATTATGTCAGTAGCCCAGTGGCACTGTGAGTCAAGTTTTACCGACCATTACCTTCGTGACACTTCTAACCCACTCGCCATCTCAGTCCTCAGGAAATAAAATATTTATGCAGAGGTTTATGTTTGTAAATAGTTTGCCTCCTCTGCTATTTTCAAATATCACATTTGTTGGTAGGGTATCCCTACTATTAGCTGGTACACTTCTCTTCATCCGGTGGGGGAAGAGATGAGTGCCGTGTCCAAGACATCAGAGGTCAGTGGTTATGACCATTTTTTGATTTTCTGTCTTGGTGATGGTGTCATTTTATTTTTTAATATGGTGATGGTTAATGTCTCTTAATTGTGGTTTTTCAGAGAGTTTTTTGAAATAGAAGCAATTCTTCTTTTTCCAATGTCTAGTAATACTTTCATTAAGTATTAGAGAACATGCTAGTCATTTAAAGCAGCGTTTTTTCCTAAACCTTCCTCAGAAAGAGGGGAGGGGAGCGCATTTGCCTTTTGATCAATCTCTCTTCATCGGTCGATTATCCGATGCAAAATTCTATTCCTGGTTGTGGTTTCAGTCACAATTTCAGATGTTTTAAATCTCTTGAGAATTCAAAGAGCCTAGCCTCTTCGAGGGTGTGCGGGTTTTCAGGACCTTGCCTCCCTCCCACCAAAATTTACTTTCAAATTCTGGTTTTTATCAAGAGTGTTAGGGAGGTAAGTATGTTCTCATGATGTGAAATAAGTAAATTTATCAAATTTATTTTTCACGAGTGAGATGACATACTTACCTCCCTAACAGGATCCCGGCCTCGCCACCCCACGGAGGCCTGGTCCTTTGTCTATTGAATAGTTGCTTCTATGTCAGCCAATATTTAGCAACGGAAGTACCAGTGTGCGCATGCGCAGAGGGTGGTGTTTGTCATGTGCATGACTGTGTACTTCCACCTGTCCATTAGGGGCACCTAACGTTTTATAATTCTGAATATTATTGAATTTAGAGCCGATATACTAGTATATCAAGAGTGTTAGGGAGGTAAGTATGTCATCTCACTCGTGAAAAAGAAATTTGATAAATTTACTTATTTCTCAACAAATGATAAATTCCCACTAAGAAATTTCTCTCAATTATGTTTAAGAGAAATATACAAGTAAGTTGTTGACTATTTTCCTGCTGTAGCATAAATGATTTTGTATGTCTCACTTAGACAGAATCTATGTTTGCATACTGGTCATTTGTGTCCATCAAACCTCGTGTGTGTGTGTGTGTGTGTGTGTGTGTGTGTGAGTGTGAGTGTGTGTGTGTGTGTGTGTGTGTGTGTGTGTGTGTGTGTGTGTGTGCGTATATATATATATATATATATATATATATATACGCACACCCACTCACTCACTCACTCACTCACTCACTCACTCACTCACTCACTCACTCACTCACTCACTCACTCACTCACTCACTCACCCACCCACCCACCCACCCACCCACCCACCCACCCACCCACCCACCCACTCACTCACTCACTCACTCACTCACTCACTCACTCACACATAGGAGGTTTGACGGAAGTTTGCAGACTGGCAGGTATGCATAGGTAACTATGTAAATACCTGTGTTGGCGTTTTTAAACATTTGACTGGAACATGTTGCTGCCTCCAGTTGAATTAGTTTCAAAACCTTCAAATAAATATTCCTTAAATCAGAAAGTGCTTGTCACTGTAATGTTTACTGGGTTAAATGTTGTTGTTGTACTTGTTTTCTGTCCACCAGTTGAATGATTGCCACCGCGGTGTTGTATTTGATGGTCTGGAGACACTATTTGCTCAGAATATGTACAGTGCTGGACACGCTATCCTCAAGTCGCTGAACAATCGCCGGTTCCTCTACTTCATCACGCTCAAGCTGGATTATTGCAAGTATAAAGAACAGCAGATGAAGGAACAAGAAGAAAGAGGTAATTCATTTATAAATATCTACTATGGGGGGGGGGGGGAGTACTTGTTCTTTTTATTAACTTTAAAAAAGATTAATTTTAAGGACCTTAAACAATTGCTTTCATTGCAATTTGTAATTTTTGTATCTACACTGCTGGGCAAAAAAATTGAGGCAAACATGATTCATCATATTTTTTATGATTAATCATTCATGTTAATAAATACAGGTGAAATAAGTGACAATTTTACATAATATTGTATGCTTTGTCTGTGTGCAGGGGTACCTTTTAGTATGGGATAGCCTTTCCCCTATTTTTTTTGTCTCAAAACTCACCCATTTGGGCAAGCTGTCTGAAAGCTTTTTGCATTGTGCTGCGTCAATGCTGTTCAATTCATGTCTGACTGCTTTCCACTGCTGAGTGAGCTAATTTGCATATCAAAAGCCATCTACTGAATGGATTCTTGTTCTATATTAGACCTACATGCATACACAAAAGACAAATAGTGCGTCTCTGTGTTCTGGATTTAAAGTGAATTAACTAACCAAACTAGCAAGCTAGTTGAGTTACTCTGACAGAGGTGACAAGACATTAGCCATTACTGTAATCTCTGTGTATTACCACACTGTGCCTGAAGAGTGAAGTTGTTATTTTTTATTCAAAATGTCTTCAAAAAAGGCTAAATTCCATGTACCTGTTGAAGTCAAAAACAGGATCGCAGGTCTTCGTCAAGCTGGAAAGTCATATCCTGAGATTAAGAAAATTCTAAAGTCTACAGATATTCAGATTCCACTTTCTACAATACAGTGAATTGGCCACACATTTCAAGTGACAGGTTCTGTTGCCTGGAAAGCAGGTTCTGGATGAGCTAAAGTGACAACATGTCGAGATATAAGAAGGCTGAAAGTGACTGTTCTGAAGAATCGTAAGAAGACTCACCAAATTAGCAGAAGAATTCAGAAATTCACAAAATAAGGCTGTTTCAAGAAGAACAACTGCAAGGAGGCTCAAGGAAGCTGGTTTTTCATCAAAGCGGTGTGCTAAGAAACTATTGCTTTCCACAAAGAACGTTGCAGACAGATTCAGATTTTTGGCACTTTATCGTGACCATGATTCTCAGTGGTTTGAGCGTGTTCTGTGGAGTGATGAGTCACGTTTTGAGCTGTTTACAGATGCTCCAGAGCAAGGGTCTTCGTAGGTCAGGTGGAAAATATAACCCAGAATGCCTCTCCACCACTGTGAAACATGGAGGAGGTGGAATTATGGTATGGGGTGTGTTTTCTGCATCTGGTGTTGGCGAGCTTGTGCAGTTTGAAAAGTCCATTAATGCAAAGGAGTATCAAAACATTAGAAAAGGGGTTGCTTCCAAGCCTGAACAAGTTGTGTAGTGGAAATAAAAGACAAAAAGCTGTTTTTCAACAAGATAATGCCCTGGCACACACAGCAAAAACAACAAAGTCATGGTTTGAGTGGCATTCTCTGTCGGTGATGTTTTGGCCTGGACAGTCACCAGATCTTAACCCCATAGAGAATATATGGGTGCATATCAAGGCCAAACTGGTTGGCAGAAAATTTGGGAGCACTGACCGGTTGTGGGAAGCAGTCAGACATGAATGGAACAGCATTGATGCAGTACACTGTAAAAGGCTTTCAGACAGCTTGCTCAAACGGCTGAGATTCCTGAAGAAAAACACGGGAAAAGCTATCCCATACTAAAAGGTACCCTGAACACAGACAATGCATACAATATTATGTAAAATTGTCACTTATTTCACCTGTATTTATTAACATGTAAGAGTAATCATAAAAAATATGATAAATCATGTTTGCCTCATTTTTTTTGCCCAGCAGTGGACATGCTCTCACCACGATAAGGGAAAGAGGTTTTTTGCTTGTCTGTGTTTGTTTGATTGTCAGTCCATCTATCCATGCATCCATCTGTTCATCCATTTGTCTGTCCAGCTGTCCGTCAACAAACCTGCCAGCCTGCCCATGCACCCACCAGCCCACCTACTCGCTCACCTACCCACCCACACACCAACCTTCCTCTCTGGTTGCTCACTTGGAATTTGATTTCGGCAAAATCTTTTCATGCTCATGAGTGTGATGACATTAAAATGTGAACAACTTAGTTCTGCAAAATAACTTAGATTTTTGTTTGCACAATGCTTTGTGGCCATGTGACAAGGACTGGTGTTTCATCGGTATTGCTGTGTTACAGAGAAGCTGCAGAGACAGCATGAAGACGAGGAGATGAAATGGCTTGAGGAGATGGATGAGGATGAATACGATGCACTGACAGAGGAACAGAAAGCTGTTATTGACCAGAAACGTCTTCGCACCAAGAAAGAGAGAATCAAGAGGTGAGATATACTGACCCTCGGCCGTATCATCAATCTTATCATTGTGCATACAGAATTCACATTAAAGGGAAACACCAGACCCTCTATACTACTGTGTATAAAATGAATCTACAGACCGTAACGTTTAAAAAAATATAATTGTAAGCTCCGTGCTCAAATTAGAAATATATATCTTCGTTGTTTAAATATGTGATACATTAGTTAAATTTCTATTCCCAGATGAGGCGTATGACGTCATAAGTTGAACGTTTTTCTCGCTGTCATCCAATGCTATCGCAATAAAATTGCGAATTGCGTTTTTATAAGGAGGTTCTCTTCAGCGGTTTTACAAATATATAAACTATATTTGCGGAAATGTTGAAGAATATATATTAATAGTCCTTTGTCTGATTTCTCTAATGGTGCCGATTTTGACGTCAAGTTTTGATCTTGAAATAAATGAATGGCGCATTAGTATAGGCATATCAATATAATTGTCACTGTTGAATCAACATTCTCACTGGGACAACGGCAGGTAATGTTATTAAAGTTTCATCTATTAATATGAGAGTTTAAATAGTTTGTACATACATCCAGTCCATCTTTTAGGCACTTATGTTTTCATACTAGCCTCAAAACTTCGTGAGATATTGTAATATTCATGTAATTGGAAGGTATCCTCATAGAAAATGGTCATCTTAAGGTTCGGCAACTAATGTATGAAAATAACAAATATATTCGATAAATTTGTGATAATATGATAACCATCTTAATCTCTTCAATCTGTACATATATAAATGATGTCGATAGCATTATCATCAATAGAGATATCATCATCCAAATGCACGCACTCCTGTCTTCAGAGTGCCGTTATCACGGTTCTTGTCGGATGGGATTCAACCTATGACGTCATAGGTTTAATTAACTTGTAGAAAATTGTAGTAACATAGCGTTCTTTAGCACCATTTTAATCAGATTTATATATAAATGTCGCAGGAAAGTTGTGCACAGTAGCTTAAATATGGGCTCTACGATAGAACTGTGTGTTTTATGCAAACTATGGTGACCCTTCTTGTGTTCCCCTTTAACATCATGTTTCTAATATCATGTCTATCATCATCAGCAATAGTGGAAGCCATTTTTAGCTATGCCACACCCATTCCTAGCTAAGCCACACCCATTCCTAGCTAAGCCACACCCATTCCTAGCTAAGCCACACCCACTTATTAAATGTGTTGGAATCGATAAGCAGCTACAGCACTCAGTCAAAGTAGTTTCAAACTATTCAGCAGAATGTTTATTAAATTGTATACAATCTGTAGACCTGAGGGACTTTTTCAGCTTCATGACAGAGAATTCTACGTCAATTTGATTGTGATGTCGGCTAACTAGTGACATAGTTAATTATGACGTCAGATACTTGAATCCCCTGCTACAAGTGCCAGGCCTCAAAGTAGATCTAAGATCTCTGATCTTGGGTCAGGCGCAGGGGTGTAGCACTTTATCTGGGTACCAAGCCAGGTATTTGGAGCGAGTGGCCAACCATCCCACTAAGCAACTCATCTTTCATGACAGTTAATATGAATATCCATCATGGTGCTTGCCGTGTGAGTTCCCGCCAAGCATGTGCAGCGCCAGGCCCCCCCCCCCCCCTAACCTTGAAGGGATCCACCCAAGCTACTGGTGGTAAGGTTCGTAGACCTTGGAGAAAAAGGAAGAAGGTTGTCTAACCGAAAGAACAAGTAAGCAAACCGCTGACTATCATGCAATGGAATGCTGAAGGAGTTTCTGACAAGAAAACAGCTTAGCCAAATTCTCAAGGAGAAAGGCATAGATGTCGCGTGTATCCAAGAAACTCATCTAAGTGCCAACAGAAGATTCTGTATAAGAGGATTTCAGTGCTTCAGATCTGACAGGGATGGAGACATAAAGGAGGAGTCATAACCCTGGTCCAGAATAACCTAAACACCATTGAAGTTCAGAGAGACATGGAAGGACCTGAAATTCTCACAATCAAGCTAATTCCAGAGAAACATGCTATCACTGTTGTCAACTATTACTGCCCTAATAATCAACCATTGAATCTCGGAAAAATCCCATTTCACCCAGATTCATTTATCGTTGCTGGTGACTTCAACAGTCATTCTCAGTTATGGGGGCTATCATTCTACTGATAGGAGGGGTGAGGACATAGAAAATTGGATGGATGAGCAGAAGTTGATTCTCTTGAATAGGGCAGATGCCCCCCCCCCCCTACATTCTACTCAAGACGATGGCATACCTCAAGTTCTTCTGATCTAACATTTTCGACAGCAAATCTACATCAAGAATATTTGCGTATTGTTGGGGAACAACTTGGAGGCAGTGATCACTGCCCTGTTTTCATTGCCATTAACATGGATGTTAAGATTGACCAAAATCAGTCCCCTCGATGGAACTATATGAAAGCAGACTGGGACACATATCAGAAAGAGTGACAGATTGGTAAAAGACATTGATGTCAAAAACCAAAACATCAATAAAGTTAATTATTAAAGACCATAACTCTGCTTTACTCTCTGCTGCTGGCAAATGCATTCCTAGGGGATCCAGGAAAAACTACAGACTTTACTGGAGTACGTCTCTGCAAGGGTTACACGAAGAAATTTCCAATGCAAGGGAAATTTCAGAGAATGTCCCAACAGAAGCCAACCATGTCAGACTCCAACAATCCAAGGAAAAATATCTGAAAGCCAAAATCAGAGCCACCAGAGAATCGTGGATAAAAAAAATTAAAGCGTAAATCTTGAAAAGGATAAGAACAAACTCTGGAGGCTTGTGAAGCAGCTTAACGATGAAAACACCAGAGTACTGAACATAACTCTTGAAGAGGATTGTGAAATTAAAACAGGAGAGGCTGCTGCTGAACACTGCTTGTATGTTTCAGAAAGTAAGCAATCTAGATGTGCCAGTGAGTTGTAAAAAAGCTGCAATGAAGTCTGCAAAGGGGAACGGGGAGACACAAATACATGCCGCAGGAATGGATGGGCTTCTGACCATCAGCGAGTTTCAGAAAAGCTTGAAAGTTCTGAAAAGCAGGAAGTCTCCTGGACCAGATGGAATAACCAATGAGATGTTGAGGAATCTGGGTACTATTGGAAAGCACAAGCTTTTGGAGATTTTCAACCACAGTTGGTACACAGGAGAAGTTCCCCAGTCTTGGAGAGAGGCCAACATGATCCTTGTACTGAAGTAAGGCAAGAATAAATCCAAAGCTTCAAGTTATTGACCTATCAGTCTGGCTAGTTGCACTGTCAAAGCCATGGAAAGAATCCTCAAACAAAGACTTCTTCGACATCTTGAAAGCGACAATCTCTTAGCGGATGAACAAAATGGCTTCAGAAAGTGTAGATCTACTGAGGATCAAACAACGTATCTGACATAGTCTATTGAGGAGGCATTCCAGCAGAAAAAGCATACCATCACTATGTGGGCTGATCTGCAGAAGGCATTTTGATAAAGTATGGAAGCTTGGACTACTCCAAAAGCTCAGGACCAGTGATATCTCTGGAAAAATGTACCGCTGGATATGCCAGTATCTCCACAACCGAAAGGCATCAGTACAGCTGAATGGGACAAGCAGCAAGAAAGTCCTGCTGTGAGGGTGGTGTAGTCTCTCCCACCCTCTTCACAATATTCATCAATGACCTGGTGAAGAACCTTCCAATGGAGGTAAGAGCTGCATTGTATGCTGATGATCTTGTGATGTGGAGCAGTGAGGTGTATGTGTCAACAGCCAATTACTGCATGCAACTCGCAATTGATCACCTCAATTCTTGGGTAACAAGATGGTTTGTCAAGATCAACAAAGAGAAGACAGGCACAACTCTCCTTGCTTGGCTAAGAGGGGAAGTGATGAAGTAAATAATTCACACTATCCACTAAAAAGGAACATAAGATAAATCTGAAATTTGTTGACTCAGTTCTGCACTTTGAGGATGAAGTAACTTATCTTGGTCTGATATTTGACAAAAGACTAACCTGGAAGGCGCAAATCAGAAAGGCTGAAGGTATAGCCAAGCGAAGACTGGCAGTTTTGCGGAACCTCACTGGAACAAAATGGGGAGCTAACATGAACAGCACCCTTCAGACACTGGATAAGGTACAAAATCAGGCTCTTCGTATCATAACAGGGTCTATGAAGACCACCCAATAGCAGTAATGCAAGACAACAATATCCAGCCACTCCAGCAGAGACGAGAAATCAAGGCTGAGATTCAATACGAGAAATTAAAATTGATGCCTCACCATCCCATGCATATGCTGACTCACCAAAGGAAGGCTCAAGAGGAATAATTTCTTATTAACTTCAAAGAAAATTGAAAGAAACAGAGTCAGACATCTTCCCCAGATGTAGAAACATAACTTCTATCTCTGAGAGGGAACCATGGAAAGCTTTTGAAATAGAAAACACAATTTCAATCTGGCCCTGGATTCCAGGGATTGAAAGCATGGGAGATCAAGCAGAGGTGACAAGCAAAGTTCTTGCATTGAGTCATATTGCAGAAAACTACCCTGAGGAAGAGTGGATACATGTTTATACAGATGGATCAGCTATCCAGGCTGTCAAGAATGGAGGGGCAGGTGCTCACATTCGGTTTCCATGTGGAGATATAACAGACTCATGCTTGCCAACAGTGAAGCACTGTAGTAATTACACTGCAGAAACCCAGGCACTGATCTTAGCTAGCCAAAAACTGATACAACGAAAAAGCAGAAATGAAAATATTGTCTTCCTGACAGACTCCCTCTCAGCGCTCCAGGCACTGGAGAGTGGAAAGGAAAGTACAGATTTAATTACGCAACTGGCCAAGGAGAACAATGTCAACTTACAGTGGATCCTCTTGCATTGTGGCATATTAGGAAATGACAAAGCTGATCAACTAGCTAAGGAAGGGTCAAATAAAGAACAATTCAACCGCGAGGTTGACTTTGAAGAAATGAAGCATATCATTAAAGCCAGAAGAACCACCAGCAGGCAGCATAATGATGCAATACACAGCCTCAGTAGGGAGGATCAGACATGTATCTTCGGATTGAGGACTGGTCACAATCTTCTCAATGCACGTCTTCACCATCTCAAGATTACAGATTCTGCACTTTGTGAGTGTCAGCAGGCAGAAGAAACAGCAGAACATCTCTTGCTGCACTACCAGCGATACGAACAGGCTAGGAGGAGCTTCTGGCCTATTGAAGTATCTTTTGAAGAGAAGATCAGAGGAGACAGAGACAGTTTGATGACCACTTCAGCTTTCATGCACCAAATAAGGAAAACAGTCTAAGATTACTGTCATGAGAAAGATGAATGCAAGAAAAAAAGAAGATACTTGAATGATAGATCAGACCGTGCTATTGTTGATATATCCAGGTCTTGTCCTGTCCCATTGTGTTGTATTTATCATATTGTCTCTTGCAGATATTCATAAAGAAATGGTAAACATGGTGTAATGATTTAGCCAAAGTACCTTTGGGATAATTTGGCCAAATAGGACCATGTGTACTATGCCAGTTCCGGGAGCTGGTCTAAGTCTGCATGGCCACTCACTTCACCCCACCCCATTGTCTGGGATCTAACTGACATTTGTTGGAAAAAGCCTAATGCTATTATTATTTGTATTATAATGACAGGGAACAAGAGGAGAAGGCTGCACGTGAAAGGCAGGAACAGTTAGCTAGAGAGGAAGAACAGAGGAGACTAGAGGAAGAAAAGTAAGCTTAGCACATGTTTGTGTGCGTGTGTGTGCATGCGTGTGTGTGCATGCATGTGTGTGCGTACATGTGTACATATATTTAGTTAGTGAATGTGTGTGACATACCATCATTTAGTTCTGAAAACCTTCCTAGTGCGATGCTATAGTTATAACGCAATCTTTCTTCTATCATATTTTATACTATCTCTAATATGTGTTTTAGTTTTGTTTCTTTAAAAGGAGACCTCTACCGTATATTGCCTATTTGAAGCCTAGGCTTCTATTAGGGCAAGTGGTATTCAATTTCCAAACCAACATCTCTGAGAAAGGGGGTGGGCTTATATTAGAGAGTTTTCCAAAAAACGTTTTCTAAAATGAATAAAACTGATACAACGATAGTTGAACTCAATTTCATGGTACAAATTCTCGCCGCCTTATCACTATGTTTAATGCATACTTCAAAAACATAATCGCGAATGTGAAATTATTAAATTGGAGCGCCTAAATGTAGTGTATCCTTTAATAAAGAGCATTACATCAAAATTAATCAAGAATTTGGCATAAAATGGTGTCGCGAAAAGATCATGTGATTCGCCTCCAATCGGAAAAGAACTTTATTTAGAGAGAGTACTCGAATGTAAATATTCTGGACTCGGAACTCGGAAATTGCTATATATTATCATTGCGCAATAGGAACCGAGTATATTCCTTTAGGTCCAATCACAAAAGAGCCAGCGGCTCACCAACATATGAAGCGGTCTATTGCATTTTAATGCAAAATTAATGTGCAATATGAGAGACTACTTGGTCACCTCTTGGTTGGTACATAAATTTGGTCTTTAAATATTTTTATAAGGAATGTATTTATCACGCTGAGACTGTTGTATGTGTATTTTGACTACAAAATTGTGGAATAAGCTTTATTATGTCTTGAACATACATGGCCTACTACTATTAGTAGTAATTTAATAGGTGGCCAAGATCTACAAATCTGAGGCATGTATTTATTTCAAGGAGTCCAAGAATGTATCGGGGCAGAGATCGATCCCGTGACATGATTGTTATTATTATACACGCTATTGTTACAAATTTGTTCTTCCAAAAAAAAATTGTTCCCATACAAACTGCTGAGTTAGGTGTGTGGGTTTCTAATACTGAGTTTTGCCATTGTGAAACTGCTAAGAAATCATTGGAGCTCATATGTCAAAGTTAGGGGGTGGTCTTCTATTAGAGCATGAATGTCAAATAGGCGAAATAAGGTAAATGTATATATTCTGAATTCTAATAATCACTGAACTATTTTCTATAGTTATCAAAATGCTTTGTCTTTGTAGAGTTTGCTTCCATCAATTAATTTGACTCGGACTATATTCTGACAGTGTCAGTAAAATGATTTATTTTCACAGAGCTGCTAAAAAGCGAGGTAAGAAGACAGCGCAAGGACAAGCGCCGGCTCCAGCAGTGGCAGAAAAGGATGCAAAGAAAGCTGGCCCTGCTGCAGGTCGTAACACGAGCCAGGATAAGATTGCTCAGAAGGCACAAGGAGCATCAGCCAAAATGGGCGAAGAACATACTGCTTCCGGGGGAAAAACAATGTCTCAGACAGAGCGTCCGGAGTCACGCTTCACAGAGAAAAGTGACACACAGATGGAGGATAGGTGAACATTAGTACATTAGTGAAATTATCTTTATTATATGGAATAAAATTGTCAGTGTTAATTATTAAAGTGATTCTAATTATATTGGAGACTTGTTGGTGATTGTACACTGACTTACAGCATGAGAACTCCTTTACTTTAACTCCAAAAGAATTTGCGGAGCAAAATAAGGCATTGTGCCTCTGAATTGCACTCACTAATTTTGTCTTAAACATTTAATGGTCAGAATTGATAATTTTATATGGTCTCATAGAAATGTTGATTTGTAAAACAAAAAAGACTAGAATATTTTAGAAAATTTAACCTCTCGGGTGACTGGCTCAATTACTGTGTATGTGCTTCGGTTCCCATGCACCTAGTGCAGTTACAATGTGTGTAGCTCAATTACTATTTGTTTGGTTTAGTTACCATGTATGTGGCTTGATTATTGTACGTGTAGCTCGGGTACCATATCTGTGGCTCGATTACCATATACCTGCCTCCATTACCATGTCTGTGGCTCGATTACCATATACCTGCCTCCATTACCATGTCTGTGGCTTGATTACCCCATACCTGCCTCCATTACCATGTATGTGGCTTGATTACCCCATACCTGCCTCCATTACCATGTCTGTGGCTTGATTACCATATACCTGCCTCAATTACCATGTCTGTGGCTTGATTACCATATACCTGCCTCAATTACCATATCTGTGGCTTGATTACCCCATACCTGCCTCCATTACCATATCTGTGGCTTGATTACCATATACCTGCCTCCATTACCATATCTGTGGCTTGATTACCCCATACCTGCCTCCATTACCATGTCTGTGGCTTGATTACCATATACCTGCCTCCATTACCATGTATGTGGCTTGATTACCATATACCTGCCTCCATTACCATGTATGTGGCTTGATTACCATATACCTGCCTCCATTACCATGTATGTGGCTTGATTAACATATACCTGCCTCCATTACAATGTTTGTGGCTTGATTACCATATACCTGCCTCCATTACCATGTATGTGGCTTGATTACCATATACCCGCCTCCATTGCTGTGTATATGGCTTGATTATGAAGCCAGTGATTCCAGAGAGAAATTTTATAAGATATTTTTATACTGGTTTGCAAATGGACATTTCTGAAGAGAATTTCTGAAAAGATTTCTGGCTGGCTTGACCATCAAACATTTAATGCTTAGTATTTCTCACCCAACTTTACTAGATGTTTGTCTTTTCTCCAGGAAGAAGAAGTTAGGTAAAGATGGTAAAAAGATAGATGGAATGAAAGAAAAAGGGAAGGATTCAGACCGTGATGTGCAGATGACGGATGATTTAGTGAGAGATCCTAACAAGGAGGCTGAACTATGTCTCATGCAAAGGTATGGTATTGTAAATATATGCAAACCTTCCAAGATGACGCGAGGCTATGCAGGCCTCTTATACACAGATAGCATTGCTATGACACATCAAGGGTATCATATCATTGGACCTTTGAGTTCGATAATGCAGTTTTATAGTGAGATGGTCGTTCTACAAAGGTACTTTATTCTGGAATTGCTGATGCAATTCGTATTTCAGTTGTACACTAAATTAAGCTGTAAATGTTGTCTAAGTAATAATGTAGAATGGCATTGTTTATGATACTGTTTGTCCATCTGCTGGCTCGTGCAGCTGCCTGCCTGTTTCTGTCTGTCTCTGTCTGTCTGCCTGCCTGCCTGCCTGTCTGTCTGTCTGTCTGCCTGCCTGTTTCTGTCTGTTTCTGTCTGTCTGTCTGCCTGCCTGCCTGTCTGTCTGTCTGCCTGCCTGCCTGCCTGCAAATTCTGGCCAGTAATGTGTTAAAAATGGAATGCTGTTAGTCAGTATATTCTACTTAGCCCTTTATTGGTCAAATTTGGTCAATAAAATCCAAATGTCTCCTAATTGAATGTCCATGTTCAGGCCAAGGGAATAATATTTTTGAAAACTTACACCTGGAATCACTAGCGCGGTTATTGAGCTAGTCATTCCAGTTGTGAATTTAAGTAAAATCCTTCTCTTCGCCTGCAAATGGACATTTCGGATTCCTCAAGGCCACTAAATGGCAGTTTTCACATTCTCCTAATTACAGATTTCGTACATATGAGCATGTTTCTAAAGATCTAGCGGAGCTTCTTGATTTGTGGAACCGCTCCACAGGTCAGGTGCAGAGAGCACAGACACCCTCAGAGAAGTCTGATATTGATGACGTTCACCCACAGTCTGGCAGAAAAGCAAAAGGCAAAGGTGTGTGGTATTAAGCTTTATCTGGCTTCAATTCAAATTATTCTCTAAATATTAAACAGCTTTCTTGTATGAATTGAAGTCATGGCTCCTTTAGCCTGCAACAGTCTCCAGGTACGTTAATTTCAAAATATTCAAAAAGTTATTTTAGGCATCAAAAAGGAGTTGCTTTATCAGTTCAGTAGCTTTGAAAGAATTAATTTGTTACATCGAACCGGCCCTGTAATAATATAGCATTAGTTGATATGTTAATGTCAAATCTAATATTTAAAAAATAAATTATAAAGTTGCGATCATGTATGAGATCTATGTCGTGTATGAGATCTATGATAGGGAAAGTAATTAGAACTAAGGTGTGTTTGTACAGTACCTCTCGCTTGTGTGTGATCTATGTCATCTATGTCTGTTGTATGAAAAGCGGGTAGTAGCTGTACTTAGTATCGTTTCTCACACACGCAGGCACATACACTTCACAAAGTTCAGTGACTGCAGATTTTTGTACTTCTTGAATAACTTAAGTAGCCTTTGCTCTGATTTGATTATCTAAAGTCACCTGTGTGTAGCATCTGATTGTTGTCTCTGTTGTACAGAAGTCATTGGCAGAAATAGCAGCATCATAAGTTCTTATCATGATTTTCATATCTAATCCCTGCTGGTGTTGTGTTTTGACAGATAAAAAAGAAAAGAAGGATGAGAAGGATTTACAGCGAGAGCTTTTAGAGAAAGAGAGAATGGCGAGAGAGGTATATATGACACATTTATCTGCTACATACCAGCTGTAACAAACTTTTTATTATATGAAAGATTAGATAATTATTAACTAATTTGACTGGAATCTGTGATTGCGTGTTATTTAGGAAAACTAATATCTGTTTATTCACGTTTGAATCGATTTATATATTTTGAATCCAGAATCTCACGGAATCCCAATTTCAAGATAGTTTATAAAAGTAAGCTGTTGGATATTTTGAAACTAATTTGAGTGGTTGCTGTTATTTTGGCAGCAACAGGTTCCAGTCGGGGTTAAGGGTTAAAGCTATGGTCATCTTGTTATCTAAGCCAATGGACCATTCTAGTTTTAGCTATGCCCCGCCCATGTCTAGCAAAGCTCCACCCACGCTTTGCCCGTGTTGGGCTCGATCGATCTCTGCACTCTCAGAATCTCAATTTCCAGAAAACCAAACAGCAACAGCATCCAGTCAAATTAGTTTCAAACTATTTGATAGAATGTACAAAGTGTCAGACTATTAAGTGTTTAAGACGAACTAAATCGAGTCATTCATGCTGTAGTTGATTATGATGTCATCCTACACATCATGTAGTTGATTATGACATCATGTGATGGATTTATAAACTGGAAAGGTCAATTTAGACTGTTTACTTAAATGTTTCTCTGCAGGCTGCCTCACAAGCTATGGCTCAATCGCAGGGAAGTACTGACGCTCAGGGTCACCTTCAGGATCTACCCCAAGATGGCGATGAGAAGACAGATTTTCTAACAGATGAGCTCATTATCGGTGTGCCTAACATTGCGCTGGATTGCACGGACAAGAAGCAGGCACCTGGCCCTAGAGTGCTTGAGTTAAAGAAGCTGCCTACTGTTGAAGAGGTATGCTATCAAAGATAGTGTTTCTACAGCAATCATGTTTTGTTGTAGGGGAAAATGAAACGAGTTCAGATTAAATCATTAGTCTTGTAACATTAACATTGATTACTGTGGTGTATCAGAACAGCATAAGTCACTGAGGACATCTGACTTCCCCACTGCACCATAACTCTAACAGCAGGGGTAAATGTAATGTCTTTAATTATCAGCATGGTTCAGGGGTATAGTATTTCAACATCCACATCTCTGGACACTGCATGAACAATATAGGACATTTGGTTTCTACCAAGCGCTAGATGCACATGTGTGTCAGTATCAGTCTATACTAAATATTCATCAATATTAATTAACTTCACTGTGTGTTGTAAAAACAACGTACATTATAATTACGGTGAGATATTTCCAAACAAAAATTTTGGTCCAGATCCCAGCATGATTCATAATAAGGAAAATTTAGTTATAGAAATTGTTTGAGTGTACCGTTAAAATTTGACTAAAGGATGCAGTTTTTTTGGTCATTACATGTTCTAGGAAAGGGGTACGTCCTATAATCGAGTACAGTCTTCGAGCACATTTTTTTTGTCAACTTTCAAATAAAATAAAAATGATACCACGGAAATTCAATGGTACAAATTCTTGCCGCCTTACGACTATGTTTAATGTATACCTCAAAACATCATCGCGGAAGTGAAATTATGAAATTGGAGTGAATAAATATGGTGTATCCGTTAATAGATATCATTTATTACATCAAAATTAATCCTGAATTTGACATAAAATAGCGTCGTGAAAAGATATAAATCACGTGATTCGCCTCCAAATGCAAAAGATTGTTTTTAATTAGAGCGAGTACTCGGATAAAATATTATGGACTCGGAACTCTGAATACTATATATTATCATTGCACGATAGGAACTGAGTATTGTACTAGGTCTGATCCATACCTGTTTGATAACAAACTCTCGTTAGCGTATAAGATCTCGCGAGAACACTGCGCCTCCAATCGCAAAAGAGTCAGAGTCTCGCCAACAGAAGAAGCGCTTTATCTCATTTTAGTTCTGATTCCGTTTTGGATCATTTAATGTTGGTCGGCATTACAAAATTAATGTGCAACACGAGAGTAAACACTGTTCTATTATTAATTTTTACTGAAGAGAAATATTATTTCCCTCATTCTGATTGGATAAATTCTCCCGTACAAGCCAATGAAAATAGAGAATGACATATATTAGAAGAATTCTGGTAAACGCAACTGCTGATCTGACGGCATTCCTAACATCACATGATTTCCATATTTTCAAGGCAACATTTTATGTCAAAAGTAGCATTGATTTTAATGTAATAAACGATCTTTATTGAAGATACGCAATATTTAAGCTGTCCCATTAATAATTTCACTTCCACGACGATATTTTTGAGGCGTACATTAAGCATAGCGGTACGGCGGTAAGCATGCATATGGAAATTGCATTCAATTTTCGTGGTAGGTTCTAGGAGTTTTAACCATTTTAGAGAATGGATTTCAAATTCTCTATGCGTCCTTTCTATGAGTATAAGGATATTTGGGGAGGATTTGGGCCAAAATTTATCCCGCATCCAATACATGCTAGCGTCCTTTCCTCAAATAAAAACGGTAGCTTTCATGACTCTATCGGTCACTTCTTCAGCTGTATCTGATGGTTGCTGGCTACGTCACTCTACTTAGTTCTTGGCTATGTCACTCTGATCAGTTCTTGTGCAATCATATGCCAGCATTGATTCTTAGATCGTTTGAATAAATTGGTCTCGATGTTAAAGACCTAGGCATTTCTGGTTGGAATCGTATGTCCAGTGATTTCTGTGTGCTTTGCCACAGTGAAGCTAGAGTTGAATTTGAGACATTCTTTTACTGTGCTGCTGAGGAGCCTTTTGGTTTCGCGTATGTATGTTCCCTCGCACTCATCACACTTGATCGTGTAGATGTAAATTAAAATTTTATTGAACAGATTTGATGGTTAAAAGTGTTAGTACTGATCATTTATCATCCCGTATCTCTACATTTCAGGTTTTGGATGGTCTTGGTATGGGCCCACGTGGTCCTCCTGTACCTCCACCAGCAGTATTCGCAGTAATACCATACCCTGTCAAGCGACGTCCACCAATGGTTATTGAGAGCGGAGGTCATTATGTATTTGTGGCTGCATCCTCAGATGACCCGTTAGTATTAACATATATTATATATTGGCAAAGTTGAAAATTACCATCGATATGGGTTTAATGATTTACTTGTCAACATTGCCCAAGAAAACATAGCAAGTGGTTGTTTAGTAAACGTTCATTTGCAGCCCAAGAGAAAATTGTTTCTGAAAATTTACCACTATTGTCTGGCTCTCTTATGAAGCTAGCCATTCCAGAGGTTAATTTTGAGAAATAGGCCTCTTTTGGCCTGAAAATGAACATTTCTCAAGACCACTGCGACGCCGTTTTTGGCTGGCTTGACCATTAAAGGGTTAAGAGATTTGTGTGCACTGATTATCTCGATTAGTTGAAATATAATTTTCAGTAACCTAGCCAGTCATTCCAGTAGCAAATCTTCAAAAATGGTCTTATGCAAATGTACATTGACTAAGCAAAACTCCTGCTTTTCTTGATCAACCTTGACCATTAAAGGATTAAAGCGATGCTAATCTCATCTCAAATGTTGTATTGCATCGATAGAATATGGTTTATAGATTCCATATCATTCATATCCTGTCACATTCCCTGATCTGTATCGCAATTATCTGTTTTGTAATATCGAGTAAATGTTGAACAGTGATCGACACCATTTTGTTTCATCAAGCTATTGCGTGTGATGTCATGTAAGCTCCAATGCATCAAATTCTTTATTATGTAATGCTCATCCCGTTGAATATTTTGAAACTAATTTGACTGGAAGTTGTTGCTGCCTATGGCAGCAACAACTTCCAATCAAATTGGTTTCAAAATATTCAACAGCTTGCCTGTAGGATTGCTTTTATACCACATTGCCAAACTATAGCTGGCGCCTCTATGACTGAGCGTATATACCAAGGCAGACACACTAGGGTTTTTCTGATTTGTTGAAAAGTAAATCATGACAGCCATCATAGGGTGTAGAAATGTACCAACATCTAACTACTAAATCCTGAATATCTTTCCTTAGCGGCGTGATAAAAAGCTTAAAATTACCTGGATAGTTTATGAGCGGCGTGTTAGATCACCTGAATAGCTATCAAGAGATGGGATTAGTTATCCTTTAATAGACCGCTGCTCTATAGAAACCAGGCTTTTAATACTTAAACACTCAAATTCGTTAAAGAAAATTTGAATTGTCTCAGAATACGTACGTTTGCAGACCAAGAGATTATTTTTGAAAATTTACCATTGGAATGACTGGCTCGTGTTAAAAGGTTTCTGCTTGCACTTTCTTGTACTATGTTTTGGTATCTGAATCGTCTTGTAATGGTTAGCAACACTAAATTTTTCTGTTGCAGAAATGTAGGTGCGGATGACAAAGGTCTTGATCTGGAAGAAGAAAAGAATATTACCCCAGATCGCAAAGAGGGACACACCACACCGACTGGCGGGACAAAAGGTGGTCGTAAAGACAAGTTAAAAACCGGAGAAGCAAAAGAGCGCAAAAGGAGTGCCGGGAAGCAGCGACAAACTGCGACTGCAATGCGACGTGGGTCTGCATTGCCAATCTCACCACCACCCGGTATGGTTACTCCAGTGTCTGATGGCGACGCCCAAAGCACAGCTGGGGATAGTTTGGCACTATCAGAACCTAAAACACCCAAGTAAGTTGAAATGGGATTGCCAATGAAATATAATCAATGATCGACACTTAAATCAGCCCACCTGTGGCAAGGAACATGTTTTGCTATGGACTATACAGGTCTTAAGAGGGGGTATCAATGCGTAGACAAATAGTCATAAGCGTACTAGGCTTGCGCGATTTTGCGATTTAATCGAAAATTGTGATATTTTTCAAAATCATGATTTTCTACGATGTAATTGAAAAAAAGAAAATTGAAAAAATTGAGTAGACTAAGATTTTAAAACTCACCATTCAGCAGCAAAAGAATACAGTTATAATCCATTCGCGCATGTTTCCATTGTGTTTTTTCTTGATCGTTTCACGCATATGTTCACTAAGTCCTAATCAAAACCCAAAGCTCTATGGTAAACCAGCTAACAATAGCGAGGTACCCTAACACCTTTGTCATTGAGAAAACCAGCTAGTTACTCCATCGAATCGCCATATAATTTTCTTTCTTTCGCTGCAGACCCTGAGTCTGTCGTGAAATACCAAATATATACTTAGTTGCAGAGTTTTAGGCAATAATCACTGACCATAATTCTTTTTAATCCATCCACACTATGGAGCCTCTAGATCCCACCATATAGGATGAAGGACCCTATAATCCCCTCTCCCCATATTTTAATTTCTGCATGCATTCGTTATATTAATATCTATTCAGAAATCACCTGAATTTAGTAAATTTTGTTTGATGTCAGCGATTGTGACTGTCCTACGCTATCTATTTTGATTTTAGGCTGACAGTGTTTCGCTGGATCGTGCCGGCAAATGGCACCGTCATCTTGCGTCTACGATTCAATGCTGAAGAACTGGGACAGTTTGATCAGACAATGAATTTTGAAATCATGGGAACCCGACGACGTTATCAGCTTTATTGTCGTGGAATATGTGCATTTCCTTCTATTAGCCGAGAGCCAAGGTGAGCACTCCTTTAGTAATGATAACGTTATTTAATGTCCCACACGCATTGTTAGCTCACCTGGCCTGAAAGGCCAAGTGAGCTTATGCCATGGGGGCCGGCCATCATCCATCCATTGTCGATCATCCGTCCATCTATCAAATCACTTCTTCCCCATAACCATTTGACAAATTTAAACTAAATTTAGCTGGAAGGATCCTATACTGGTATCCTCCAGATATTTTTTCAGGCCAAGTGAGCTTATGCCATGGGGGCTGGCCATCGTCCATCCGTTGTCGATCGTCTGTCCGTATATCAAATCACGTTTTCCCCTTAACCATTTGACCAATTTCAACCAAATTTAGCTGGAAGGATCCTATACTGGTATTCTCCAGATAGATTTTCCAGAATTTTGATTGGTCAATTTTTTCGGGTGAAAATCTTAGATTTTATGAAACATTTACCGGAAATTGTCAACATGCTACTCCTCCTTAGCTACTTGACATATTTCAACCAAATTTTGTTAGTCTATTCTATGGTGGTAGGTTCTAGAACCTCTATTCAGAATTTTGATTGATCAATTTTTTGGGTGAAAATCTTAGATTTTATTGAAAATCTACCGGAAATTGTAGTCTATTCTATGGTGGTAGGTTCTAGAACCTCTATTCAGAATTTTGATTGATCAATTTTTTGGGTGAAAATCTGAGATTTTATTAAAAATCTACCAGAAATGGTCAAAATGCTACTCCGCATTAGCTTCTTGATATATTTCAACCAAATTTGACTGGATGGATTCTATAATGGTAGGCTCTAGAACATCTATTAAAATTTTAGATTTACATAGGAATGGTCAAAATGCTCTTCCTTAGCTGCTTGATATATTTCAACCAAATCTTCCTAGATGGATTCTATGGTTGTAGGCTCTAGAACATCTTTTCAGAATATTGATCGATCTATTTTTTGGGTGAAAGTCTTAGATTTTATTAAAAATCTAGCGGAAATGGTCAAAATGCTGCTACTCCTTAGTTCTTGATATATTTCAACCAAATGGTGGTAGGTTCTAGAATGTCTATTCAGAATTTTCATTGATTAATTTTTTGGGTGAAAATCTTAGATTTTGTAAAAAAAAATTATTGGAAATTGTCAAAACGCTTTCAACATAGTTTGTCTGGAAGGACCCTATAGGTGTAAGTTTCAGAATTTGTATACAAAATTTTGATTGGTAAATTTTTTGATCAAAATCCTTACTAACTGTTTTGGTGATTTCAACCAGACTTGGATGGAAGGACGCTATGGTAGCAGGCCTCAGACCTTGTATGCAGAATTTTGATTGGTCAATTTTTGGGTGTCCATCTTGGATTTTCCAAAAGTTTTGGTAAATCAGTTAAAAGCCTACACCTCATTAACCGCTTGGCAAATTTTAATGAACCTCAGCTGAAAGGAGGCTAGGTTGGTAGGCTTCAGAAAATATACACAGAATTTTCATTGGTCAATTCATTCAGTGACCATCTTGGATTTTCCAAAAATTACCCATCATGTCTATTTAAATGCAAGTGGTTCAAATGCAAATGGTCCAGGTGAGCGCCACAGGCCCTTGAGCCTCTTGTTGTTGATTTCCTAGAAGGGTTTATTCTGGGTACGTGCGTGCATGTGAGTGTGTGCGTGCGTACATGCATGGTGTTAGTACAAACTGAATCATCTTAATCAGTAATCTTTTTGTTAAATATAGACAGTATTACCAAGTCATAATGGACCTTTCCATTTTTAGCTATGCCCGGCACATCTCTAGCTAAGCTCCACCCACACCTCACTCATGTTGGGATCGATCGATCTCTGAACTCCCTGACTCAATTTCCAGAAATCTATACAGACAAGCTCTTGCATACTTTGAAGCAACAGTGCCCAGTCAAATTAGTTTCAAAATATTCAACAGCATGTTTATTAAATAGTAGAGACATACAATTAGTACAACGTGTCAGACTATTAAGATTTAAAGACGGGCCTAATAGAATCATTTATGAAGTAATGATTATGATGACATCCTACACGCCGCTTAGCTGAGTATGACGTCATATGACGTCAGATCAACAATGGATGCACTGGAAAGGTGAATTAAGTCTATTTATCGAGCAAATATTGATCATTTCAGAATCGTGTTCAAGCAAAGGAAAAAGACAAAGCAACAGAATGAGATCGTTCACAAGAAATTCATCCTGTCATCCGATATATTTGAATTTGGACCGCTTTTAGTTGGCAAGACGAGAGACAGGTAATTATACTTAGATACATAACACTTTCTCTGCCATAGATACCGCCTGTGTTCGGGAACATCATTCACAATGTTACCACCAGTTGTTATGCTAGACTTAGCAGAAGTGTGGAAGTTATCTGGCTGCAGCTAGAGGTAATTCTTTGCCTTTCCACTTTGCATACCCAGTGGTTGACAAACTCTTAGCAATGCAGTACAGCTCAGAAATAACGTAGCATGTTTCCAAAACAAAATAAATATATTTGATTGGAAGACAGGCAGAAATGTCAGTCGATCCACTTAAGTTCAAAATAGCCTACAAAACGTTTCTTAATAAATAACTTATTTCTGGTTTTTTTTGTAAACATGTTAACTTATTTAGGAGCTGTACTGTATAATCAGCAGATATGATAAATATAGGCTTTGCATGTGGGTAGTTTCTAGCCATAGCACGGTGGGGTGAGGGTGCTGGTTTTAAAACATGATACATTAAACTTCGTTGGATATTTCATTTCAAAGAAATCTGGCCATATTCGTAAGAGTTATCTCCCTTGAATGGCTGAAAAATCAAACCCTGTATCTGGTTTCAAATGGCTATGCCTAAAATCTGTATTTGAGCCATACGCCAAGTCCTGGGACTATGTTCCAATCATCATCTAACAATGGGAAATGTGCACAGTATTGTATGATGCCGTAAAATATACAAACAAGTACCGTTGAATGTCTGTTGTAAACATTGTCGGTAAGGTGTCGCAAGATCATCATAAATGATGTCATTATAAACTTTAAGATCGATAACAGGGTTTTCAGGAACATAGGCCCTGGTCTTTTGTATGAAATGGAAGTTACAGCTTATAAGTTACGTTGTGTTTATTGTGTAATTCTCTATACTCAGGTATAAAGAGGGTCGTTATCCAGAGAATATGGAACAGTTTATGATTACAAACACGTCACCTCTGGAGGCAGACATCACGTTCTGCTTCTTACATGACAGTAAAGCAGAAACATACCTCCTGGAACCGCCCTCTGCTGTCCTCAAACCAGGAGAATGTAAGGTAAGGATATCCAGTAACAATAATGGATAGATCTGATATGTCATGATCAATTATGTCACATGTAGGCTGACATCACAATAAAAATGTGTAATGCTGTAGCTCAATCATGAACATTGAAAAGTGTGTAAAGTGTGCGAATTGTATGTCTACTATTTAACCCATTAATTGTCAAGCCAGCCAAAACCACCCTCGTCTTGAGGAATGTTCATTTTCAGGCAAAGAAAAGATTTTTTTTAATTTACCACTTGAATAACTGGCTCAATAACCAAGCCAGTCACTCCAGTGGTAAATCTTCTAATATAGTCTTTGACTGGGTGAAAATATCCAACAGCTTATCTGTATAGAATTCAGGTTTCAATCGATCCCACCACAGGCAGCGTATGGGTGGTGCTTGGCTAGAAATGGGCGTAGCAAAGCTAGAAATCGATCCCTCTGTTGGGGACTGACCAGCCTGGGAGCTAGTAACAAACTTATATCATAAGCACTTAAAGCTTATTTGGCTACCATAATATAAGCATTATACAGTGACCCTTTAATGATTTAGGTGATGAAATCTGGTCTCTGCAGTGGTCTTGTGATTGTCCATTTGCAGGCTAAGTTAAAACTCCTTTTCAAATTTTACCACTGGAATACCTGACTCGATAACCAAGCCAGACATCACAGTGATAAATTTCAAAAATAGCCTTGGTGGTCTGCAATTGGTCATTCACAATGCAAAAATTGTTATGTTCTTGACCAATCATAACCATTGTAGATTAATCAATGAATCAAAGAAGTGATATTTTGTAGACGATTAGAATGCTGGCACAATGTTGTGAAAAGTGTTGTTGAAGGCTGTTGCTGTCGTAAACAATAACTACAACAATGCTTTCCAAACTAGTGCAGTTTTCATATCAAATGTAAATGAATAAGAGATTAAACAGCCTCTAACATCTATACTCAAATGATACTTTGTGAATGCAGTATGGCCGAGGAAAGTTCTCCACCACAGGTTAAAGACCAAGCAATAGATATAGAATTGTAAGTGCGTGTGTGTATGTGGTGCATGTGTGTGTGTGTGTGTGTGTGTCTGTGCGTGTGTGTGTGTGTGGTGTGTGTGTGTGTGTGTGTGTGCGCATGCACGCACGCACGCATGCATGCATATGTGCATGTTCATGTATGTGGGTATATGTATACACCTGTGCAAAAGTTAAGCACCAGCAAAAACAATAGAACGTAGAAACATGATGGTACAACTAGGCTGCCATACTTTTTGTCCCCGCGTTAGCTGACATAATTCCAAGTACGAAATGCACATGCATGCATGACTTCACGCCGCTTGATGTCCGTGCGTGGCGGGAAACAGCACACGTGTTCAGTTATGTAAAAGTCCAGTTTGAGGTGTAGAACATTACATACAGATTTAGGCGACAAGATTAGGAATTTTGTGTTCATGACCGTGGTTTATTTGTACAGAGAGAATTAGCTCTTGATTGTGAACCGCTATGGCAAGACGAAGGTTAAGTGATCGTGTGAAATGGCAAATCATAGGCATGCATACCACTGGTATGTCATGCAGAAAGATTGGCAGACAGCTGAACATTAACCATACTGTAATCAGTCGTTTGATTGCAAAACATGGGCAAACTAACGAGGTGAAGGACAGGCCTAGATCTGAAAGACCGAAGAAGACTACTGCCCATGATGATCGAGCCCTAGTACGCCTTGTTAGGAGATCTCCATTCACCAACAGCAGAGTGCTCAGCCAGCAATGGGAAACGCGCAATAGAGTGTCAATGTCTCCCGTCAAAAGGAGACTGTATGCTGCTGGCATGAAAGCTAGGAGACCTGTCAGACGTCCTCTCCTCACTGCATACCACAAAGAGGAGCATCTGAGGTGGTGCAACGAAAGAAGACACTGGAACATGAGATCCTGGAGACGGGTACACTGGTCCGATGAAAGTCGGTTCCTGCTTCATGCCACAGATGGTCGAACTCGTGTATGGAGGTCCAGACGCACGGCGTATGACCAACGTAACATCATGGAAGAAGTTCCATTTGGTGGAGGTTCCGTTATGATATGGGGGTGCATCTCATTTGATTGTAAGCTGGATCTGTTGACTGTACCTGGAACACTAAATGGACAAAGGTATCAAGATTCCATAATGGATAGAGTTGTGGTCCCTCATTTTGTAAATCATGCACCTGGAACCCACCCTATATTCATGGATGACAATGCCCGACCACATCGTGCTAGAGCTGTGCATGAATACCTCCGCCAGAATGCCATCGAAACCCTACCATGGCCAGCAAGGAGCCCTGACATGAACCCTATTGAGCATATTTGGGACATTCTGGGAAACATGGTGAGAAGGAGGGATCCTCCTGTGCAGAACCTACAGGAATTAACAGACGTACTCCATCTTGAATGGCAACGAATACCACAATGGCGTATCAGTCGGTTGGTGACCAGCATGAGACGTCGTGTCCAGGCCGTCATCCAGGCACAAGGTGGATATACCCGGTATTAATAATGACAGTCTCAAACTCGTGCACAGATGTTAAACTTCGTTTTCAGACACCATTAATGACAATCTAGCCACGTGTGTCAACTGTAGGGCAATAGTTGTCAGTTGTGTCAACGTAACCATATTCAGGCCTCGTTTTCAAGTTCAAACAAAAACATACAGTGTTTCCCCACCATCATAATCAGCATTCCTCTAGTTGCATTATTACCTCTTGCACTAAGATGGATGGGTACATAAATGTTTATGCTATTGCTTTCTTCATAGCACATGAATATACCCTCGCATGTGCGTAAAAATAGGGTGGTGCTTAACTTTTGCACAGGTGTATATATGTATATACGGTAGAATTTAACGGCATCAGTCACTCAGTCTTTTAATGCATAAAATATGTGCACAAGACTAGCATATCATAGATTTATACTATATCATTAGATCTAATTTCAATAAGTTTTTACCTTGTTCTTGACCTTTGACCTTTAGGACCTGACCGTTTGGGCTTATCCAAAGACGCCAGGTCACTACGAGGACGCTGTGGTATGCTGTGTTCGTGAAAATCCAGAGCCAATCGTGTTTAAGATTTCATGCGATGGTGTGCGCCCTGAGCTGGAACTTGACAAGAAGGTGTTCCATTTTGATAAGGTCCTCTTACACAGGTGAGTGATGAACAAAGTGATGAGCTGGTAGTGCTGACCATTTTGACCATCTCTGTCATATTCAATTTATTGCACTCAAGTTGTCACATAGATGGTACAATTTATCACTTTCGTGTTCAAGGCTGCTGAAGGTGGCTTATGCAGTGGTCTAGTGTAAATGTCCATTTGCAGGCTATTATTCTTACATTATACAACTGGAATGCCTGGCTCAATTATACACTCATACCAGTTGTACATTTTCAAAAATAGCCTCTTTGCCCGCAGCTGAACATTCACTAAGAAGATATTTAGATTTTCTTGACCAAACTTGACTATTAAAGGTTTACCTTGATATATGTCCTTTTTGATATTCTGTATCCATTTCACTTCAGAAAAGACACAAAGACCATCTATCTGCGTAACAGCACCCTGCTGCCCGTCGCGTGGAAACTGAGTGGTCTTGAGAACCTTGGTGATGATTTCTCTGTCAGCATTGATAATGGTGTTATCACGGCTCAGTCAGAGTATGCACTAAATGCATATTTCCGTGCAATGAAGCCCATCAACCAGACGAAGAAGATGATTCGCTTAGAGGTGAGTGAAATAAACATCTGATCCGACCATGTCGCTTTGAATCGACCACCATTCCGGGTTCTCATAAAGCAGTCTTTCTTTACATCCATGTGTACATAAACGAGACAATAGACTTTTATTATATGGTATTGTTAAAGCTTGAGTGTTAACAGATGGATGCATTTCTCGCTATGACCCACTCACTTTGTGTGCACATTTGAATCGATTTTAACACTTTGACACCTCCATTCCCATTATCTCAATTTTAAGGTAACTATCGATGTGCAAATTGATATTTCTCAAGACTATTGCAGAAGCCATTTTTGCTCAGATTAAGCACTGACAGATTAATATAAGAATAGAATAAACCTTTTTAGTTTTAGCTATGCCCCACCCATCTCTAGCTAAGCTCCACCCACACCTCGCTCGTGTTGGGATCGATTGATTCCTGAACTCCCCGATTATCAATATCCAGAAAACTATACACTCAGGTAAGCGGTTGAATATTTTGAAACTAATTTTACTGGGTGCTGTTGCTACCTATGGCAGCAACAGTGCCCAGTCAAATTAGTTTCAAAATATTCAACAGCTTCTTTGTTAAATAATAAAGCCATACAGTTCATACAGCAATGCTTAGTCCATCACCAATTATGCATACGTGACGTTCTTATCTACGTCATTCACGACAACATCATTCTACACGTCACATAGGTGATTATGACATCATATGATGGATGGATAAACTGGAAAGGTCCATTATTCAGTACTATTGTTTTGTATTAATATTGATCTTGTAGATTTCTGATGAAGAGAATATCATGGGCGTGGTTCAGACCGAATCAATACAAGTGTTGGCTGAGGCATACGATGTGGCGCTTGATATGAGCTTCCCTAAAGGTAAGCTCTCTAAGGGTGAATTTGGCTGGAAATAGACGAACACTCAAAAGATTAATTTGATATAATAATCATCTCATGTTAGATTATCTCTAAAAGGGAAGAGATATTTACCATAAAATAGCTTTCCTGCATGTCCTGAGAATTCTGAGTCTCGCCATCCTGCCCTTTTAGTTGACCTAGATATTTGACCTCTTGATTTAAAAATAAAACGAGTTCTTCGGGACGCCAAGGGCAGCCAGCCACCCAAGTTTGGTCAAGATCCATGTCCCTTCAATAGAACTTGAGTTATCACACTGGATATTTTTTAACCTTTTTGATGGCCTTGACCTTTTGACCATGGCTATTACTGTTGTCTCTGACAATCTGGGGCAAAACTAACTAATATATGAACAAAAGTATTTTGCTGTATCTAATTTTAAAGGTGTTTTAGGTGAATTAGTTCAATGAGTAATATTTATGGTAAGACTATGAGCTAAAAGAGGAGAGGATTAATGGTCACTGTCTTAATATTCGCTAGACTAGGTGACTGCTCCCTCGAACAGGTTTCATGTTATTGCACGATGGCTAGTATTCAGGACTCTCTGTCTGTCTGTTCTAAATTGAATAACTATACAGTTACCATTGTTACTGTTGCTTTCAGGTGCTGATGGAGGTTTGGACTTCGGTACAATCCGTGTGTTTGACGAGGCTAAGCAGACATGCACTATGAAGAACAAGGGCAAATATGAGATAGCATACAGGTATGGACTTTGCAGCACTCATGATTCTCTACCTGTTACTCGAGTTTATTATTAGAGGAGTCCATTTCTAGCTATACCGCGGTCATGTCTAGCGAAACACCAGCGGCTTTTTAAGCATGTTGGAATTGATTTGAAACCTGAATCACAGAATATAAATTTCTAGGCACGGGTAAAAAATCTGACTAAGTGTTTGAATTGTATATCCTTTATAAATTTATAATTTGGTAAACATCTCTCCTTCAAATAACTTTCAAAATATTTGACAGCTTACCTGTATAGTTATCATGGAATTGAGCTTCTGGGAATTCAGGGTTCAAAGTGTTAAAATAGATTCAAGGGTGCATACAAAGTGGGTGGAGCTTATCTAGAAATGGGCGGGGCATAGCTAGAAATTGGAGCACAATTTATATCATAAATATTCACTGGTCTGTACAATGTCCACGATCATGTACAAACTGTTTGAGTTGAAATAGAATTCTACTTCGAATAATACTTACCAGATATACTATTATGATAATCTCTATTATCTAGTCCAGCTCAAAATAAACAATTAAAAACTCTGCACTCTCCATGGCCTGCCCATACTGTGTCCGGGAATTACCATAGCCTCAGGTACCGAGTTAATTCCCAATCACAGTCAGATTCGTCTACTTTGCTCGACTTTACAGTCGCGTTTTTAGTCAGCTTAATTGGCACATTGTTTTAAAATGGTAGCCATTGTTGGAGTCGCTCCGTTATCCGTTAACTTTTTAATCTTATCCAGGTACTCAGTTAATTTCTCTTGTGACTCGGTTCCTTCCAAGATGGATGTGCCCTTAGCCCTTGGCGTGGCATGTCTATTCACTCTGTTTTAAGCCGATCTTTAGCTCTTGCTTCACTGTCGAGGGTGTTTGTAGCGATCGGTCTTATTTTCTTGGCTATTTTAACGTTAGTTAATTACATGTTTATTAAATTTTCACTCTAAAGATTTTCAAATGTTTCCTGCCTAAAATTTGGTTATCATTAATTTGAGAGAAAGTGAATGTTTTAAAAGTAATTTTAAATCACAATCAAGTAAATTGTGCATGTTGCTCATCATCATCTTCTCATGTGCAGCGGTTTAATTCTTATTCTGTGTTCGCAGAAAGTGAAGGGGCAAGGCAAGGCCCTGCCTGATATGCTTTGCTCGTGGAAGCTCTCGGGACATCACTGTGTTGCCTGCGCGAAGTGCAGAGTTGGAAGCCCTTGCGATGTACGTGCGAAGTGGTCGTTGGAGTTGGTGGCGGAATTCGATCGTGTCGGCGTGCGCATCTGGAGAGAATCGTGAGGGACAAAGCAGCCAAAGTGGATCAGGCATCAGTCAAAGGTCTGGAAGAGCGCCTGAATGAGCGGATGGGCTCGGCCTTGGGTGTTTGGGCAGCCCAATTCAAGGCGATGTTTGAGTCCTTTCAGTCCACAGTCCTGTCAATGCAGGCTGATGCAGGATTACCTATCGGTGGTCCAGCTATTTCTGTGGAGGGTCATGCACCTGTCCTTCCTCGTGCTTTGACTCAAGAGCTGATGGCGGAGGAAGAAGATATCCTCCTGATGGAAGACCCTGGCATGCCGGAGCTTTCACAGGTGACAGATTCCAGTACTTCTCGTGGGTCACCCACAGGTTTTGTACGGGTTTGTCAACCGGGTGGAGATGTTGATGTTCCATCAGGCATTTTTCACCTGGACTTCACTCAGTCCGGAGTGCCATCAGAGCCATGTTATATGGCTCCTGCCGTCATTGCTGATGCAATTATGATGGCTCCTCTCAGAGTCCCATCTGCCGTAGGAGCGGCTGTAGTCCCGGCTCGATGGATTGCGGTGATTCCATGTCTGGCGATTCGCTGGATACTGTAGCCGCAAGTAGTCAAGCCACGGACCCGCTTCGAATGGGAAGTTTGGTCCATGGTTCTCAGCATGGATCGTCGGTGGCCTTTTCATTCAAGAGTGAGAAGGAAGATGAGAATGGTAGTCCATTGATGGACGAATCATCTTTTTGCACTGAAGCTGAATGGGTGCAGGTTCTTGGCTGGATGTCCAACCATCTCGGGTTGACACCGGCTCAGGGATCTCAGCGCAATCCGACGATGGTGCGGATGTCAGAGCATGTGGCTAGCACTCTGTCGAGTGGCTCCTTGGCCATACCGACTCTGCCCTTGGAAACTCAGACATCTGACATGTTGGAAGTCGCGGCGTACCATCTGGTTCAGCCGGAGTATTCTCTATCCATGGCCCCTAAGGGGATAAGGATTAGGGTCCTCTTTCCGGAGCAGGCCTACCATCAGTATGCTTGTGTTCCTCGGCATTCAGTCGGTGAAAGAGAAGCGCTGAATAGGCCGTTAGCTGGGAAAGCCAAGGGTCATCATTCACAGCCCTTGGGTCCCAGGCTAACAAAGATACCTTCAATGAGTTAACTCTCATTGAGGATGCGGCATGAGTGGCTATGGCTTCTCTCTCACATGGATGCACCGTCCTGTATGGTATGCTGACCTGTGTGGCGGAAGGTGGGGAAGTGCCAGAGGCTGCTCCCAGAGTTGTCCAGGACACCATGCGCTTGTCCCAGGATTGCCTGACCAGGGTAATCAATAGATCATTGGTGGAGCGGAGGAGAATGGTTCTCGATTGTGTAGAACCAGGACCAGAGATGAGGGCTGCATTATCTTCCACGTCTTTCATTGGTCTGGGCTTGTTTGGCGGCTCGGCACGGCAAGCACTTTCCAAAGTTGTGTCTATGGTGGCAGAACAGGAGGTTGTCGGCAAGTCGTGGAAGTCAACGAAAATGACTCGGCCACATCAGTCCTACAAGCAGCACTGACAGGAGCAGCAGAGGCAGCGCCAAAGATCATCCTTCCATCCTTCTGGCCGTGATGCCCATCGGGCATCCAGTTCTCAAGGACCTGGCCGTTCATCTTCGTACAAGTCCTCTAATAAGAGGCCGTATGAAGATGATAGGAAGGGTGGTGGCTCGGGTCGTGGCGGCTACCATAAGGATAGTCGTGGCGGCAATCCTGGGCCGTCATATTCTAAGAAGCCACGAGGTGGCCGTGGGGGACTGTCCTGGTGGATTTCCAGCGAGACCCGTTTCAGTGGCGCCAGGAATGCAGGGAGTCGAGAATCGTCACCCAAGCGAATTAACGTCTTGTCACGCAATATCGATCGCAAGCTGTGTGCAGACTTCAGCTGTTCTCAAACCAGTGGGAACAGGTCATACAAGATTGTTTAGTCTGTCATTGGCTAAGAAACAGCTACGAGCCGGACTGGCTCATCCGTCAATCGTTAGATCCATTAACATCGACTCCAGTATGGACTCCAGTTCCAAGGGAATCCGATCGTCTAGATGCCATTTGCTCAGAAATCCTAGATCTTCAGTAGAAGAATGCGATTCATTTAGTCCGCAATCAGGCCTCCTTGGGTTTCTATTCGATCATTTTCCTCATACCGAAACACCGACCGATTCTCATCCTCAAACCGCTGAACTTATTTATTCTTTCTCCAAAGTTTCAGATGGAGACTGTAGCAGCGGTGATGACAGGGTTGAGAAAAGGCATGTGGGCACAATCGATAGATCTGATGGATGCATATTTTTATATTCCAATGTCAATTCCTTTTCAGAAATGCTTTCGCTTTGCGTTCCAAGACAATGTTTGTGAATTCAATGCGCTTCCTTTCAGTCTGACCACAGCCCAGAGGGTCTTCACCAAAGTGGTTCTTGCCATGACTTCTTATCTTCGCAGGAGAAACATAGCTGTTCATACTTACATAGACAACTGGCTGCTGAAGGCGGGGAATCCAGTCATTCAGAGCAACAATCTCCAGGTAGTTCTAGCCTTATTAAAGGATCTAGAATGGATTGTGAATCTAGAGAAATCAGAATTGACTTTATCCCAGGATTTGTGTATCTGGGAATATTTTTCAATCTCCGGGACGGTGTAGCTTTTCCGGCGGAGAGCAGAGTCAAGAGCTTGATTGCAGTACTGGAGTCAGTTTCTCTAGGAGCCTATCTGACGGCACGTCAATTTCTCAGAATACTGGGTTTACTAGTATCTCTGGAGAAGGTTGTTCCTTGTGCGGTGCTCAGACGCAGGCCGAGTCAGATGTACTTAATGTCATTCTGGTCTCTGAGGATTCCAGTAAAAGAACCATTGATATTCAATATTCAGTGGTGGTTATCAGAACAGAATCTCCTGTGAGGTGTTCCTCTACAACATCCTCAACCGCAGATGTCCATCGTCACAGATGCATCGATGATGGGTTGGGGAGCAGTATTGGACAATCTGTCAGTGTCAGGGGAATGGGATCGGACCAATGCACAGAAACACATAAATGTTCTCAAATTATTAGCCGTGGCATTAGCACTTCGAAAATTTGAGAACTTAATCAGAGACAAGATTGTCCTAGTAAGGACAGACAACTCAACAGTGGTATCTTATTTGAACCGCGAAGGCGTGACGAGATCACCAGAGTTGTGCATGTGATAGGGAACCTGCTGTGGTGCCAAGGGAGGAATATTATTCTTCGGGCAGCACACATTCCAGGAAGATTGAACATCCTAGCAGATGCTCTCAGTCGAAGGACGGTTTGTCGTCCGATGGAATAGCAGATCAACCAGTCGGTAGCGGAGGTTCTCTTCAAACATTGGGGCAAGCCAAATGTGGCTCTATTTGCGATGAAAGGAAACGCAAAGATGGTCACATATGTGCCACTGATCCCGGACTGACTAGCTCTAGCAGTAGACGCACTGGCAATAAGTTGGAAGGGAATGTACGCGTATGCATATCCTCCAACAATTTTCATTCCAAAAGTTCTGTCAAAGATAAGAGAGGGCATATGCCAAGTACTACTGATCGCCCCTCATTAGCCAGGCCGATCATGGTTTATGGATCTGCTGGACCTTCTGGTCTGCAATCCAATCCCTCTTCCAGACAGAAGGGACCTGATTTTTCAGAACAATGGTCTGTATCTCCATGACAGACGGGAGATGTTCCAATTGACTGCATGGATGTTAACAAGCAGCGAGCAATTGAGGGTGGCTTTTCTGAGCAAGCAGCGAAATTTGTCGCTTCAGCCAGAAGAGGGTCAACCACCAAGACATACAATTATAGAATCAACAAATTTGCAGAGTGGTGTAAGGGAAGAGATATTAATCCCTTTTCTGCATCTGTTCAACACGTAGCAGATTTTATCTGTCATTTATACGAGGTTGACAAACTTGTACCTTCAACCCTAGCAGCATATAAGTCTTCATTAGCTTCAGTTGTTCCCAGTCTGGCCACTGTAGGAGTGGGGAATGACACTTTAGATGAAGTTATTAAAGGAATGAGCACTGCGACCTAGACAGCCAATTCCTATCCCAGCATGGAATCTATCTCTTGTTCTACAGGTTTTAGGGCATGCCCCCTTTGAACCAATTTGATTTATAGATATTAAACTGTTAACTATTAAATCAGTTTTCTTGGTTGCAGCAGCTTCAGTGAGAAGGAGAAGCGAAATCCATGCGCTTTCTGCTGAACAAGGCTGTTTTGTCGTTATGGGTGAAGATTTAAGACTATTACCACGTCTTTGTTTCCTGGCAAAGAATCAGTCACTTAAATATCCAGGACAGCTGATCAATTTGCCAAGTTTAATTAGGCATGACCCAAACTCTTCTGCTTGGTGTCCTGTCAGATGTCTGAAAATGTATAAGAAATGTACTGAGGAGTGGAGAGATGACCCGAAATCTCTGTGGTTATGTCTCAAAGCTCCTCATCTTTGCACCTCGAAAGATGCCATTTCTCGTTGGATAGTCGATGCTATTCAGATGTCGCATAAAATCGCAACAGGAAAGCAGATTGATCGTGCGAATGCCCATCAAGTCCAAGCACTAGCAGCAGCATCGGCCCTTTATAAGGGTGTCTCTTTAGAGGAGGTGATGTCTGAAGCACAATGGCATGCCGAGTCGTCATTCACTGATTTCTACCTTCGCGATATTGCCAGCGCACTTAATCCGGTAGCCATCGCCAATTTGTCGAATCTTAACTAAAGCCACGTCTGACCACTATTTATGCATACATCATAGGGTTCTTCCACATGCACTGAGCAATGGTGATGCACATGATCTGAGAATGACCGTGGATTGGGTGGAGCTCCTCTGATGATCAAGAAAGACCAAGCACTCAGAAAATGGTGAGTGTTTTCTTAGATTAAGTGACTAATATTAATTTACTTACAGTCGAATTCCCAGACTGATTAAGTAAAAGTTTGGTTCAGGAGTATCTTATTCATTGCAACAGACATTAGACTCATTCAAATTTGAAAATCTAATCGATATACTGATAGTTTTTTCAAAATTAGTAGTTGTAGTAGCTTCTTTGCATTCCCCTGGACTGCCCTAGCTTAGACTTGGGGCTGACATGGGTCTGGTGGGTGTTGCCTCCCCTTTTTCAGTCCTCTGGAATTTGTGCGGACAAATGATAGGAGGGGGTGGGAGCGCGGTCTAGACCATAGAAGTTTAGCACTCTATGAGTCAGATGGCGGAACCCAAGCATATGCTGGGGTTCTAGTCTCTTCACAACCTTCTCTGTTGGATGGTAGATGAGGGCTGTTTTGAGCCGAGCCTATCACTGGAGGTTCTTTGCTGTCGAAATCCGGAGTTTATCATAATAGTACATCTGGTAAGTATTATTTGAAGTAGAATAGAAAAAGAACCCGCTTTTGTTTCTACGAGAATTGTTAATACTTACCAGATGTACTATGGCCCGTCTCAGTCGCCCCGCTGAGGTGAGGCTGAGCTGCTTTCGCTGTTTGTCAAGACAAATATAAGACGAATCTGACTGTGATTGGGAATTGACTCGGTACCTGAGGCTATGGTAATTCCCGCCCACAGTATGGGCAGGACCATGGAGAGTGCAGAGTTTTTAATTGTTTATTTTTAGCCAGATTAGATAATAGACATTATCAAATCGTACATCTGGTAAGTATTAACAATTCTTCTAGAAACAAAAGTGGATGCTTTTTTGATTCACTGGGTAATGATGTTGTTGAAAGGTGTCGAAATATGAACAGTGATTATCAGCCAGAATGGAACTCGATGAAACATAAACTAAATAAAAATAAAATGAATAAATGACTTGTTCACTTCATTCAATTATCAGCTTCTACTTCGATACGAGCCTAAATCTCCCAGATGCCACTAACTTATTTCAAATAGTGCCACAGAAAGGCACTCTCAGCCCGCTGGATCGACCAACGCAAGTCCAAGTGACATTCCGCTCAAAGAAAGAGATCATAATCCGCGATAAGGCAATCCTGCGATGTCACGTGATCGAGCCAAACATTATGGAAGGCGGAGATATAATTGCTAGCATTCCTATTAAAGTCACATGCAAGGCAGTCTTCAGCAAGTAAGTTGTTGTGGATGGATGGATGGATGTGAGGAGTATCTGACCAGCATTTCTTTATCTCAAAGATGGTCATTATGCCTATACTTTGATGCTATGAGCAATGCAAGCAGGACATATTCTACAGTACAGCTCATGAATAACTTGAAATGTTTCTAATGTTAGTTAGTAAGAAATGTGTTGTTTAATATTTTGAACATAATAGGATTGGATGACATTGCTGCCTGTTGTTATTTTAAAGGTGTATTTTAGGATCGGGAGAGGTAGGGTCCAATGACTCTACCTGGCTAAAATCTGAGGATACTAGAAGAATATAACGGACACAGTTGATATAAATGAACTCTGTACTTATGAGAAGTAGAGGAATGGTTGAATTATAGTAGACACTTAGTTGTATAAATGTATGAGTAAACCTTCGATGTTCACATTAAATTAATCACCAAAAACCCAATGTCTCAATTTCAAATCAACCTGAACAGCTGTTAAATGTTTGGAAACTAATTTGATGGAAAATTGCTGCTGCCTAAGGCAGTAACAACTTCCAGTCAAATGAGTTCCAAAGTGTTTTTTAAAATTGCATTGCATTGTCAGAATCTGTGTCATATCTGATGTATGTTTAAAATGATTACCTCATTTTGCAGTTTAATAACCATATTTGGAAACATAGGACCCCTACTGTCCATCCAATGTGGACCATTTCCAGATAACAGGGGACTATGACGCACACAACCCGTTATAGTATAAGCACTGCAGATCAAATATGACATGGCACTAACAGTGTGTAGTCACATCATAATCAACTATGTGACGTGTAGGCTGATGTCATAATCAATTGCATCATGATTGACTCGATTTAGTCCATCTTAAACGCTTAATAGTCAGTCAGGTTGTATGAATTATAAAATCTTTACAATTTACTAAATATGCTGTTGAATATTTTGAAACTAATTTGACAGGACACTGTTGCTGCAATAGCACCCCAGTCAAATTACTTTCAAAATATTCAACAGCTTATGCGTATAGTTTTCTGGAAATTGATAGTCAGGGAGTTCATGGATCAATCGATTCCAACACTGGCAAAGTGTGTGTGGAGCTTACCTAAAGATGGATATAGCTAAAACTGGAATCCTCCATTGGCCACATTAAGGACCACCGGGTCACTATAGACAGGTGGTTGCTTAATAGTTAGTTAATACAGGTGATTTACTATTTAAGTTGACATTTCTAGCCAGAAGATGCTTATACAATATTTAGGCATTGGTATGACAGAATTACCCATCTTATGGTGCCAAAACTCAGGTTGTCTCTGGGGCATATTTCTGTGTAATTTCCATCGCTGACTGTCTTTTTAAGCAAGCCACTGACTATTCTTGTGTATTTTTAGATACCACATCCTGCCAGTGAATGACATCAGTTTTGGATCACTGCTCGTCAATTGTAAGAAGACACGAACGTTCACGATCGAGAATCGTGGAGACTTTGACTTCAAATACACACTTACTCGCATGGTGAGGGAGGTGCCAGGGGCGGCGCAGCAGGTTAAACAGCCAAAACAGTAAGTATGCTCACTACATATGGTATTAATGTGTAGCATTATTAGCTATGACCTGCAGCTACAGTGCAGCTCATAAATAAGTTATGTTGTTTCCAAAAAACAAAAACGGAAACATGTTGGTTAGTAAGAAATGTTCTGTTGAGTATTTTGAACATAATTGCATTGGAAGACATTGCTGCCTTAGGCAACAATATCTTCCAATAAAATTATGTTCAAAATATTCAACATTATGTTTAATTTTGTTTTAGAAACGTAAAGTTATTTCTAATGTGTACTGTAGCTAGTATATCTATCTTTGTCAGTATTTGTCAGTCAGTACAAAAGATAGTCCTAATATATAGGTTTCTCTAGGAAAGTTGGGCTCGTTAGCTTATTCAATGACTTCACCTGCTGCGAAGGTATTGTATTTCTTATTACCCTTTTAATGGTCAAAATTCTTCAGGACGACCAAAGATCTTGCTTTATTAATGTCCATTTGAGGGTCAAGAGAACACTTTTTTTGGAAATTTATCAAGGGAATGACTGGCTCGGCGGATACCGAGCCTAACAGGCATTCACTTGATAAATTTAAAAAATTTATTTATTCTCCTACAAATGAACATTCCTCAAGGCCATTGCATGGGCTAACTTAGGTTAGCTTGACCATTAACCATTTAACCCTTATAGTTCAAGCGCCTCAATTTCAAGCCAGAGCAAAGCTGTTAAATATCTTAAAACTAATTTGCCTGGAACCTGTGGCTGCCATATTCAGCAACAGCTCCCTGTTATATTAGTTTCAAAATATTCAATAGTATATTCCTTTGTAGTTTCTGGTCTGTAAGGGTGAAAGGATTAACAGGAATGTGTGCGTGCGTGCACGCGTGCGCGCACATTAACTCACTCATTAACACCGTAACACTCAAATTTATTACAGCAAATTTAAATTTTCTAAAACAAAATGTCCATTTGCAGACGAAGAGATTAATTTTTAAAATTTATGACTGGAATGACTGGCTCGGTTATCGAGCCTGTCATTCCAGTAGTAAATTAAACAAAATAATCTCTTCATCTGCAAATGAACATTTCTCAAGACCACTGCAGAGTGATATTTTAGGAGTGTCTTGTTGCCTCAGGCAGTAACAACTTCCAGTCAGTTTAGTTTCATATTATTCAACAACAAAATTTCTTACTTACAGTGCGGCTCAGAAGTAAGTTAAATTGTTTCCAAAACCAAAACAGAAGCATGTTTGTTAGTAAAATGTCGAGCATAATGTGAGAAATGTACTGTTGAATATTTGTGACATAATTGGATTAGAAGGTATTGCTTCTTTTGGCATCAGTGTCTTTCAATCCATTTAAGTTAAAAATATTCATTTTATATATTCATTTTTTTTTTAAAACATGTTCTATTATATCTGAGCTGTACTGTGTTATATAATTTTAGTGTATTTGATCAGCAGATACACCACAATGGTTTATACCTAACAAATGGATTCCAGTTTATCTATCACTAATATTACGTCATAAACAACTATGTGACGTGTAGGATGACATCATAATCAATTACGTCATGATTGATGTAGCTAAGTTCGTCACAATTGCTTTAAAATTGATGACGGACTAAGCATTGTTGTACGAATTCTGTTTTTACTATTTAATAAACATGCTGATGAATATTTTGAAACTAATTTGACTGGGCGCTGTTAAACATATTCAACAGCATACCTAAGTGTATAGTTTTCTGGAAACTGGTAGTCAGGGAGTTCAGGGATCGATCGATCCCAACATGAGCGCACTGCGGATGGAGCTTACCTAAAGATGGGCGGAGCTAGGCTTGCACGGTTTTTGCTTTGAAACATCGCGATCAATTTTATTATTTTAAATCACCCATCTTATGGTGCCAGTACACGATTTTCGATTAAGTTGTAGGTCCAAATAAACCGTGGTAACGTGACTTGTTTCTAGAAAAAGTTTAAATAAATGACACAAAAATAGCACGAAATTAGAACACATTTTCATGCGCCAAATTCTTACCATCCTACATCTATGCTTAATATATACCTTATATCCATCATCGCGGGAGTGAAATTATTAATTGGGACCGCCTAAATATTGCGTATAGTTCAATAAACATTATTTATTTCATCAAAATTCGAGATAAAATGGTGCCGAGAAAAAAATTTAAATTACATGATGTATCAGCTTCCACTTATAGCCTCCCTTTGTATGACGAGTTTAGAGCATTATCGGAGTAACGCAGAGACGTTAATATTAGTACCTGGGGAGATACTGGGAAATCCACATACATAGGACAGGAGCTTTGAGTAGGTACGAGTGTGATGGCGTAAACTTGGCCTATAGAGCAGTTTATAGTTGCTTTCAGAATGTACAATTTACATTTAAGAGTAATCAACAGAACGCACAGTTCAAAATCAAACAACCTGGAATGCTGTTGCTTTATTTTCTTTAATTTGACATGACAACTGAATCAAAAAAGAAAAATTATTACACCGCCTGAAATTGCTAACCCTAGAATTAAAAAGAATTATGTTCACTGATTGCCTAACACTCTGCAACTAAGTATATACTTGGCATTTCACGACAGACTCAGGGTCTGCAGCGAAAGAAAGAAAATTATATGGCGATTCGACGGAGTAACTAGCTGTTTTTCTCAATGACAAAGGTGTTACCTCTTGGTAGCTTGTTTATTGTAGCGCTTTGTGTTGTGATTAGTAATCATTCGGCACGGCGGGATATAAACGCAATGATCACAGGCGTGAATCGATTATAATTGTACTCATGTACTGATAAAATGCTACGGAAAAGTACACACTTCAGCTTTTAAAAAAACATGAAATTTTTGACGGTTTTCCGATTTTTCCTTAATTACATCGTAAAAATCACGATTTAAAAAATAAATCAAACTTCACGATTAAATCGAAAAACCGCGCAAGCCTAGGCGGAGCATAGCTAAAACTGGATTCCTCTATTGTGTGTATTCTAGTATGTTGACAGAGTTAATATTATGAGGTTTTCTGGTGTGCGTATATGTTTCCTAGAAGCATATCACTAATATTTTAATCGCATTCAATCACTCACCCAGCAACTCACTCACTTAGATACTCACTCACCCACCCACCCACCCTGTCACTCACCACCCACTCACTCAATAACTAACTTGTTAACTCCAACACTAACGTATATGTATAGGTTCTGATTGTGAGGAAGAAAATAATAAAACAAATGCCATGACAAATAGCTGAATCTGATTTATATATCACTTGCTAGTGTCAATGATATATCTTTTAGAAACATGTTGCCTAACTATCTCACTCATTATGAAAGTTCGCGGTAAGAATGTTGTTTTATGATTTTCATATCACATTCGTTCAACATGAGAAAACACTAATACTAATATTGAGTACTGATAGCGCTTATTTCCCTCCATGTGTAGTCAGCAGAAGATGGAGCTACGACGGCCACGATCTCGGGAAGCTTCTAGTTCTGTGCTCGCTAAGCGCACTGATTCTGTCAGGTAAGGGACCAGACTCAGAATTAACATCAAGCTGTGGGTGGAGCTGTTGGGGTTTAGGTGGGAGTGAGATGGTGACAGTAAGTTTCCTTACTCTCATGTCATGTAAATAATATACAGTTTCTTCCTCAGTTTGCCTGGGTTGCATATATCTTCTTATTCCACACAAGAATGATGGAATATTGCAGTCACCTCCCTCTGTCCCTTCGTCTGTACGTCCGGGTACCTCCTCCAAAACTATCTTTTGGAACTCAATCAAATTTGTTCAGTAAGTAACCCATATGATTGCGGTTTGCAATACAACATTTATATTAGATTTCAGCCCCCAAGGTGGAAGTGGGGGCAGGCTGGAGGTGGTGGGGGCCATGTTGTGGGGCACTTTGGGGGTGCAGAAAGTCAAAGTTGGCAGAATTCAAGCAAATTCTGTATGTTATTTACCCGTATGATTGCGAATTGTGAGAGAATGTTTACATTATGATCCGGCCCCAGGTGAGGTGGTGGGTATGGTGAGAATTGGAGAGTGGGATTGGGTGTGTGCGTGTGCGTGCATGCGCGTGCGTGCGTGTGCGTGCGTGCATGTGCGTGCGTGCGTGTGTGTGTGGTGGCAGAAGAGCATCGGGTGCCACCCCCCAGGGTTGGGGTGTTGACCTTGGTGTGAGGGTATGGAATGCAGTTTAGGGGTGGTGGGATGGTGGGGTGGAGGTTGGGGGCTGGTGAAGGAATTGCTAAAGATGGCGGAATTCAAACTAATTGTTTATGGCAGATACCCATATCATTGCAGAGTAAGACAACATTTCCCATTAGGCTATGCCCCCCCCCCCCTCCCCCCTCCCCCCCCCCCCCCCCCCCTCAAGGATTGCCAATGAAAATAAAAAATAGTTATTATTTGCAGATCTCGTTGGTGATTCAATTTTCTCAAATTCAATTCATATATAGCCCTTTAATGGTCAAGATTGGTGAAGAAAACTAAGAGTTTTCACTAGTCAGTATCCATTTGTATGCTAAGAGAACACAGACTATCTAGCCACTCATTCCAATGGTAAATCTTCAAAAATAGTCTTCTCTTGGCATGCAAATGGGCATTCCTCAAGACCACTGCAGAAGTCATTTTTGGCTGGCTTGACCATTAAATGTTTAAATGACCATCTTGTGGACAGGAGAAATGTGGTTACCAAAGACAGGTGGCCTCTAATTTCAAGTCAGTCAGTTTAGTAGACACCTGTACAGGCCATATGTCAGTGTTCGTGATGGCAGGTCATGTTTTGACCCTAAAGACAACCACGGTCATGTCATGACAAATCACCATCATTTGGCCCCAAAAACTTCTGTAAAATTAGGTAATCACTTAAGCAGTTTTAACCCTTTAATGGTCAAATTTTCTCAAGAAATTCAAAATATTTGCTTATTGAATGTCCATTTGCAGGACAATAGAAGACTATTTTTGAGAATTTACCACTGGAATGACTGGCTCAGTTATCGAGCCAGGTATTCCAGTGTTAAATTTTCAAAAATTGTCTTCTCTTGTCCTACAAATGGACATTCCTCAAGACCACTACAGTGGCCGGTTATGGCTGATATGACCAGTAAAGGGTTACGTATACTTTGCATAATTATATAAACCCCTCACTTGCACTGCACCGTACTAATCACTAATCTGTTTTTGCACTTCTCTCTGTGTCCCTCTGTCTATCCATATCTGTCAATCTGTCTGTCGATGTCCTCATACGTTCATATAGTGAGACTGATAGTCAGAGTCACACTGGATTGGATAGGAACAAGCAGTCTAATGTACCACCAGCCAGCACTGGGGGACAGAAGCGCCATGCTGGACCAATAAGGTAGTACTAGCTATTGCAGTTTCCGGTGAAAATAATGATTCAGTCATTGTAACATGTGATGATAATGTTATGATTGATTGCAGGAAATGTTTTCTTAGGTGTATTGTTTGCCATGAATCTGTATTTACTTGTTTAATGGTGTTTCTGAATAAAACATTTGCATTTCAAACCCAAATCTTAGTTGCTTGCTGTCTTAGGTTTTCATTTTTTAATCAAAATTTCCATGTTTCTCACCAAAACGTTCATATTTCCAAACCAAATTTTCATTTTGCTAATCCAGATCACTGGGGAAAATTTTGCCATTTCTATTTTAAATTTTTGCACTTCGAGCTCAAATTAATTGTCCAAATTTATAAATTTCTGCTTTTTTTAACTTTTTTTTAAAATCCTAAATTCACTCATTTTCAGTCCAAATGTTCACATTTCACATCAAGAGTATACTTACCACCCTGATACTCTATGATATTTCCCAAATATCAACCTAGCTTCAATAAGACTCAAAATTAAAAAGAAAGCGCCCCCACTGGGCAGGTTACTCAACTGACAGTCCAGCGGATGTGCGGCCCAAACTCGCGCATGCACGGACCTGCCTCTTTCTCTTCTCAAATTATTGACCTGCCATTGCAACACACTTTCATAGTTTTGCTTTTGCTTTTGATCTTTTTGAAGCTTTAAGTTGTTTTGCAACTTGATTTTGACTTGTAACTAGTATGTCTGATCCTGCCAAGTCGCCGGAAGATGCTCCCGGTCCTACCCATCGGGTGTACTTTAGTAAATTTATTGATACAAATTTTTGTGTTGATGCGGATGGTATATCCTGGATTCGCACTAACGCATGGATACGTCTATATTAGCCTAGCTCTTTTTGGAGGGAGGCCTAAATATTAGCTAACACATGTTGTGCTTTGTATTTTCAGACACATTTAGATGATTTCTGACATGAATCCTTCATCTGAACAATTATTTATACTTGGTTTTCTGGGTCCAAATAATTTATTATGAGCTTGCAGAGGGAATTATTACCATAAGAAGTAATTTTTCCGCATTCTCCCCCAACACAGGATTTGGATTCAGGATCAGGTATTCCTGTTGTTGTTCAGCAGACTTTACTCGTTCTTCAGGAGTTTATCTTCTGAGGTTACGTATGGAGAGTAAGTTTTATCTATCTCTCTTCATGGTTTGCATAGGTTCAGTGTGTTTATAAACTTCAACTACTAATGAATCTGCTTGAATGTGGAGTCTATCATTCGTCTCTCAAGTATTAAGTTCAAATTCTAATTATCTCCCTTGTCTTCATGAAGAAGAAGAAGTTTAGGATTTGTTTACTTTTGGTCAGTTCGTTTACTTTTGGTCAGTCCCATAGTTTTTTCTATAGGCCTGGTTTATCTTTTTTCATCTAGTGGTCTAAGTTTTCCGTAAGGGATGTTTTAGCCTTCTGCAATCGTTTTTTTGGTCCATCATAACTAAAAACTAATTGTTTCCATTTGTGGCTTTCAGGTTATTGATAAGAAATGCCCTTCCTGCCACCAATTCGTAAAGGCCCGCTTCTTCCCTCATGACTGCACTAGGTGCAGTACATGCGGTCCTTTGCTAAATTGCCATGTGTGTGAGTCATAGTCGGTGGAGGTGTTCTCTGATTTCATCAATCAGCAGGTAAAGGACCGGGCGGAGGATGAAAAGAGGCGTCTTGACAATGAGTCTTGTGGTTGGAAGAGGAAGGCATCCATGCAGGACATGGAGGCCTTCCGTCTGGAAATAATGGGAGAACTGAAGAAGACAATCATGGATCATGTCCTGGAGTTGCTTCGCAGCTTGCTTCCCGGTTCACGTTGTCATTGTCTTCCTCATTTTCTCCAGGACAGAGTGTTCCCATCTCTGGGTCTGGTTCTCTTAGGATGCCAGTTTTCGATGTAAAAGACCCAGAGATGGCTCCTCCAAATCCGGCCCTGAGGCTTGCCTCGCCCGGGGACCCTGGAGTGAAAGCCATGGCCTCGGGTGTTCGCTTAGCAAATGTCCTAGAGCAGCTGAAGGCTAAGGGTATCAGTGCCTCATGCTATATACCTCCTGCCCAGGCCGAGTTTTATCCCTTTTCAAGCTTGGCGTCTAATGTTTATGGGCAGGAAGAAGGTGACCTTTTCACTTCAAGAGTATACTTACCTCCATAATACTTATTGATATTGCTAAATATCGGCTTTCACTCAATAAACACTCAGATTAAAACAGTTAGGTGCCCCTACTGGGCAGGGAGTCAGAGCGTAGTCTGGCGGATGCCAGCCCCACCACCGCGCATGCGCAGACTAGCACTTCCTCTTTGCCAATTTATTGGCAGAGAGTCTACACATGTTTTTGTGCTAGAGCTTTTCTAAACTCTTTTCAAAGTCTTTTGAGTGTTATTTAGAAGTGATAACCCCTGATTAAGATGGCAGGAAGGAATACTTCGCCAATGGAGGGCCCAGGACCTATACATCAGGTGACTTCTCGTAAAATTAGCGAGTTTTTTCCCGGTGTAATGTGTTTCCGGGACTCGCGTTTACCGTGATAAGCGCCTTGTTTAGTTGGTTTATTTCAACTAGGTGCTATATAATACTAATCTCTCTTTGTGTTTATGTCCACAGGTCTAGGTGAGGATATGTAATGGACATCACAGCATCAGAGAGCTTGTTTTTCTCCACCTTGGTTCCATTTCCTACTAATACTGTTAGGTTATCTAACCAAAAAGTCTATGTCCAGTGCGTCGGAGGCCTAGTATAAAGGTCTTCTCACTTTGCCCTCTTGATCCAACTCCTTCCCCTAAGGTGGAGAGTGTTAGGAGGCGTAGTCTTGGTGGAGTGCTCCAGGTCATCACGTTGAATGGTTTGTCTATACAAAGTGTCAGGTATCTAATTATTGATATGAGGTGATGTTAATTATTTTAGAGAAAATTAACTGTATTTACCATTGTTATCAGTATTTATCTGATGGGTGTGTAGTCGGAATGTCCATTCTGTACATGTTCTGGTTATGGATACAATTCGTCCTTGCACTTGGATGTTTGTTATGGATCGATTTTTTCCTGTCATAGGATTAATGACGTCATAATCAGCCTTGCTCTTTATTAACAATTAAAGTTTTGTCCAACGCTGGTTTCAGATGATTATTGATCTTTATGATCATTTTCCCTCTCTTTGAGTTGGTTTAAGTTTCTACGCTTAACTAAGTTGCTCATTGCCCTCGTCCTTTGCCCTGTTTCAGAGACCTGGTTTCTTCCTCATCTCTGCTATCAGTGTAGCCTCTGTGGTCCCTTGATTAATTGCGAGATATGTAAGCACTGGGGGGGCAAACTAATGTCCGAATTCTTGTGCTTACAGGCGAAGGACAAGGTGGTGGAGGAGGAGAAGAAGAAGCAGAAAAGAGAGGATGTGAGTAAGAAGGGTAAGAGGAAGGCCTCGTCCGCGGTGGATATGGAGGCCTTCCGGACCGAGATGTTGGGAGAGATGAAGAGGACAATAAAGGATTTGGTTCCAGAGTTGCTTCGTGGCATGCTTCCTGGACCAAATCCTTTGTTGGCCTCATCATCTGCTTCGGAGCAGGTAATCCCCACCTCTGAATCACCTGTCCGTAGGCCGTTTCCGTTGTTCGTAGATTCAGAGGTGGCCCCATTAGAGGGGGCATTCCACGACCCTGGCAGCAGGCTTGGTGCCGCGCCGAGGGGTCGTGGACGGCTGTCGCTGGAACCCGCGGGCTGCTTATCAGTCCAGAGGTATCCGCACGCCGAGGGTGCCAGTACCTCCTATGGCACCTTTCCTGGCCAGTCCGGGTTAGCTCTCTTTGCTGACCCGGAGTCTAATCTTTCTGGCCAGGAGGAAGAGGATTACCTGTTAGGGTCGCCGTCTGAAGACGTGACCATGGATTATGACGTCTGTGCACCCCTCGCGGGGAATACAGGCGACATAGTCCATGGCTCTACTCACGCAGGAGTAGAGTTCACGGTTCAGAAGGTGGCCCTGGGCGCTGCTGATGGCCAGCGTTACCGCATACCTCTGCTTGCCGAGAGTGTCGCTGGTGCTGGCCAGGGCTGTGGTGGGGCGGTATCTGCCCCGCGCTCTACCACGGCGCCTGCTCCTGGTCAGGCCAGTGAGATTAGCATGCCTGTTCTTTTGGGCCCGCATGCTTTCCCTGGCTGGCCAGGGCTATCAGCATATCCGCCGTCAAGCTCTGCTGCTTGCGCTCAGGAGGAAGACGAAGGCCCCCGTCTTGTAGAGCGCTCGCAGCTAGCCACAGAAGAGGATTGGTCTGACGCTTGCCAGTGGCTGGTAAGTGTTAGGCCAGGTCTGCCCATGGAGCAGTCAGCTAGCCAGCGTGACCACAGGCCGTGGTTAGCTGGTAAGGCTACTGCTAATGCGATGCCATCTCTGCCGCTGGCAGAGCATGTCGTTGACATGTTCGAGGCGGCGGAGACGTCCATTAAGGCGAATGGGCGTCTCGCGAAGGCCCCTCGCGAGGTGGCCCGGCGTTGCTGCATCGTGCCCCTGGATTACCAGAGGTACGGTGTGGTACCCAAGCCGAGCGTGGATGACCGCGCGGCTTTGGGTGAGGATGCGCGGCCAGGCTCCCGTTCTGACACGGGAGTCTTGTGTTCGAACGCGTTGCGTTCGGCAAATGCCGCGTTGTGTGATGCGGAGGAGAGTGGGAGAGCTTCGATTGCCGCTCTGTCCCACGTCTCCCAGCTGTTACAGGGGGTAGTAACGGCATCCGCATCGCGCCAGCCGAGCCCGGTCACAGTCCAGAGAGCCATCCAGGATGGTATCAACCTGGCTCTGGACTGCATGACTCGGGCGGTGACTAGGAGTGTCCGGGCAAGGCGCACGTTTGCCCTGGACAATCTGTGCCCATCCCAGGACCTGTACAATAGGCTACTGCATACGCCTATGACAGGTCCTGGTCTCTTTGGAGGTGAGGGATGTAGACACCTCCAGGAGACGGTTACTCTGGTCAATAACCAGAGGGCGCTGCGCGAGCAGTTTGAAGTGCTCCGTCGGGAGCGCGTTCGCGCCGCACCCCCTGCGTATCGTCCCCTGCATGCTCGAGGTGGAGGTGGCCAGGTCAGAGGCCAACCACCATCGCAGCGTCGGTCTCGGCCACGTGCGATTCGGCCTGTAGTGAGGGGGGCGCAGGCTCCTCGGGCGCAGTCAGCCAGGCAGCCACCCGCGCACCGAGGTGCACGCGGTGCTGGGTGTGGCGCGTGAGGATCTGGTCATGGTAATCGTGCCTGATGGGCCGCTTACCGCGGTGAGAACCACTCCGGTGTTTCTCTCTCCCTAGGTGGACCGGTGGGAGGCTGGCTAGCCGACCACAAGCAAGAGTGGGAACGGTTGACTCAGGACCGTTTAGTCTTGCGATGGCTTTCTGTCGGGTATCATCCCGATTGGATGACAGGTCCGCCATCGCGACTGTCTCTAGTGCCAATCTGGACTCCGAATCCGAGAGATCCAGAGCAAAGGTTGTGTATCGAGGAGGAGATAAATTCCCTCATACTAAAAGGAGCTATTCAGCCGGCACAAAAGTGTCCGGGCTTCTATTCAACCGTGTTCTTGGTAACAAAAAACACCGGAGGGTGGAGACCAATTCTCAACCTCAAGCCGTTGAACAAGTTCATAGAGACGCCCAGTTTCAAGATGGAGACTGTGCGCTCGGTGTTGGCGGGGTTAGAGAAGGGAATGTGGACAGCTTCAATAGATTTGAAGGATGCTTATTTCCACATTCCCATAGCGAGGAGTTTCCGTCGCTTCCTGAGATTTGCATTCCAGGGCAGTCAGTGGGAATTCAGGGTGTTACCCTTCGGAATTTCCACCGCTCCTCGGGTTTTCACCCGTGTGGTTCTTGCGATCACAGCATACCTCCGCAGGAGAAGCATAGCAGTCCACACGTACATAGACGACTGGCTGTTAAAAGCACACACCCAGGAAAGTTTATCGACCAATCTGGAGATTGTTTTCAAAACGCCCACGGATTTAGGCTGGATGATAAATTTTCAAAAATCAGAGCTAACTCCATCCCAGAAGTTTGTTTACCTGGGGATGTTCTTCGATCTAGAGACAGGATATGTTTATCCTACTCAGGAGAGAGTTCAGAAACTCATCTCAGTAATTCAGTCAGTGTGCGACAGTCGTCATGTCCTGGCACGGGTTTACTTGAGAATGCTGAGGTTGATGGTTTCGTTGGAACCAGTCATTCCTCAGGCCGCCTTACGCAGGCGGCCGATCCAGCTTTTTTTCATGACACAATGGACCCAGAGTACAGGTGTTGGCGCCTCTAATTCACCACCTGCAATGGTGGTTGAAGACAGAGAATCTCCTGTTGGGGGTTTTGCTAACCCCTCCCCACCCTCAGGTGACTGTGTATACAGATGCATCGATGGAGGGTTGGGGAGCTTGCCTGGAAGAGTCCACAATATCAGGGCTGTGGGATCTGGATCAGTCAAAGGAACATATCAATCTACTGGAACTAAGAGCAGTAGTCCTGGGCCTGGAACATTTCTTACGGAAAGTTCAGGGCAAGATTGTTCTTATTCGTTCAGACAACTCAACTGTAGTGACTTACATAAACCGCCAGGGCGGAACGAAGTCGCCCAGTCTCTGTATGATGACATGGAGACTGCTTTGTTGGTGCCTGGATCACAGGATTACCTTGAAAGCAGTTCATATTCCGGGAAGGTTAAATCTGCTAGCAGACTCATTGAGCCGAAGGATGAGTGTTTTACCCACGGAATGGCAACTAAATCAATGTGTGGCAGATCGTCTGTTCGACCATTGGGGGAAGCCCAACATCGATTTGGAATGAAGAGGAATGCGAAGATGACGACGTACGTCTCTCCGATTCCAGATCCAAGCGCTTTCGCAACAGATGCGTTAGCTATCAGCTGGGCGGGAATGTATGCATACGCATTCCCTCCGGCAATCCTGATTCCAAAAATTCTTCAGAAAATCAGACAGGAGGAGTGCCAAGGTCTTCTGATCGCCCCCGATTGGCCAAGCCGATCATGGTATACGGATCTGCTGGACCTTCTGGTCTGCAATCCGGTTCCTCTGCCTCTGATGGACGACATTATCTTCCAGGGCAAGGCCCTTCACAACAATCCGTCAATGTTCCGATTGACTGCGTGGATGTTGTCAAGGAATCTAGAATTAAGGAGGGCTTTTCTGAGCAAGCAGCCATGTTTATGGCCAAAGCCAGGAGGGGGTCAACCTCCAGAGCATATAATTATAAAATCAACAGATTTGCAGAGTGGTGCTCAAAAAGATGTATTGATCCAATGGATTCATCTATTCAGGAAGTAGCTGATTTCCTCTGTCACCTGTATGATGCCTATAGCCTCAAGCCTAACTCTATTGCTGGTTATAAGTCAGCTTTAATGTCTGTTATTCCTTGCTTGGCTAAGAGGGGAAGTGATGAAGTAAGTACATTAAATGTATTAATTAAAGGCATGGGCAATCTAAGACCAAGGAATCCCCCGGTGATTCCGTCTTGGAGTTTATCGCTAGTGCTTCAAGTACTAGGTGATAAGCCTTTTGAACCACTTAGTTCCATTTCTATGAAACTATTAACTCTTAAAACTGTATTTTTAATTGCTGCGGCCTCGGCTAGGCGTAGGAGTGAAATTCATGCCTTATCAGCCGAGGATGACCGTTTTGTGGTTACAGGGGAAGGCCTTAAGCTGCTACCTAGGATTAATTTCTTGGCTAAGAATCAGTCTTTGAAATATCCAGGTCAACCTATTGTTTTGCCAACTTTAACTAGATATGATCCTAATTCTAAAGTATGGTGTCCCGTCCGGGCGCTGCTCCGGTACAAACAACGTACATCGGAGTGGCGCACCGACCAGTCAGCGTTATGGTTGTCATATATTGAACCCCATGGCAGGGCGTCGAAGGACACCATTTCCAGGTGGATTGTAGAATGTATTCAGTTTTGTCATAAATCCTCCACCGGGAAGCAGGTTGACGTGGCCAAGGCTCACAGTGTCCGCGGCGTAGTGACATCCACTGCCCTATTTAATGGGGTCCCTGTGGATGACATTATGTCGGTTGCTCAGTGGCACTGTGAGTCAAGTTTTACAGACCATTATCTCCGTGACTCCTCTAATCCTCTCGCCTTGTCGATTTTGAAAAAATAACTAGGTGTACATTATTTGATGAGGTTTCCTCATTGCTTATATATTTCACAATTAATTATTGGAAACAACCACTTTTTTGGCACTGCATCAGTCTTCACCACTGGGAAGATGATGTCAGCACCCAAGTTCAACAAGGTCAGTCTTGTTCATGTGTTGTCCATTGTTGATTGTATTGTCACGTTACCCGTTGTTATTAGCATGATGATGGTTTGTGTGTTTATGTGGTTCATTATTGAGAGTATACGAAAATGGAGTTTTTTCGTCTCTGTCCTGTAGTACATGGCACTTGTACGTAGAGAGCGTATGGGACATTGAGGTCATTCGAGTCTTCCTCCCAGGAAGGGGGGTGGGGGGTAGCGCATATGACATTCGGTCATCTCTCTTACATCGGTTGTGTTATCCGATGGTTGGTCAAATCCTGACTGTTTTCACACAGTTTCAGAAGTTTAAGTGCCTTAAATGCAGAAAAGCGTATAGGGATGAGCTGGTCTTTTGACCTCGCCTCCCTCCCGCCGAATTCCCTGTCGAATTCTGGCAATATCAATAAGTATTAGGGAGGTAAGTATACTCTTGAAGTGAAATAAACGAAATCTAGGATTTCTTTTTTCACGAGAGAGTTGATACTTACCTCCCTAGATACGGACCCGGCCTCTCCACCCCACAGAGGCTCGGTCTTCAGGCTCTTAATAGTTGCATGTGTGTCAGCCAATAAATTAGTCAGAGGAAGTGCTAGTCTGCGCATGCGCGGTGGTGGGGCTAGCATCCGCCAGACTACACTCTGACTCCCTGCCCAGTAGGGGCACCTAACTGTTTTAATCTGAGTGTTTATTGAGTGAAAGCCGATATTTAGCAATATCAATAAGTATTAGGGAGGTAAGTATCAACTCTCGTGAAAAAAGAAATCCTAGATTTCGTTTATTTCCATGGAACTACTTCTTCGGGAGTAGGTTTCATGGCTCAACAGCTAGGCAAGCTTGGAGCCGATGGCCGTCCATACCGTATCCCTCGGCTTGCTGAGTTACTGCGAGGAAGGCCCAGACTATGACGTCATGCATGTAGCCCCCATGACGCCATATATCTGGCTCCTGGAATAGCCATGGCGCAAGCCATGCCGTCCCTTGCGGGTCTGTATGGCTTCCATGGTTATCCGGGGGTATCTCCAGCCCCAGCCGCTACCCGACCAGTGAATGTGGTTGAGGACGACGAAGGCCCTAGGCGGCCACCGAGGAGGACTGGCTGGATGACTGCCAATGCTGGTGAGCATCAAGCCCAAACTCCAGGTAGATCCATCAGCTTCCCAGCGGGACCAGCGCCCATGTTTGGGAGGGAAGTCGGTGACGAGCAGGATGACATCTCCTGTATGCGGAGCATATTGTTGAGATGTTCGCTGCGGCAGAGACGTCCATTCAGCTGAATGGATGCCTTGTGAAGGCCACTGGCAAGGTGGCATGGTGCTGCAGTATCAGTTCTGATCTATATCAGAAGTACGGCATCATTCCAAAGCCGTGCACGGATGACCATGCAGTTTTGGTAGAAGACACATGGGCATGGTCCTGGTCTGACACAGAACCCTTGTGCGCTAACGCTTTGCGCAATGCAAATTCCATGCTGCGGGACATGGAGGAAAGTACGAGAAGAGCCACCTCGGCTCTCTCGCACATTTCCCAGCTGCTACAGGGGGTAGTAGCGGTATCCGTGGCCCGCCAAATATCTCCTCTTACAGTCCGCATTAACCTGGCTCTGGAGTGTATAACAAGATCCGTAACCAGGAGTTTACGGGCATGGCGCACATTTACCCTGGACAATTTGTTCCCCTCACAGGATCTGTACACTTGGCTTCTTCGGACGCTGGTGTCAGGTCCAGGGTTGTTTGGGGGTGAAGGATGCCTGCACCTCCAACAACCCGTAAACCTGGTGAACAACAAGAGGGTGCTGCATGAGCAGTTTGAAGTGCTCTGGAGGGAGTGTGTTCGACCAGCGCCCGCTTCCTTCTATCCTCAGCAGGCTAGATGTGGTGGTGGCCTTGTCAGAGGCCAACCACCAATGCAGCATCAGCCACAGCAATGCCAGTGTAAGCCAGCTAGGGGGGAAGCGCAGGCTCCTCCAACGCAACCTGCCAGGCAGCCCGCGTACCGAGGTGCGCGTGGCACTGGCAGAGGAGTGCGGGGTTCTGGTCCTGGGAGCCGAGCCTGATGGGTCGGCACCCACAAGGGTCACACCAGTGCTGCTAGGACAGCCACCAGAGACAGGGCAGCTCTTGCACTTCTCGGGTCCACCTCAATCCTTAGGTGGACCCGTGGGAGGCCATCTGGCCTTCCACATGCAAGAGTGAGAGCGGGCTACAGAGGACCGCTCAATCTTGTGATGGCTTTCAGTCGGTTACCATCCCGACTGGATATCAAGCCAGCCATCGCGCCTGACTCTGGTTCCGATCGGGACTCAAAATCCATGAGATCCAGATCAGGGGTTGTGTATAGAGGAAGAAATTCAATCCCTCATACAGAAACATGCAATTCAACCCACACAGAAATGTCCGTGTTACTATTCAACTGTGTTCTTAGTGACAAAAAGCACTGGAGGGTGGAGACCAATTCTCAACCTCAAACCTCTCAACAGGTTTATCCTCACACCAACTGTCAAAATGGAAACTGTAAGAACGGTGTTAACAGGATTGAGGAAGGGAATGTGGACGGCGTCAATAGATCTAAAAGATGCTTATTTTCACATTCCCATTGCGAAGAGCTTTTGTCAGTTCCTGAGGTTTGCATTTCAGGCTGCCAATGGGAATTCATGATTCTCCCATTTGGTATATCGACAGTTCCTCGGGTCTTCACTGGAGTGGCCCAAGCTATGATGTCATACCTCCGCAGGAGACATATAGCAGTCCACACGTACATAGACAACTGGCTGTTAAAAGCTCACAACAAGAAACAAGAAAGTCTATCAGCAAATCTGGAGTTAGTTTTGAAAACTCTTACAGATCTAGGCTGGATAATAAACTTTAAAAAATCAGAGCTGACACCATCCCAGAAGTTTGTTTATCTGGGCATGTTCTTCGATCTAGAGACAGGGTATGTTTACCCTTCTCTGGAGAGAGTAGAAGTAGTCATCTCGCTCAGTGTGCAACAGTTGTTATGTCCTGGCACGGGTCTACTTGAGAATGCTGGGGTTGATTGTTTCTCTGGAACCAGTCATTCCACAGGCAGCCTTACACCGGCGGCCTATCCAGTAAATTCTCATGGCACAGTGGACCCAGAGTACAGCATTCCTGGACTCAAGGGTGTCATTGTTGGAACCTCTTATTCACCACCTTCAATGGTGGATGAAAGGAGAAAATCTCATGGCCGTGGGGTGGAGGTGATGTCACCTCCCCACCCTCAATTAACAATGTACACAAATGCATCAATGAGGGTATTGGGTGCTTGCATGGAAGAAGACAAAGTATCAAGGCTTTGGAATCTGGATCAGTCAAAAGAATATATCAATCTGCTGGAAATGCGAGCAGTAGTCTTAGACATGGAACACTTCCTAGACAAGGTCAAGGGCAAGATTGTTCTGGTTCAATCACACAATACAACAGTATTGACTTACATAAACCGCCAGGGCAGAACAAAGTCGCCCAGTCTCTGTATGATGACATGGAAACTGCTTTGCTGGTGCTTAGCTCATGGGATTTCCTTGAAAGCAGTTCATATTCTGGGAAGACTAAATCTATTAGCGGACTCACTGACCCGAAGAATGAGCATTCTTCCCACAGAATGGCAACTAAATCAATGTGTGGCGGACTGTCTGTTCAGTCACTGGGGCAAGCCTAACATAAATTTATTCGCAACGAACAAGAATACGAAGATAACGATGTATGTCTCCGATTCCAGATCCAAGCGCTATCGCAATAGATGGGCTAGTTATCAGCTGGGAGGGAACGTATGCATACACATTCCCACCAGCAATCCTGATTCCAAAAGTTCTCCAGAAAATCAGGCAGCAGGAATGCCAAGTGCTTCTGATCGCCCAAAATTGGCCAAGCCGATCGTGGTATGCGGATCTGCTGGACCTTCTGGTCTGCAGTCCTGTTCCTCTGCCTCTGATGATTGACATAATCTTCCAAGGCAAGGCCTTGCACAACAACCCGTCAATGTTCCAGTTGACTGCGTGGATGTTGTCAAGGAATCAGCAGTTAAGGAGGGCTTTTCTGAGCAAGCAGCCATATTTATGGCAAGAGCCAGAAGATGGTCAACCTCCAGAGCATATAATTATAAAATCAACAGATTTGCTGAATGGTGCTCAAAAAGATGTATTAATCCAATGGATGCATCTATTCAGGTAGTAGCCAATTTCCTTTTTGATGCCTATAGCCTCAAGCCTAACTCTATTGCTGGCTACAAGTCAGCTGTAATGTCAGTTATCCCTTGCTTGGCTAATAAGGGAAGTGATGAAGTAAGTAATCTAAATACTTTCATCAAAGGCATGGGTAATCTAAGACCAAGGAATCCTCCAGTGATTCCGTCTTGGAGTTTTATCGTTAGTACTTCAAATATTAGCGGATAAACCCTTTGAACCGCTAAGCTCCATTTCCATGAAAATGTTTCCAGTTTTTCTGATTGCTGATGCTTCAGCCAAATGAAGAAGCGAAATACATGCTTTGTCAGCAGAGCCAGACCATTTTGTGGTTACAGGGGAAGGCCTCAGGCTTCTACCTAGAGTTAACTTTATGGCGAAAAACCAGTCTTTAAAATACCCTGGTCAGCATATAGTTTTACCCGCTTTGACTAGGTTTGATCCTAATTCAAAGGCTTGGTGTCCTGTCCGTGCATTAACACATTATAAACAACATACACAGGAATGGCGGACGGACCCTAGTGCTTTATGGTTATCTTACATTGAACCCCCATGGGAGAGCTTCTAAGTATACCATTTCTAGGTGTATTGTGGAATGCATCCAGCATTGCCACAACGCCGCTACGGGAAAACAAATTGACATGGCCAAGGCTCAAAGTGTCTGTGGCATAGTGACATCCACGGCTCTGTTTAACGGAGTGCCGGTGGATGACATTATGTCAGTAGCACAATGGCACTGTGAGTCTAGTTTTACAGATCATTACCTCTGTGACACGTCAAATCTGCTTGCCTTATCGATTTTACTTAAATGATAATCTGTATATATTTGTAAATATTGTTCATAAGGCCATTGACTCACACTCAGTGCAATTTAGTGGGGAAATTCCTGCTTTTCCGTACTGTACCTATCATCGCCAGCGGTGATTAAAGGGAATCTCATCAAAATAGGTTAGTCCTATATTTGGTGATGGTTATTTTTTGTCACATTATTACTTGCTAATATGGTGATGGTTCATGTTTTTGTGGTTCCATCTGAGAGTATACGAAATGAAGCTTTCATCCGATGGCTGATAGTACTTTAGCTCGAGTACATAGAGAGTGTATAGGACATTGAGGTCATCGATCACCGTTTTTACAATAGAGGGGGTGGGGGTGGAGCGCATGTTAAACGATCATTACTCTCAACATCGGTCGTGTTAGCCGATGTCCAAGTCATTTCCTGATTGTGGTTACATACGCAATTTCAGATTTTTTTCTGTGCTCCAAAAGCAAAAGAGCTTGCGCTTTCAGGGATTAGCCGGTCTTCTGACCTTCACCTCCCGCCCGCCGAATTGACTTAAGAATTCTGGCTATATTATAGAGTATCAGGGTGGTAAGTATACTCTTGATGTGAAATAAACGAAATCACGGATTTCATTTTTGACGAGAGAATTGATACTTACCACCCTGATACGATCCCGGCCTCTCCACCCCACAGAGGATCGGTCTATCGGCGTTTTATGTTGCAATTTGTCAGCCAATAATTTGAGAAGAGAAAGAGACAGCCCCACGCATGCACGAGTTTGGGCCGCACATCCGCTGGACTGTCAGTTGAGTAGCCTGCCCAGTGGGGGGTGGTTTCATTTTAATTCTGAGTCTTATTGACGCTCGGTCGATATTTGGGAAATATCATAGAGTATCAGGGTGGTAAGTATCAACTCTCGTGAAAAAAGAAATCCGTGATTTCATTTATTTCCAGCCAAAATGTGTGTTTTGGAACCTATATACTTTTCAATATTTCTGTTTCAAATTCGATGCTCCAAGTGAGCGATACAGGCCCCTTCAGTATCTTGTTATGCTTAGGTCTTTTGCTGAATTGACATACTTTGGTGGTTGGATGTCATATTAACTATATAGTACGCTCTTGTCCTATTGTCTTTGTATAGCTGACCAGAGCTTGAAATACAGCTATGGAATTTAATGTTGTTAAATCGGAACATTTTCGATGACTTATTCCTTGTTGCCTTAATTGAGTGTATGTCTGATATGATCACTTTCAGACAAGAGGCTGGACAAGGTGCCACTGTCCCGGCTGTCTCCGCACAATCTCGTCTCACACTCAGTGCCTTTACAATCTTCCCTGCATTTGGAATCATTCTACCGAATGGACACCAGTCAATCACCGTGGACTGTCTGGCAGAGCAGAGAGGCAGATATGATGAGGTATGTCACTTAGCTTGTCAATTGTTCTCTAAATGCTGCTCTAATTTATCTAACAAGGAGTTTTACTGAAGCTGGAGTAAAGCATTTAACAAAGGCGTCAAGAGCCATTTAACCCTTTAATGGTCAAATTTAGTGAAGATAATTTCAATTTTCTCATAAAACATATCTATTTACAGATCAAGAGAAGTCTATTTTTGAAAATTTACCATTGGAATGACTGACTCAGTTATCGAGCCAATCATTCCAGTGGTAAAATTTCAAAAAGAGTATTCTCTTTGTCTGCAAATGGCCATTCCTCAAGACCGCTGCACAGGCCGGTTTTAGTCGGCTTTACCATTAAAGCATTGATGATCATGTTGGCCTGCGGTTGTCTAGTCAAGACAGGATTATATTTTCGAGCCAGACATTCCAATTGCAAATTTTGAAAAATAATCTTATCCTTGTCCATCCTACAAATGGACATTCACTAAAAAAAGATTTAGATTTTCTTCAAATCTTAAGCATCGAAGGGTTAATATAGAGGTGTGTGCTCGTACAATTCTTGTAACACAAAATTCTGTTGCCATTGTAATTACAGTATCCATACAATTAATTAAGACACGCACTCATGAAGACTGTAGCGAGACTGGAAAGTTCAGTCGATGGTGCGTCTCCACAAATTAGAACACTTAATCCAAATAATCTTTTAACCTTACCAGGGATTCTCATAAGGGATGTTTTGGGGCTATATACCGCCAAAATCCAACTTGGGACCCCCAAAAGTAGTGGCAGTGGGTTTCCACGGGACCTCTGAAAATCTTGTAGAATTTTTTAATTTGGATTAATTTTATAGGGTTTTACACAAAAATACACGCAAAATCTAGTATGGTACCTCACTGTGAGTTCAGTCTATCTTCTAATTTTAGCATGAATGAGAATAACTTCATTCAAAACCCCAGATTTTCATCACCGGAGTTGTGTATGATGGTTTGGAACCTTCTGCTGTGGTGCCAAGAGAGGAATATTATTCTTCGGGCAGCACACATTCCAGGAAGATTGAACATCTTAGCGGATGCTCTCAGTCGAAGGACGGTTTGTCGTCCGACGGAATGGCAGCTCAACCAAGTGGTAGCAGTGGTTCTATTCAAACAATGGGGCAAGCCGAATGTCGACCTATTTGCGATGAGGTCAAACGCAAAGATGGTCACGTACGTGTCACCGATCCCGGACCCGTTGGCTCTAGCAGTAGACGCACTGGCGATAAGTTGGAAGGGAATGTACGCGTATGCGTATCCTCCAACGATTCTCATCCCGAAAGTTCTGGCAAAGATAAGAGAGGGGATGTGCCAAGTACTACTGATCGCTCCTTATTGGCCAGGCCGATCATGGTTTACGGATCTGCTGGACCTTCTGGTCTGCAGTCCAATCCCTCTTCCAGACACAAGAGATGTAATCTCTCAGAACAAGGGTCTGTACCTTCACGACAGACCAGAAATGTTCAAATTGACTGCATGGATGTTGTCAAGCAGCGTGCAATTGAGGGTGGCTTTTCTGAGCAAGCAGCGAAGTTTGTTGCTTCGGCCAGAAGAGTTTCTACCACAAAAACATATAATTATAGAATCAACAAATTTGCACAGTGGTGTGAGAGAAGAGATATTAATCCCTTTTCTGCATCTGTTCAACACATAGCAGACTTTATCTGTCATTTATACGAAGTTGACAAACTTGTACCTTCTACCCTAGCAGCATATAAGTCTGCATTAGCTTCTGTCATTCCTAGTCTCACCATTGGGGGAGTAGAGAATGACACCTTGAATGAAGTTATTAAAGGAATGAGCAATCTGCGACCTAGACAGCCAATTCCTATCCCATCATGGAATCTATCTCTTGTTCTACAGGTTTTAGGGCATGCTCCCTTTGAACCGATTAGAACTATTGACATTAAACTGTTAACTATTAAATCAGTTTTCTTGGTTGCAGCAGCGTCGGCGAGAAGGAGAAGCGAGATCCATGCGCTTTCTGCCGAACAAGACCGTTTTGTCGTCACGGGTGAAGGTTTAAGATTACTTCCACGTCTTTGTTTCCTGGCAAAGAATCAGTCACTTAAATATCCAGGACAGCCGATCAATTTGCCAAGTTTAACTAGACATGACCCAAATTCTTGTGCTTGGTGTCCTGTCAGATGTCTAAAGATGTATAAGAAACGTACTTCTGAGTGGAGAGACGACCCGAAATCTCTGTGGTTATGTCTCAAAGCTCCCCATTTACGTGCTTCGAAAGATACTATTTCTCGTTGGATAGTTGATGCTATTCAGATGTCGCACAAGATCGCTACAGGAAAGCAGATTGATCGTGCGAATGCCCATGAGGTCCGAGCACTAGCAGCATCATCGGCCCTTTATAAGGGTGTCTCTTTAGAGCAGGTGATGTCTGTAGCACAATGGCATGCCGAGTCGTCATTCACTGATTTCTACCTTCGAGACATCTCCAGCACACTTAATCCAGTAGCCGTCGCCAATCTGTCGAACCTAAACTAAGCCACGTCCGACCACTACTTCGCACACATCACAAAGGACTTCCGCCTACACTGACCAAGCGCTATGCACATGACTGAGTACGACCGTGGATTGGGCCTAGCTCCTGTGATGATCAATAACAGATCGACCATTCAATAATGGTGAGTTTTTACATTAATTAAGTGACTATAAATATATTTACTTCCAGTCGAAATACCAGACTGAGTAAGTGAATAGTCTGGTACAAGAGTATATTTATCCTCTCATACAGACATGAGACTCATTCCAATTTGAAAATCTAATCGATATACTGTTAGTTTTTTCAAAGATTTGAAGTTGTAGTAGCTTCTTTGCACTCTACTGGACTGCCCTAGCTGAGACTTGGGGCTGACACGGGTCTGGTGGGTGTTGCATCCCCATGGACATCCCTCTGGTTTTGTGCGGACAAAAGAGGGGGGGGGAGCGCGGTCTAGACCATGGAAGTTTAGCACTCTATGAGTCAGATAGCAGAACCCAAGCGTATGCCAGGGTTTTAGTCTCTTCACAACCTTCTCTGTTGGATGGTTGATGAGTGCTGGTTCGAGCCTCACCTCCTCCCACCGGCATTTCCTGGCTGTCGAAATCCGGAGTTTATCATAATAGTACATCTGGTAAGTATTATTCGAAGTAGAATCAAAAAAGCATCCGCTTTTGTTTCTACGAGAATTCTTAATACTTACCAGATGTACTATGGCCCTGCCTCAGCCGCCCCGCTGAGGTGAGGCTGAGCTGCTTTCGCAGTTTGCCAAGGCAAACATAAGACGAATCTGACTGTGATTGGGAATAGACTCGGTACCTGCGGCTATGGTATTCCCGGACACAGTATGGGCAGGACCAGGAGAGTGCGGAGTTTTAATTGTTTATTTTGACCTAGACTAGATAATAGACATTATCATAATAGTACATCTGGTAAGTATTAAGAATTCTCGTAGAAACAAAAGCGACATCTGGTAAGTATTAAGAATTCTCGTAGAAACAAAAGCGGATGCTTTTTTGATTCAGTTTTAATAATGCCAGATTTCAACTGCGACCCCTAGATTTCAGGGTGTCATGTCCCAGTGAGCGCCATAATTTAGATGCCATCTAAACGCTGAATGCCACCCAATATAAATGTCATCTCACAATCTGCAATCATATGGACAACTCATCTGGCAAATTTGGTTGAATTCCACCATATTGTTTTGTTGGAGATAATGTGATGGATGGAATTGTTATGATATTTAGCTTTTATCTCGCCTGTGAAGCAGAAAGTAAAACGTGTGTCACTTTTCCAACAATGGCGTCAACAATGTTAATTTTTGTGTTTAGCAAAACATCTCAGCTTATATTTCAGGATCAATTAATCCTATTGCAACTAAACTTGGCTATGTGCCTATACTGTTAGGAAACGGCATGATGATACTGAGGTCACAAGGTCAAAGGTCAATGTCACTGTGACAAACGGGGAATAGGCGAGACATTTAATTCCGCAGAATTCTTGTTTAATTCAGTGATCTTGTACTCAATGAGAAACATGTGAATGTGTTATAATGAATGTTTTGCAGGAGTTGGCTATCGAGGTGGCTGATCGTGATCCCACTGACCATCAAGGCGGTATCCCGTATCGAGTGATGGCTGAAGCATGTGTTCCATCTATCATAGAAGCAATTGGTACAGTGTTTGAAGAGCACAGGGTCTGTAAGAACCTAAGTCTATGGCAGCACAGCAACCAGGTATGGACATCCATGTTGTGCTCACTATGTGAGTGGGCGTGAGTGTGTGCATGTGTGTCCTTTAAATAGTTGACACCTGCTCATAACTGATCCCTTTATCTACTCCCATGTTTGCCCATTATAAAACACCTCAATATATAGTGGACATCTTCATAATTTTTTAGAAAACTTAGAACTGGAATGACTGGCTTGGTTATCGAGCAAGGCATTCCAGTGGTAAATTTCGAAATACATGTCTGTCAAAGACCACTGCAGAGGCCCTTTTCATCCAGCTTGACTATTAAACCCATAAGTCATGCATCATTATTCATGAATTTCACGTATTGCTATATGTCTATGCGACATATCTGATGCAAATGTTATTATCATCCTGATTATTTTGAACATAATTTAACTGAAGGGTGATTAAAAAATATATAAATATATAAATTTAACTTTGTTAACTTATATTTATGTTTATACTGTATAGCGCTAGCTAACGCAACTTGTTTTGCTGCTGTGTTGTTGCAGAGTGACAGCTGCGGTGTGTACGGAGAGGATGATAAAAAGTTTGTGTTTAATAACGTCATTGTCGGCAGAAAGGCTAAGGCACGATTCAAGATTTGCAACTCGAACAAGGTCAGTTTGTCATGATACATACAGATAATAATAGCATTGGCAATTAAAGATTGTTAACGATCACTCAGTTGATTGCATTTGTGCGTGCGTGCGCATGCATGGGGGTGTGTGCATGCATATGTTTGTGCGTGCATGTGTGGAAATCGAGTGCATAGATGACAAGTATTAATTTGCAGAAATATCCTTTCTTGTGCCCGGATTTGAATCACATCTGATAAATCGCTTTTAGGAAACCGCTTAACCTAATCAAATGCAAAATCCTCTTCCCTACTTGGCAAGTGTATAATAATAGACATTTCTGTAACTCCTTTTCCTTCAATATGTATTTGATTTAGTAATGACTTCGAGATCCTGATTTTGAAATATTTTCCAGGTACCATGTGACTTGGCATTTAACATTAAGCCTGTGTCGAGTAAAGCGGCTCATCAGATGCGTCAGACAGACATCTTTGAAGTGGATCCAGCAAAGGCACAGATTGCCAGTCATAGCTTTGTCTATGCCACAGTGGTATTCACACCCCAATCAATGCAGGTTAGTCTACACAATGCACATGCCAGTATATGCAGGCGAGTTTATTTAAGTGTTATTCACACCTGTTAGGATGTCTGAATGAGTTGAGGACCATTCATAAAATGTGTGAGTTGTAGCAATCATTACAAGTTTATCCAAGGCACAGTGTTAGTCACACCTCAATCATTACAAGTTAGTCCAAGCCACACTGTTAGTCACACCTCAATCATTACAAGTTTATCCACGGCACAGTGTTAGTCACACCTCAATCATTACAAGTTAGTCCAAGCCACAGTGTTAGTCACACCTCAATCATTACAAGTTTATCCAAGCCACAGTGTTAGTCACACCTCAATCATTACAAGTTTATCCAAGCCACAGTGTTAGTCACACCTCAATCATTACAAGTTTATTCAAGGCACAGTGTTAGTCACACCTCAATCATTACAAGTTTATCCACGGCACAGTGTTATTAACGCAGCCTGTACAGGTTAGGCATACATTTTTGTTGATGTTTGATTGTGTGTTTATATTGGGATTTGTTATAGGCTTATCAGTTCACCCTTATTTATGATTGGTATTTCTAATTTTATCCTTGTTAACTTGCTCTCTTCCAAGCCACGGCGAAAGCCTGCAGAAATTGTTTATCAAATATGCCCCCCCCCCCCCTACCCCACCCCACCCCACTCATCCATTTGTTCTTTCAGTCGTCCCACACATTTTTAGCTCACCTGGCCTTGCCAAGTGAGCTTATGACGTGGCGTCCATCCGTCGTCCGTCAACTTTTGCTTTAAAACGCTACTCCTCCTTAACCAATAGCCGAATCTTAGCTAAATTTTGGTCAAAGGATGCTATTGTGCTCGGATCCGGAACTTCCATTTCGAAGTTTGATTCATAAATTTTTGGGCTCAAAATCTTAGATTTTATTACAAATTTAATGGAAATTGTCAAATTGCTTCTTCTCCTTACCCGTTTGACTGATTTGAATCAAATTTGGCTGAAAGGATCCTATGGTCATAGGTTATAGAACTTGCATTCAGAATTTTGATTCGTAAATATTTTGGGTGAAAAACTGAGATTTTATTAAAAATTTACCGAAAATTGTCAAATTGCTTCTTCTCCTTACCATTTTGACCGATTTCAACCAAATTGGGTTGAAAGAATCCTATTGTCATAGACTCTAGAACTTCCGTTCAGATTTTTGTTGCGTAAATATTTTGAGTGAAAATCCTAGATTTTATTTAAAATTTACCGGAAATTGTCAAATTGCTTCTTCTCCTTACCTGTTTGACCGATTTCAATCAAATTTGGTTGAAAGGATACTATCGTCATAGGTTATAGAACCTGCATTCAGAATTTTGATTCATAAATATGCTGGGTGAAAATCTTAGATTTTATTAAAAATTTACCGGAAATTGTCAAATTGCTTCTTGTTACCTGTTTGACCGATTTCAATCAAATTTGACTGAAAGGATTCTATAGTCCTAGGTTATAGAACTTACATTTAGAATTTTGATTCGTAAATATTTTGAGTGAAAAATTTAAGATTTTATTAAAATTTTAGCTGAAATTGTCAAATTGCTTCTTCTTCTTACCATTTTGACTGATTTCAACCAAATTGGGCTGAAATAATCCTATCATCATAGGCTCTAGAACTTCCATTCAAAATTTTGTTGCTTAATATATTTTGAGTGAAAATCCTAGATTTTATTAAAAATTTACCGGAAATAGTCAAATTGCTTCTTCTTACCATTTTGACAGATTTCAACCAAATTGGACTGAAAGGATTCTATTGTGAGAGGCTCTAGTACTTCTATTCAGAATTTTGATTTATGAATTTTTTGCATGAAAATCTTAGATTTTAAGAAAAATTTACCAGAAATTGTCAAAACACTGCTTCTCCTTAGTTGCTTGACATATTTCAAACAAATTTGGCTATTGAATGACCCTATCAAGGTAGACTAGAATTTCTATTCAGAATTTTGATTGGTAAATTTTTTGGGTGGCCATCTTGGATTTTCCGAAACTTATCCATCATATCTATTTAAATGCAAATGGTTCAAATGTTAATGGTCCAGGTGAGCGCCACAGGCCCTTGGGCCTCATGTTATTAGTGTAATAGCTGTATGTGGTTTTCAATCTCCTGATCAAACTTTTATGCTGCATCAGTCTGATGATAATGTCAGCAAAGGCCATGTTCAATTTTGAATTGTAGTTACATACTGGCAATGTCTTTGCTAAAACAAATGCTGGTTAGTTAACTAGCTAATTAACTAATGTCGACCAGTTTCTAGAGCTCGGTCACCACTGATTAATGCTTTCGCTTGAAGAATATGCCTCGGTACATTAATAAGTGCAATGCTTTATCTTTTATACATATATTAGCTTAATTTCTTTAAATTACAGTTGTAGAAATTTACTTCCTTATACATGTATTAAAATTTGTATAAATGTTAAAATCATATCATTTTGTCAGACCTACTCGGCCATGTTTGAAGCATCCATTGAAAACATGCCGACAAGTCTGAGTAAGGCACGGGCCATGCTGTTTGAGCTGATGGGAGAAGGTAATCTGCCCCGAATCACAATCACCAGACCACGAATTCGCAACAAACGTGGCCAGCCACTTATGTTGTTCAAGAAAACATTGGTCGGTCATTCAGATGAACTGCCACTCTGCGTGACCAATGATGGAACGCTACCATGCAAGGTAATATGTGCTGTGGTATGAGACATAGACCTGCTGATGTGGTGAGCTGTCTTTTGACGTGCAATGATAAGAGTTCTTTAACACTTTCTTGATCTTGTTCTTGATAAAATAGTGGATCTGTCCGCTTAATGAAACTTTCCAGTTTGAGCTATGCCCCGCCCATCTCTAGCTAAGCTCCACCCACACCTCGCTCATGTTGGGATCGATCTATCCCTGAACTCTGTGACTATCAATTTCCGGAAAACTATACAGGTAAGTTGGTAAATATTTTGAAACTAATTTGACTGGGTGTTGTTGCTGCTGCCTATTGATGTCTATGGCAGCAACAGCATCCAGTCAAATTAGTTACAAAATATTCAACATAATGTTTAAATGGTGAAGAAATACAATTCGTTCAATGCATCAGTCAGACTTAAGCGTTAAAGACAGACTAAATCGAGTCATTCATGCCATAATTAATTTTGATGTCATCCTACACGTCACTTAGTTGATTATGATGTCATATTGACGTCAGATGATGGATGGATAAACTGGAATGGTCTATTGTGTGTAAGACAAGTGATTCAAAGATTGCCCATCTTATTGTTTTAATGGACAAGATTCGTATAGAAATCAAAACTTTTGCTTACTGAATCTCCATTTGCAGACCAAGTGAAGACTTTTAATGGGAAATTAGTAAAACTAGTCTTATCTTGACATGAAGATGGACGTTTATCAAGACCATTGCTGAAAGTGTGTTTGACCAACATACCCGTAAAACTATCACATAGCTGACCTGTATTAATATGAAAATTGCAATCTTTTATTCTTAATTACTTACACACACATGCACGCACACATGCATGCACGCACGCACGCACACACGCACACCCAAAATGGCCATATTGTCCAGGAAACAGTCTCCATATCCGGTAGCGTATAAGACCAGCTGGACATCTTGACAGGTTTTTGCGATCGCGCAGAGCAAAAAATCAATATTTAGTCGGAAATATCATCGAAATCATGATACTTCCTTGTATAAATGACTCCTATCGACAAAATATTTTAATCAAACGTGTAACCATTAAGCGGATCGGATAGAATGCATAATACTCTATTACCATCACGTTATGATCATAATTAGAGTAATTTCTGAGTTCCCGAGTCCAGTATATTAGGTCCGTAAATCATAAGCGACTCTACCGAGTACTCGCTCTAATTATTGATACTTCTTAATTTGTTAAGTTTAGGCCGCCACTCTAGTAGCTACTCGAGTATGTACTCGAGGCTACCGCTCAAATTATAACTTGTATAAATTTTCACCTCCTATATAGAATAACCGCGAAACGTGTGATAAATGTCTAACTAACTTATCCTATCATTGCCAGCACCAAAGGGCTTATGTATGAGGTCTTTTTATTTATACGGCTTCAAACATAAGAACCCAACCATATCATATGAATATATGAGTTTTGGCGCTACTCGAGTAATGACCTAAACTCGTCGTTAGCTGATTATATTTTCACGACGCCATTTTATGTCAACTTGTGGATTAAATTTGATGTAATAAATGGTAATAGATGCTGTTTATTAAAGCGTAGGCAATATTTAGGCGGTCCCATTTCATAATTTCACTACCGCGATGATGGATATGAGGTATACATTAGTCGTAAGACCGCAAGAACTTCTACCATGTCTAGCATGAAAATGTGTTCTAATTTCGTGTTAGTCTCAAAAAAGCATCCGCTTTTGTTTCTACGAGAATTCTTAATACTTACCAGATGTACTATTATGATAATGTCTATTATCTAGTCTAGCTCAAAATAAACAATTAAAACTCCGCACTCTCCTGGTCCTGCCCCTACTGTGTCCGGGAATACCATAGCCGCAGGTACCGAGTCAATTCCCAATCACAGTCAGATTCGTCTTATGTTCGCCTTGGCAAACTGCGAAAGCAGCTCAGCCTCACCTCAGCGGGGCGGCTGAGGCAGGGCCATAGTACATCTGGTAAGTATTAAGAATTCTCGTAGAAACAAAAGCGGATGCTTTTTTTATTCTACTTCGAATAATACTTACCAGATGTACTATTATGATAAACTCCGGATTTCGACAGCCAAGAAATACCAGCGGGAGGAGGTGAGGCTCGAACCAGCACTCAACTACCATCCAACAGAGAAGGTTGTGAAGAGACTAAAACCCTGGCATACGCTTGGGTTCTGCTATCTGACTCATAGAGTGCTAAACTTCCATGGTCTAGACCACGCTCCCCCCCCTCTTTTGTCCGCACAAAATTCAGAGGGCTGTCACTGGGGATGCAACACCCACCAGACCTGTGTCAGCCCCAAGCCTCAGCTAGGGCAGTCCAGTAGAGTGCAAAGAAGCTACTACAACTTCTAATTTTGAAAAAATATCAGTATATCGACTAGATTTTCAAATTGGAATGAGTCTAATGTCTGGTTGATAGGATAAGAATACTCTTGTACCAGACTATTTACCTAAGCAGTCTGGTATTTCGACTGTAAGTAAACATATTTATAGTCACTTAATTAATGTAAACACTCACCATTTTGAGTGCTTGATCTTTTCTTGATCATCACAGGAGCTCGGCCCAATCCACTGTCGTACTCAGTCATGTGCATAGCGTTTGTTCAGTGTAGACGGAAGACTTTAGTGATGTGTGCGAAGTAGTGGTCGGACGTGGCTTAGTTTAGGTTCGACAGATTGGCGACGGCTACTGGATTAAGTGAGCTGGAGATGTCGCGAAGGTAGAAATCAGTGAATGACGACTCGGCATGCCATTGTGCTACAGACATCACCTCCTCTAATGAGACACCCTTATAAAGGGCCGATGATGCTGCTAGTGCTCGGACCTGATGGGCATTTGCATGATCAATTTGCTTTCCTGTAGCGATTTTGTGTGACATCTTAATAGCGTCAACTATCCAACGAGAAATAGTATCTTTCGAGGCACGTAAATGGGGAGCTTTGAGACATAACCACAGAGATTTCGGGTCGTCTCTCCACTCATTAGTATGTTTCTTATACATTTTAAGACATCTGACAGGACACCAAACAGAAGAGTTTGGGCCATGTCTAGTTAAACTTGGCAAATTGATCGGCTGACCTGGATATTTAAGTGACTGATTCTTTGCCAGGAAACAAAGACGCGGAAGTAGTCTTAAACCTTCACCCGTGACGACAAAACGGTCTTGTTCGGCAGGAAGCGCATGAATTTCGCTTCTCCTTCTCGCCGACGCTGCTGCAACCAAGAAAACTGATTTAATAGTTAACAGTTTAATATCAATAGATCTAATCGGTTCAAAAGGAGCCTGTCCTAAAACCTGTAGAACAAGATATAGATTCCATGATGGGATAGGAATTGGCTGTCTAGGTCGCAGATTGCTCATTCCTTTGATAACTTCATTCAAAGTGTCATTCTCCACTCCTCCAACAGTGAGACTGGGAATGACTGAAGCTAATGCAGACTTATATGCTGCTAGGGTAGAAGGTACAAGTTTGTCAACTTCGTATAAATGACAGATAAAATCTGCTACGTGTTGAACAGATGCAGAAAAGGGATCAATATCTCCTCTCTCACACCACTGTGCGAATTTGTTGATTCTATAATTATATGTCTTTGTGGTTGAAACTCTTACATTCCCTCCCAACTTATCGCCAGTGCGTCTACTGCTAAGGCTAGCGGGTCCGGGATCGGTGACACGTAAGTGACCATCTTTGCGTTTTGATTCATAGCAAACAGGTCGACATTTGGCTTGCCCCAGTGTTTGAATAGAACCTCTGCTACCGATTGGTTGAGCTGCCATTCCGTCGGACGACAAACCGTCCTTCGACTGAGAGCATCCGCTAGGATGTTCAATCTTCCTGGAATGTGTGCTGCACGAAGAATAATATTCCTCTCTTGGCACCACAGCAGAAGGTTCCAAACCATCATACACAACTCTGGTGATCTCGTCCCGCCCTGGCGGTTCAAATAAGACACCACTGTTGAGTTTTCTGTCCTTATTAGGACAATTTTGTCTTGAATTAGACTCTCGAACTTTCGAAGTGCAAATACCACCGCTAATAGTTCGAGCACATTGATATGTTTCTGCGCATTGGTCCGATCCCATTCCCCTGACACTGACTGATTGTCCAATACCGCTCCCCAATCCGTCAACGATGCATCCGTGAAGATGGACATCTGAGGTTGAGGAGGTTGTAGAGGAACACCTCGCAGGAGATTCTGTTCGGATAACCACCACTGAAGGTGGAATATCAGTGGTTCTTTGACTGGTATCCTCAGAGATAACGGATCCGTTTTCTGAGACCAGAATGACATTAGATACATCTGAATTGGCCTGCGCCTGAGTGCCGCATATGGAACCACCTTCTCCAGAGATACTAGTAACCCCAGTATCCTGAGAAACTGGCGCGCCGTCAGATAGACTCCTAGAGAAACCGACTCCAAAACTGCAATCAGGCTTTTGACTCTGCTCTCCGCCGGAAAAGCTACGCCGTCCCTGAGATTGAAAAAGATTCCCAGATAAACAAACTCCTGGGATGGAGTCAGTTCTGATTTCTCTAGATTCACAATCCACCCTAGATCCTTTAATAAGTCTATGACTACCTGCAGATTGCTGCGCAGAGTGACTGGATTCCCCGCCTTTAGCAGCCAGTCGTCTATGTAGGTGTGAACAGCTATGTTTCTCCTGCGAAGTAAAAAAGTCATGGCGAGAACCACCTTGGTGAAGACCCTCGGAGCTGTGGTCAGGCCGAACGGGAGAGCATTGAATTCCCAAACATTGTCTTGGAATGCAAAGCGAAGGTACTTCTGAAAAGGAATTGACATTGGAATATGAAAATATGCATCCTTCAGATCTATCGACACTCCCCACATGCCTTTCCTCAGCCCTGTCATTACTGCTGCTACCATCTCCATCTGAAATTTGGGAGAAAGAATAAACTTGTTCAACGGTTTGAGATTGAGAATTGGTCTCCATCCTCCGGTACGCTTCGGAACGAGGAACATGATCGAATAGAATCCCAGTGAAGACTGATCTTTGACTAGATGAATGGCCTTCTTCTGATGAAGAGATTCTATTTCTGACCGAATGGCGTCTAGACGATCTGATTCCCTTGGAACAGGAGTCCATATTGGAGTCGAGGTTAACGGAACTAACGATTGATGGATGAGCCAGTCCGGATCATAGCCGTTTCTTATCCACTGACAAACTAAACAGTCGCGCACGACCTGTTCCCATTGGTTTAGGAATAATTGAAGTCTGCCTCCGACGGATGGCATCTGCACACAGCTGTCGGTCAAGATTGGCCGATAAGACACTAAGTCGCTTGGGTGAAGATTCTCGACTCCATTCGCCTCCAAAGCCATCGGTACTGGTTCCGCCGGAAACCCGTCAGGAGCGAGCCCCACAGCCACCCCTCGGTTTCTTGTAGTACGACGGTCCGGAACCGCCGCCACGGCTATCCTTACGGTAGCCGCCGCGGCCCGAACCGCCACCCTTCCTGTCTTCCTCATACAGCCTCTTATTAGAGGACTTGTATGAGGATGAACGGCCAGGTCCTTGTGATCCGGATGGCCTATGGGGATCACGGCCAGAAGGACGGAAGGGCGATCTAGGACGCTGTCGTTGCTGCTCCTGGCGATGTTGCTTGTAGGACTGCTGCGGCTGTGTCTTCTTAGTCGATTTCCACGACTTGCCGACTACCTCCTGCTCTGCAACCATTGACACGACTTTGGAGAGAGCTTGTCGTGCCGAGCCGCCGAACAAGCCTGGACCTATGAAAGGCGCAGAAGACAATGCAGCCCTCATCTCTGGTCCTGGTTCTACGCAATCGAGAACCATTCTCCGTCGCTCTGCCAATGTCCTAGTGATCACCCTGGCCAGGCAATCTTGAGACAGGCGCATGGTGTCCCGAACAACGCCGGGAGCAGCCTCTGGCACCTGTCCACCCTCCGCCGTGCAGTCCAGCATACCCTGCAGGACGGTACACCTGTGTGGCAGCGCAGCCATGGCTGCCCTCGCCGCATCCTCAATGAGCATGAGCTCATTGAACGGGTCTTTGTTGGTCTGGGAAACCAACGGACGCGAGCGTCCCTTAGCTTTCCCAGCCAATAGCCTATTCAGAGCCTCTCGTTCCGCAACGGAAAGCCGTGCAACCCGGGCGTACTGATGATAGGCCAGCTCTGGAAAACGGACCCTACTCCTTATCCCCTTCGGGGCCTTTGGCAACGCATAGTCTTGCTGAACCAGACGGTATGCCGCAACTTCCAGCATGTCGGAAGTCTGCGTGTCCAACGGGAGTGTCAGCATGGCAGAAGAGCCACTTTGACAGAGCGCTAGCCGCTCGTTCTGACATCCGTTCCATCGCCGGATCGCGCTGAGATCCTAGATCAGATGCCAACCCGAGACGATTGGTCATCCACCCAAGGACCTGCACCCATTCAGCTTCGGTGCAAAAAACGGACTCGTCCATCAACGAACTGCCGTTTTCATCCTCCCTCTCACCCTTAGATGAGAGGGCCACCGACGATCCATGCTGAGCGCTATGCGACACGTCTCTGCCAAGACAGAGCGCATCCATAGCGCGACTACCAGCGGCACCGGTGTCTAGCGAATCGCCAGACCTGGATTCACCGCAGTCCATCGGCTCCAGCACGGGAGTCAGGACCACGACCGCTTTTCCTGTGGCAGGCGACGGCATTCCGATAGGAGCCGCACCTAACGCTGCCGGGATACCAGCAGGAACCACAAAACACGGCTCCGCCGACCCCTCCGGTTGCACAAATAGCGGATGGAAAATGCCCGATGGAACGTCGACATCACCATCCGCCTGGCAAACACGTACTAATCCCGAGAGCAACCCCTGGGACGTACCGGGCATTGACGTCTTCGAAAGATCCGGCATGCCGGAATCTTCCATTAACAGCAAATCTTCCTCCTCTATCGTCGGCTCTTGAGCCAAGGACGGAGAAGGGGCAGGTGCATGACCCTCAGCAGAACTAGCCGGACCACCTAATGGTTGTCCTGCACCAGCTTGCGTCACCGGGACTGTGGACTGCAATGATTCAAACATTGCCTTGAACTGGGCTGCCCATACGCCCAGAGCTGAAACCATCCTCTCATTCAGCCAACCTTCCAGTCCCATCAACGACGCCTGCTGCAACTTCGCTGCCTTATCCTTCGCGATCCTCTCCAGTCTCGCACGCCGATCCCTGTCGAACTCTGCCACCATTGCCGACAACCACTTCACACACACATCACAAGGGCTCCCGACCTTACACTGGGTGCACGCCACGCAGTGATGTCCCAAATACTTCCGTTTCATGAACCGGTTGCACTTCTGGCACAACGTATCCGGATTCTTCGGTTTCTGCGAACACAGAGAAAAATTAAAACGCTGCACATGACAAATGATGATGAGCAATACGCACAATCGACTTGATAGTTAATATTTCTTAAACACATTAACTTTCTCTTAAATTAATGATAATCAAGTTCTTAGGCAGGAAATATTTGAAACTTTTTTGAGTGAAAATTTTTAAAAACACACAACTCAGCCTTTAACTAATGTTAAATAACCAAGGCTACATCGCCGATCGCTACAAACACCCTCGACAATGAAGCGAAAGCTAATATCGGCGATAAACAGAGTGCATAGACACACCAAGCCAAGAACGACATAATTCATGTGCGCTGCCATCTTGGCCAAGGGCGCATCCATCTTAAGAGGAACCGAGTCGCAGGAGAAAATTAACCGAGTACCCGAATTAAACTAAAAGTTAACGGGTACAGAAGCGACTCCAACAATGGCTAACATTTTAAAACAATGTGCCAATCTAAGGAAATTTCAAACAGTCATTATGGCACGAATGTATAAATTCTAGATTGATACAACCTCCCCCTGTGATGATTTTCCTAATTCCTCCATGAAGCCAACGATGATTTTCCAAAAACAACGCTTAATCCGCTTAAATTAGACTAATTTGAGCACGACAAAAACATGCAACTTGTAAAAGCGCAAAATAGACGAATCTGACTGTGATTGGGAATTGACTCGGTACCTGCGGCTATGGTATTCCCGGACACAGTAGGGGCAGGACCAGGAGAGTGCGGAGTTTTAATTGTTTATTTTGAGCTAGACTAGATAATAGACATTATCATAATAGTACATCTGGTAAGTATTATTCGAAGTAGAATGTATTATCACTAACAGACTTAGTCATTTTAGAGAATTGATTTTTCTTGTCAAATATAGAAATACACGTAATACAAGGAGTGAATATTTGGATTTAAACAATTTACAGCCATATCTTATTTGGATCTGTGATTGCAAATATGCGAGTTTAGTTAATTAATTCCACTACCTTAACACACACCACCTTAACACACACCACCAAAGATGTTCTATGTTTGGCTATATTCATCAAATTCCACCAGGCACCCTTGTGCAGAGAGTCGTAGAAATCGCTGTACTCGACACAGACACCTTGTAAAGGATGCCACTGCACAAAGCTGCTAAATCTGCATAAAAAGAAGTCGTGGGACTAGGTACTCTGGAGACTAAAAAGAACCTGATGGAGTGAAGAACTCTGGATGGGGTCAAGAAACTGTGGCCAAAGTAGAAGGATTAACAGCAGCTGAAAGATGTCTTGATGACTGCAGCCACACTAGCAAAATACATGAAAAAGTCCCAAGTCCAAAAGTGTGAAAAATTAAGTGAAAATGGCCCAAAATGAAATCGATTGTTATGCAGATCACATCATAGTATATCATCATGGAACGACTACTTCTTTTGGCACCATAGGAACACATTCATGTCTTTCACATCAGCGCATTTGCTTTCTGTGTGCATGCGCTAGCCTTGCGCGATTTAATTGAAAATCGCAATTTAGAAAAAAATTGCGGTTTTCTACAATGCAATTGAAAAGATATCGAAAAATCGTGAAAAATTGAACAGACTAAGATTTTCAAACTCATCATTCAGCTGTGAAAGAATACAGTTATAATCCATTCATGCGTGTATCCACGCTTAGCTTCACATATGTGTTCGCTAAGTCTTAATCAAAACATAACAAAACTCTATGGTAAACCAGCTAACAATAGCGAGTTAATACCTTTGTCATTGAGAAAACCAGCTAGTTACTCTGTCGAATCGCCATATAATTTTCTTTCTTTCGCTGCAGACCCTGAGTCTGTCATGAAATACCAAGTATATACTTAGTTGCAGAGTTTTAGGCAATAATCACTGAAGATAATTCTTTTAGCAATTTCAGGCTGTGTACCAATTTTTCCTTTTTGATTCGGTTGTCATGCCTAATTAAAGAAAATAACACAAAAGCATTCCAAATTGTTGTATTTTGAAATGTGCGTTCTGTTGATTACTGTTAAATGTAAATCGTACATTCTGAAAGCAACTATAAACTGCACTATAGGACGAGTTTATGCCGTTACTATTGTAACTACTCAAAGCTACCATCCAATCTAAAAATAGAGGCGTGGCTTCTACGAGAATACACCTCTAATGTATTGACCGGCCATCTTACGTCATCACAACGACTAGACTTACACAGACTCCACTTCGGTGACCAGACATATCGGGACCCAGTCCATCTCTGTAGCGGACTGTAAAAGGAACACTATGGATCGTGTTGATTTTGGTATCATCTTAACTCAGTATCACTATCTTAATACAGACATTAATATGGACTTTATCAACTCAGTGGTTCGTGTGATATCAATATCCACGCAACGTCAGCAAATTCTTGACCTCATTTTGTGTGCGACAGACGTGCGACAGATTTGAATTTTATGACAAATTCAGAGGGACTATTTTTCTGTTAACTACTTGTCATACAGACTACTGTATGCTTTACATCATCTCGTTTTACGTGAATTAATACTGTCTGGTGTGAGGAGAGTAGTGCTCGTATCCTTTTAAGTTTCAATTCTCTACTACCATATTCTGGTGGAAATCACTACGCCAATGGCTACTCAATAGATACGAGATATTTTTCTCGAGCTCGAATCGAGCTACCATCCTATGTATATGGATTGCGCAGTATCTCCCCGGGTACTAATATTAGACTTGTGTCTTCGCGCTACTCGGGTAATGACTTAAACTCGTCCTACAAAGGAAGTCTATAAGCGGAAGCGGGATATATATTTTTATTCAACATTTTATGTCAAATTTTGATGAAATAAATGATGTTTATTAAACTATATGCAATATTTATGCGGTCCCAATTAATAATTTCACTCCCGCGATGATGGATATAAGGTATACATTAAGCATAGACATAGGATGGTAAGAATTTGTCGCATGAAATTGTGTTCTAATTTCGTGCTATTTTTATATCATTTATTTCAATTTTTTCTAGAAATTCCAACTCTGAGTTTTGGTGACTTGTCACATTACCCCCAGTTTATACTTTAGGGAATTTGGATCTAGAATTTAATCGAAAATCGCTATTTTAAAAATAAAATCGATCGCGATGTTTCAAAGCAAAAATCGTGCAACCCTACCATGCGCATGCCTACTCAGTCACACAACCTCGCACCCACACACCACTTGCTTATGAAATTATATACCCACACACGTTCGCATGCATGCACGCACTCACTCACTCACTCACTCACGCACGCACGCACGCACGCACGCACGCACCCACGCACGCACGCTCGCGCGCACGCACGCATGCACACACACAGATGCAGTTTGTGAGATCTTATTCTGCTCATGCTAGCCTACCTTACTCTTGACCTACAGGTTGATATTGACCTGATTGATCCTGATGGAGTGTTTACTCTGAAGCCAACAAATAACACACCTGCGGTTATGACTGAGGTTGATAAAGATGTGGAGGGTATGTACAGACTGCCTGATGTCACAGGATTTACAGAAAGCTAACTATAAAAGCTGCTGAATATTTTGAAAAACGTGGTCACTGAAAGTTTGACCAAGAATGGCTTAATATAATTGTCTTGAAAATGGATAAATCGGTAGAATATTATCTTATTAATATAATCTTGAGTGTTAAAGGGCTATGATCTTTTAGTCACCATCATCAGCAATAATGTAAGCATCTGAACCAGAAATACCAGATATGACAAATTTATCAAAATTTATGATTTTATTGATTATTTTGAAAGTTTAACAACTTCCAGTGAAACTAGCAAGCAAGCGTTTAGTATGAATACTTGGGTTTGTCCTCAGGCAGCAGTTGTTCTTTAATGGATTTGTGTACTGTTTCTTCACAGATGGTGTTCGCCGGCCGCACACAGCCTCCGTTGTAATCAATGTGAATGAGAATGCTACATTTGATGTTATCTACAGTCCATCGCGTGTCATCCGCTCACAGGCACATCTTCATCTCTCTGTCATTGATAATCAGTACGAGGACTCCATAATCTCTGTGGTCGGTGAAGGCTATGAAGACGACATCACTCTGGAGAATATTCACAATGCTGAGATGGCAATGGAACTAGAACACGAGGAAGGAAACATGGCTGAAGATGATGTCGCAGGTAATCATAGCATCCTGAACTCGTCCAAAGACATTATTCTAAATCTGTTCGATAGCTTTGTTCTACTTCTTTGGTGGTAGACCAGGCATGGACACTGGCAATTTACAGATAAGGGTCAAGTTCGACTCGCTAACTATAGTCAGTTTGCTGGTTTACTGATCATGCGCAGTTGCTATGCCCAGACGAACTTAATCGTAGTTCATTGGTACCCGGTTCCCTATTGAATTACTATTGCAGAAAATTTGGAGCTGGGTACCAGTCTCCATTAACCCTTTCTGTTGTCTGTTTTGATGACCTACGAACATAGGTTATTTTTGTCGGCTAAGACGTCAAAAAGCGTCCATATGGCATAAAGTGGGGAGGAATATGGGCTTGACAACATTGACATACAATGGGAAAGCATAATTCCATCAAACCTAAGTTATTTAGTGAAATATTTACACTTTTATATGCATTTATTCGTGGCAAGCGATCGGTGGCCGCCATTTTGAAATTTACGCAAATATCACACTAACCATCTGAACCGAAGTCGGGTGCTCGGTTGGCTATAATTGACTAGCTAGTTAACTATTTGAAGTTTTAATGGTACTCTAGTTAGCTATAGCTAACTATGGTTAGGAGTCGAACTTGATCTATGTTGTAGGAACATATGCATGATGTAATAAGCCTCTGATATGATGTATGGTCTTTTTTTGCTCTGCAGTAGATTCATGATACCATAGTCTATTAATCTAGGCGTTTATTTCTAGCTATGCCATGCCCATTTCCAGGTAAGCTCTGCTTATGCTATGCACATGTTGGGATCAACTTATATACTTTGAACACATTTTCACGGTAATTATACAGTTAAGATGTTGAATATGTTGAAATTAATTTGACTGCGTGCATGAGCAGCAACAGCACCCAGTCAAATTAGTTTCAAAATATTCAACACATTTTTATTAAATAGTAAATCCATCAAAGCTATGCAATTCGTACACTTAATAGACTTTTCAATGTTCATGACGGAACTAGATATGTCACTAATGATTGGAACATCTGCCTGCATGTGATCTAATTGATTATGACATCATATAGTTGAGTAACAGATCGTATCTCTTCATTCCAGATGTATTGACGGCTGTGATTGGTTGGCAGGTTTTATGACAATGGAATTCCTTACCATGATCATTTAATTTCTGTATTACCATCATGATGTGATGTCACACAAAACCTTGTTGTCTTAGGTAGTAGTTGATGGCTTCCATCTGTCACTCAAGTATTTGACATCAAACTGAATTACGTCATCTGTGGGCTGACGTTACAATACATAGTGACAGAGCACACTTCATCGTGAACGTTGAAAAGTCTGTCATGTGTACGAATTGTATGTTTACTATTTAATAGAGATTTTTTTTTTAAACTTATTTGACTGGGTGCTGTTGCTGCCTATGCAGCAACAACACCCAGTCAAATTAGTTTCAAAGTATTCAATAGCTTACCTGTATAGTTACCTTGAAATTGAGATTCTGGTAATTCAGATTTCAAAGTATATAAATTGTGTCCAATACACTCAAAACAGGGGCTGAGCTTAGCTAGAAATCTGCACAGCATGGGAAGAAATGGCCCCTATGTTTAACTATTGGTTACAAACTGAATAGCATCTGTCATATGAAAGAGAATTTGAGATAGAAATCTGAAATTTCAGTGTTGATGTTGCTAATTCTTGCTCATGCATTTTCTCACCACAGCTGCCAAGCCTAATCTGATGCAGTTTGGTGACTGCTACGTGGGTGAGATAAGAACTGTCAGTTTCACAATCACCAATCATACAGAGGTCGATTCATTCCGCTTCCAGTGGATTGACCAGTCAGAGATTAAGTTCTCACCTCAGCTCGGTCATCTGCATGCGGGCACATCTAAGGACATATCAGTCACTTTCAAGTCTGAGGTCCCGAAGACGTTCACCGAACAAGTAGTCGTATGTAAAGTCTGCAAGATCGTCTATGACAAGCCAGTTGATGAAGTAAGCATTCATGCTTTTTGACAATTAACCCTTTAACACCTGAATTTATTCAAGAAAACTTCAATTTTCTCATAGAAAATGTTGATTTGCAGACCAGGAGAAGACTATTTTTGAAAATTTACAACTGGAATGACTGGCTCGGTTATCGAGCCAGTCATTCCAGTAGTAAATTTTCAAAAATAGTCTTCTCTTGGTCTGCAAATCGACATTTCTCAAGACCACTGCAGAAGCCATTTTTGGCTGATATGAGTGTTAAAGTGTTAAACATATCATGCTGAATGATAATGGAAATTTGTAGTAGCTGTGCTTGTCCTGTAAAATAATAATTGAATTACATTGTGATAGTGTTTAAGAGGAATTTTACTGTTTGTCCCAGGCTTTCACGCATTTGACATATGATGAATATTTATGTGTGAAAGTGTGTTGAAAAATACTAAAATTAATGTGAATAGGTAGCGCCTTTAAATCTTGTTAAATAGTACTTGTATGCTGTGCATGTTATTCATTTTAGAAACCGTGATATTTAATGCATCAACGAAAAATATTACACGATAGGATGTGATTATGATACGAATATAGAATTATTCATTAATTTCACTAATTTTGGAAGGCAAAATGATACATTTAATTTTACATACATGTCATCAGCGCTATTTTTACATGCTATGATAAGGTTGTTTATCATCTAACAAAATATTCAGCATGTTTCAAAATTATTTAGCTCATTAGAAATCAGTCTCAGTGGAATTAGTAATGAACTGGTTTAGTTGGGGTAAAAATAGCACTCAGTATTTGGTAAGTATATTCAGGACTGCAGAAACTACCATATTAGGGCAGACATGCTTATTGTATTCATTATTCTGTTATAGATACCTGACTGGGATGATCGTATTCGCTCTGTCAAGTGGGTGGATGTGGCAGTGTCACCTTCACCGATGTCAGAAAGGTACGAGTTCTGCCCTTTTTTTTGTCACCAGCATTTAGCTACTACTGCGCTTGATTGAAACTATTACATGAGTATAGCAGTAGGCATATCTTCTTGAAGGATTGCCTGTGTTTTATTTCCAAAATATCATGGTTCTACCAGCTTTTTACACACAAGCTGGCTAAAACCAGCTGCAGTGGTCTTGAAAAATGTCCATTTGTAGACCAATAGAACACTTAACTGAGCCAGCCATTCCAATGGTAAATTGTCCAAATTAGTCTTCTCTTGGCCTGCAAATGGACATTCAATAAGCAAATATTTTGATTTTCTAGACCAAATTTCTACTCCCTTCCTTCAATTGACATGTTTAGTGGTAAAATTAGCATGTCAATTTAAAAATTTTGTTTGTGTCTCATGTAAAAATATCAAGAGAACAAGGGAGACAACTTATTTAATGAAAATTTTGTGATAAATAATTACCCCCTTTATGTTTCCTTTATAATGAACAAAAATTGATGTAGAACTGAATTGTGTTCAGAGGGGAAGCAATTCCTTTGACATAGTTTCTCTATTTCAGTCATCTGAAGCTGTTATCTCCCCTGACTTGATCATACATTGGTAGTTTACCAATGCATTGGTTTATATCACTACTCCTCAAATCAACATGAGTACTACAGTACAGCTCACAAATACCTTAACATGTCTCCAAAAACTAAAATATACTGTTGAATACTTTGAACATAATTGAATTGGAAGACATTGCTTCCAATCCAATGGACCTTTCCATTTTTAGCTATGCCCCGCCCATCACTAGCTAAGCTCCACCCACACCTCGCCGTGTTGGGATTGATCGATCCCCAACTTCCCTAGCTAGCAATTTCCTGAAAACTGTACAGAGAAGCTGTTGAATATTGTGTAACTAATTTGACTGGGTGCTGTTGCTTTTCACTTCAAGAGTATACTTACCTCCCTAATACTCTTTGATATTGCTAAATATCGGCTTTCACTCAATAAAACACTCAGATTAAAAAAGTTAGGTGCCCCTACTGGGCAGGGAGTCAGATGACAGTCAGGCGGATGCCAGCCCCACCACCGCGCATGCGCCGACTAGTACTTCCTCTTTGCTAATTTATTGGCAGAGGGTCTACACATGCTTTGTTGCTTTAAGCTTTTCTTAGCTGTTTAAGACTTAAATTCATACTCTAGAAGTGTTATATATCCTGTGGGAGATGGCAGATCGTCTATATTCGCTGGAGGAGGGCCCAGGACCTAGCCATCAGGTGACTTCTAGTATATTTTAGCGAGTTTATCCCGTTGTTATGTGTTTCCGGGACTCGTGTTTATCATGCTTAGTGCCTAAAATAACTAGTTTATTTCAAAATGGCGCTATGAAATACTAATCTCTCTCTGTGTTTATGTCCACAGGTATCTACCTAGGAATGTTAGGACATCACATCTTCAGAGAGTTTGTTTTTCTCTCCACCAAGATTCCATTTCCTACTAACATTGTTAGGTTATCTAACCAAAAATCTTTTCCCAGTGAGTTGGAGGCCTCGGTTGAAGGTCTTCTCACTTTGCCCTCTTGATCCACTTCCTCCCCCTAAGGTGGAGAGAGTTAAGAGGTCATAAGGTTGGTGGAGCATCCGGTTCATCAGATCAGATGGTTTGTCTATGCTAAAGACTCAGGTACTCTAGTTATGATATGAGGCATTTCAATTATATTTGACAATATTTATAGAATCTTACTGCCATTTATCATTGTTTATCTGATGTTTGTATAGTCTGTATAAACTATCCTGTCTAGTTAGGATGTTCTGGACATGATTACAATTCGTCCTTACACCTGGAGGTTTTGTTTCGGATCGATTTAACTTCTTATTTTTGAAGTTATGACGTCATAATCAGCCTTGCGCCTTACTATCAGTTATAAGTTTTGTCCAACGCTGATTTATTATCATTATTAGCTTGGGTCTTATGGCCCCTTCCTCCTTGTTTATTTCGTGTTGAGTTCTAATTCAATATCTGTAATGCTCATTGTCTTCGTCCTCTGCTGTGTTTCAGAGGCCTGGTTGTCCTTCATGTGGAAGATTTATCCTTGACAATTTCTTCCCCCATTTATGCTCCCAGTTCAGCCCATGTGGGCCATTGCTTAAATGTGAGATCTGTAAAAGGTGGGGGGGGGGGGGAGCTAATGTCTGAATGTCTCTCATTGCAGACCAGGGAGAAGGCTCCAGAGGAGGAGAGGAAGAGTAAGAAAGAGGCTTCTGGTAAGAAGGGTAAGAGGAAGGCCTCATCCGCTATGGATATGGAGGCCTTCCGTATTGAGATGATGGGAGAGATGAAGAAGACAATTAAAGATTTGGTCCCAGAGTTGCTTCGTGGCATGCTTCCTGGTCCAAATCTTTCGTTGTCCTCTTCATCTGCTCCGGAGCAGCTAATCCCCACCTCTGAATCAGTGCTATTTAGGCACCTATCAGTTTTCGACCATGATTCAGAGGTGGCCCTAATAGAGGGTGAAATCCACGGTAAAAACACTGGCAGCAGGCTTGCCGGTTGTTCGTGGTCAGGTGTCGCTGGAACCTGCCTTCCTATCAGGCCAGGATTATCCGCACCCTGTAGGTACCAGTTCCTCCTATGGTACCTCTCCTGGCCAGTCCGGGTTAGCATTCTTTGCTAACCTGGAGTCTAATCTTTCTGGCCTGGAAGAAGGATTATCTGCTGGGTTCTCCTTCTGGCGCCGTGGCCATGGACATTGACGTATGTGCACCCCTCGCGGGGAACACGGGCGACATTGTCCACGGTACTACTCATGCAGGAGTAGCGTTTACGGTGCAGAAGGTAGCCCGGGCTGGATCTGATTGCCAGTTTTACCGCATACCTCGGCTTGCCGATGGTGTAGCAGGTGCTGGCCAGGGCCGTGGTGTGGCGAAATTTTCCCCACGCAATACCACGGCGCCTGCTCCTGGTCAAGCCAGTCAGTTTAGCATGCCTGTTCTTTCAGGCCCGCATGCTTTCTCTGGCTTGCCAGGCGTATCAGTTCCTCCAGCCACATACACACCTGTGATTGCTCAGGAGGATGACGAAGGCCCTCATCTTGTAGAGCATTCGCAGGTGGCCACGGAGGAAGACTGGTCTGACACTTGTCAGTGGCTAATCAATGTCAGACCAGATCTTGCCGTGGTTCAGTCGGCCAGTCAACGGGACCAGTGCCCGTGGCTGGCAGGTAAACCAACTGTTACCGCTATGCCGTGTGCTTGGTAATGAAAAGCACTGGAGGGTGGAGACCAATTCTCAACCTCAAGCAATTGAACAAGTCCATAGACACACCCAGTTTCAAGATGGAAACTGTGAGATTGGTGTTGGCAGGGTTGGAGAAGGGAATGTGGACAGCTTCAATAGATTTGAAGGATGCTTATTTCCACATTCCAATAGCGAGGAGTTTCCGTCGCTTCCTGAGATTTGCATTCCAGGGCAGACAGTGGGAATTCAGGATGTTACCCTTCGGAATTTCCACCGCTCCTCGGGTTTTCACCCGTGTGGTTCTTGCGATAACAGCATACCTCCGCAGGAGAAGCATAGCAGTCCACACGTACATAGACGACTGGCTATTAAAAGCACACAACCAGGAAAGTTTATCAGAAAATCTGGAGATAGTTTTGAAAACTATCACAGATTTAGGCTGGATAATAAATTTTCAAAAATCAGAGCTGACTCCATCCCAGAAGTTTGTTTACCTGGGAATGTTCTTCGATCTGGAGATAGGATATGTTTATCCCACTCAGGAGAGGGTACAGATACTCATCTCAGTAATACAGTCAGTGTGCAGCAGTCGTCATGTCCTGGCACAGGTTTATCTGAGAATGCTGGGATTGATGGTTTCTCTGGAACCAGTCATTCCTCAGGCGGCCTTACGCAGGCGGCCGATACAGTTATTTCTCATGACACAATGGACCCAGAGTACAGGTTCACTGGACTCAAGTGTGTCAGTATTTGAGCCTCTAATTAATCACCTTCAATGGTGGTTGAAGACAGAGAATCTCCTGGCGTGGGTAATGTTAACCCCTCCTCACCCTCAGTTAACGATGTATACAGATGCATCGATGGAGGGATGGGGAGCTTGCCTGGAAGAATCCACGATATCAGGGCTTTGGAATCTGGAACAGTCAAAGGAACATATCAATCTACTGGAATTACGAGCAGTAGTCCTGGGCCTGGAACATTTCTTACAGAAAGTTCAGGGCAAGAGTGTTCTAATTCGATCAGACAACTCAACAGTAGTGACTTACATAAACCGCCAGGGTGGAACGAAGTCGCCCAGTCTCTGTATGATGACTTGGAAACTGCTTTGTTGGTGCCTGGATCACAGGATTACCTTGAAGGCAGTTCATATTCCGGGAAGGTTAAATCTGTTAGCCGACTCATTGAGCCGAAGGATGAGTGTTTTACCTATGGAATGGCAACTAAATCAATGTGTGGCGGATCGTCTGTTCGACCACTGGGGGAAACCCAACATAGATTTATTCGCACCGAAGAAGAATGCGATGATGACGACATATGTCTCTCCGATTCCAGATCCAAGCGCTTTGGCAACAGATGCGTTAGCTATCAGCTGGGTGGGAATGTATGCATACATATTCCCTCCAGCAATCCTGATTCCAAAAATTCTTCAGAAAATCAGACAGGAGGAGTGCCAAGTGTTTCTGATCACCCCAAATTGGCCACGCCGATCATGGTATACGGATCTGCTGGACCTTCTGGTCTGCAATCCAGTTCCTCTGCCTCTGATGGACAATATTATCTTCCACGGCAAGAACCATCACAACAATCCATCAATGTTCCAATTGACTGCGTGGATGTTGTCAAGGAATCTAGAATTAAGGAGGGCTTTTCTGAGCAAGCAGCCATGTTCATGGCAAAAGCCAGGAGGGGGTCAACCTCCAGAGCATATAATTATAAAATCAACAGATTTGCAGAATGGTGCTCAAAAAGATGTATTAATCCAATGGATTCATCTATTCAGGTAGTAGCCGATTTCCTCTGTCACCTACAGGTATGATGCATATAGCCTCAAGCCTAACTCTATTGCTGGCTATAAGTCAGCTTTAATGACAGTTATCCCTTGCTTGGCTAATAGGGGAAGTGATGAAGTAAATACATTAAATACTTTAATCAAAGGCATGGGCAATCTAAGACCAAGGAATCCCCCAGTGATTCCGTCTTGGAGTTTATCACTAGTGCTTCAGGTGCTAGCTGATAGGCCGTTTGAACCACTAAGCTCCATTTCTATGAAAATGTTGATGCTTAAAACTGTATTTTTAATTGCTGCGGCCTCGGCTAGGCGTAGGAGTGAGATTCATGCCTTGTCAGTCGAGGCAGACCGTTTTGTGGTTACAGGGGAAGGCCTTAGGCTTCTACCAGGATAAATTTCATGGCGAAAAACCAGTCTTTGAAATATCCGGGTCAACCGATAATTTTACCAGCTTTGACTAGGTTTGATCCTAATTCAAAACTATGGTGTCCAGTCCGAGCATTAATCCGGTACAAACAACGTACTCAAGATTGGCGGACAGACCCAACAGCGTTATGGTTGTCATATCTAGGTGTACATATTTTAATGAGGTATCCTCATTTTTTATATATTTCACATTTAATCAATGGAAACATCTACTTTATGGGCTGCATCAGTCTTCACCAATGGGGAGATGATGACAGCACCAATCTTCCACAAGGTGAGTCTTGTGTGTGTTGTCCATGGTTTTTTGTAATGTCATGTGACCCTTCATTATTAATTTGGTAATGGTACGTGTTTTATGTGGTTCATTATTGAGAGTATACGAAAATGAAGACTTTTCGTTTAATGTCCTATAGTACATGGCACTTGTACGTTGAGAGCGTATGGGACATTGAGGTCATTCAGTCTTCCTCCCAAGAGGATGGGGGGGGGGGGGGGGGGGAGAGCGCGCATATGACTTTTGGTCATCTCTCAGCCATCGGTTTGTGTTAGCCGATGTTTCTTTTCTATTCCTGATTGTGTTTCCACACAATTTCAGAAGTTTAAGTGCCTTAATCGCAGAAAAGCGCATAGGGAAGAGCTGGTCTTTTTACCTCGCCTCCCTCCCGCTGAATTCACTGACGAATTCTGGCAATATCAAAAAGTATTACGGAGGTAAGTATACTCTTGAAGTGAAATAAACAAAATCTCGGATTTCTTTTTTCACGAGAGAGTTGATTCTTACCTCCCTAATACGGACCCGGCCTCTCCGCCCCACTGAGGCTCGGTCTTCAGACTCTTATTATGTTGCATGTGTGTCAGCCAATAAACTAGTCAGAGGAAGTACTAGTCGGCGCATGCGCGGTGGTGGGGCTGGCATCCGCCTTACTGTCATCTGACTCCCTGCCCAGTAGGGCCACCTAACTTTTTTAATCTGAGTGTTTTATTGAGTGAAAGCCGATATTTAGCAATATCAAAGAGTATTAGGGAGGTAAGTATCAACTCTCTCGTGAAAAAAGAAATACGAGATTTCGTTTAGCCTATGGCAGCTGCAGCGGCCAGATAAATTAGTTTCAAACTATTCAACAGAATATTTATTAAATCGTAAAAGCAAACAATTTGTACAACAACGCATAGACCGTCTTCAAATATGCGTTCGTGACGTACTTATCTATGTCATTCATGACGTCATTCATTATGATGTCATTCCACACATCGCCTAGGTCATTATGACGTCATATGATGGGTGGGTACTCTGGAAAGGTGAATTATGTTCAAAACGTTCAATAGAACATTACTTACATGGTATTTAAAATTGTACTAAAATGATTCTGTTTTTGTTTTGTAAACATGTTAACTGAGCATTCCAGTACTTCCATAAGCTCTTGTATAAATTGACCCTTTACCAATAGTGGCACAAAATTTTTACTATTTTTTATGTTTCTAGTGGTGCAAAATCTCGTCCATCGACACCACAATTACAGCGACCAGGCAAGAGAAAGATAGTGGAGTGTGATCCAGAGCCGGCGCACACCGAGATCGTGGAGTCGGCGCGTAGCCTCGAGTTGCTTGTGTCGGGGATAGTCGAATACAGCAAATATAAATGCAAGACAGAGTCTATCATGTTCAAGGACACCCTCATGTTCCAGACTCGAGTATATGAGTATGTTGTAGTCTATGTAGTTTATCTCAGTATTATAGCTACTGTTACAGCGTGTCTATGACGGACATTGTGAGGGCCAGATAAAACTGCCCTTTATACACAAGTTTCCTTCATGTGGAGGTGAAATACACTGGTTCCCTGTTTTGGGGACTTTTTTAACGCTGCTGAATAAGGAATGATTGTCAATAGTTTACCTGCCACTCCCGATGCTCCACATAATGCACATGGAGCTAGAAATTTTGAATGAAATTATGTGGAAACTTAACCCGTCGTGTGTCAAGCGCACCTCAAAGAGCTCAGAAGACGACGTTTATCAGTTAATCCGTTGCTTTGTCAAGCGTTTTCAAGCAAATTGAAATCTTTGCTCAGTGAATGACCATTTTCTAGCCAAGAGAGGACTGGTTAGCTCACCTGGCCTGAAAGGCAGAGTGAGCTTATGCCGTGGCAACCGTCCGTCGTGTGTCCATCCGTCGTCCGTCCGTCCGTCAACTTTTCCTTTAAACGACTTCTTCTCAAGAACCACTAGGCCGATTTCAATTATATTTGGCAGGAAGCATCCTTAGGGCATAGGGATTCAAGTTTGTTCAAATGAAGCCGATCGACCAATTTGGCCGGTGGCCATCTTGGACATCGGTCGATTTTAGGAAACATCTTTAAAAATCTTCTCCACCGAAGCCGTTATGGGATTGATGCAAAACTCATGAAATATGATCTAGAGCAAGAGCTGAACCAAGTTTGTTCAAGGGAACTTGATTGATCAAGTGGTTCGGCGGCCATCTTGGTTGACCTAGTTTTAGCGAAAACAACTTCTCCAGAACCGCTGAACGGACCGAGTCAAAATTTGGCAGATATGATTAGGGATTAAGGGCCAATAAAGTTTGTTCAAGGGAAGTTGAACCATCAAAAAGCATCGCCGCCATGGGCCAATCAAAATATAGCATGTTTGGCAGCCATATTGGATCTTTTTATTTGATGGATTTTGAGGCCGAATTTGGTGTAATATGTGTTTTTTGTGTATTCTGATCTCAAATTTGCCATTTTCGAAACTATTGGATGAATGGTTTGGTGACCATCTTGGATTATTTTCCCAGCAAAGGTTCCCATACTAAAGCAATGGGAAATGAATCAATTCAAAACTTATGAAACCTCATCTAGGCAAAGATGTAAGCCAAGTTCGTTCAAGACGAGTTGATTGACCGAATGGTTCGGCGGCCATCTTGGATGACCTAGTTTTTTCGAAAACGACTTCTCCAGAACCGCTGAATGGATCATGCCGAAATTTCGGAGATATGTTTAGGGGACTAAGGGCCATAAAGTTTGTTCAAGGGAAGTTACTCCATCAAAAAACATGGTCGTCGTGGGCCAATCAAAATGTAGCGTCTTTGGTGGACATAGTGGATTTTTTTGTTTGATGGATTTTGGGGCCAAAATTGGTTCTATATATTTTTTGGGTATTCTGAGCTCAAATTTGCAATTTTTGAAACTGTCGACTAAACGGTTTGGCGGCCATCTTGGATAATTTTCTCGTCAAAAGCTCCCATGCTAAAGCAATGGGAAATTTAACATGTCTTCTCGAAAACTACCAGGCCAATTTCAATTATATTTGGCAAGAAGCATCCTTAGGGCATAAGGATCCAAGTATGTTCAAATGAACCCGATCGGCCAATTTACCCAGCGGCCATTTTGGATTTCATCCAATTTCAGGAAATGTCTTTAAAAATCTTCTCCGAAACCACTTGGGGAATCGTCATCTAGGCCAAGAGGTAAGCCAAGTTTGTTCAAGAGGACTTGATTGACCAAATGGTTCGGCGACCATCTCGGATGACCTAGTTTTCACAAAAATTACTCCTCCAGAACCGCTGAAGGGATCAGGCCGAAATTTGGGCCATTAAAATTTGTTCAAGGGAAGTTGATCCATCAAAAAAACATGGGCGCCGTGGGCCAATCAAAATGTAGTGTGTTTGGCAGCCATATTGCACTTGCAAAAATGTCCACAAACTCATTTAAAAGATGGCTAAACCACCCACCAACAATTTTGACAAAATTTGATGGTGCTCCAGGTGAGCGACACAGGCCCCTTGGGCCTCTTGGTTTTTTTGTATGTTTATAACTGGAATTTAGGAAAGTTGTGTTTAAGAGGTGTTAGCCTGCAAATAGACACTCCTCAAGACAACTGCAGAGGAAGTATTGGCTGGTATAAACCACAAGCTGACACAAGATGGGTTAAAACCATGTATTGATTGAAGCCAACGATGACACATGACGCTTAAACCAGAACACTCCATCTGTCTGGTCATTTAACTGTTGTGTGAGTGTATAGTGAATGAAATAAGAATTGCTTGATCGATTCAATTCAAATTTACTATCATTACTGGTTATGATAAAGTTGTACAATTCTTGACAATGGCAAACTGAAAAAGTAAGAAAATCATGAACACTTTGCAATAACATATTAAACATTTGAAATTACTTTGACTGGAAGCTGTAGCAACAAATAATACAACAGTTTAATGAGGATTTCTTCTAACAGTGAGACATATGATGTATCAATGTTTCACAAATATTATGCACTATGTATCATGATATTGTATTAAGAAAAATATTGTCAATCCGTAATATCAGCTAAATTCACCTTAGCATTACAATGCATTGACACTGCCTTCATGGGGAATGTGTATGCATGTGCACACACATATGTGTGTGCATGCATGTGAGCGAGTTTATTTGTCACCAACTCTGATTATTTTTAACTCACCTGGCCAGAATGGTCAAGTGAGCTTATGCCATGGTGACAGTCTCTCTGTCCATCCGGTGTCCGGCATCTTTTCAATTATATTTGGCAGGAAGCATCCTTATGGCATAGTGATCCAAGTTTGTTCAAATGAAGCTGATCATCCAGTATGGGCAGTGGCCATCTTGGATTTCGGGCGATTTTCTTCTCCGAAACCGCTTGGGGCATCGATTCAAAACCCATAAAATATGATCTAGGGAAATAGCTGAACCATGTTTGCTCGAGAGGAATTGATTGGCCAAATAGTTTGGTGGTCATCTTGCATGACATAGTTTTCCCGAAAACGACTTTTCCGGAACCGCTGAACGGATCAGGCTGTAATTTGGCAGATATAATTAGAGACTAAGCGGCATTAAAGTTTGTTCAAGGGAAGTTGATAAGTAAAAAATAATGGCACCCATGGACCAATCAAAATGTAGCGTGTTTGGTGACCATATTGGATATTTTTATTAGATAGATTTTGAGGCCAAAATTGGTTTTATATAGGTTTTTATGTATTCTGATTTCAAATTTGCCATTTACGAAATGGTCATCTTCTTTAAATATCTTTTAAAATCTCTGAAATCGCTTGGGAGATCAATGCAAACCTTATGAAATATGATCTAGGGCAAGAGCTCAACCAAGTTTGTTCGAGGAAGCTTGATTTGCCAAATGGGTCGGTGGCCATCTTGGATGACCTAGTTTTCGCGAAAACGAGTTCTCCAGAACCGCTGAACAGATCGGGCCAAAGTTTGGACAGATATGATTGAGGCTGAAATGGCATTAAAATTTATCCATTGAAAGTTGATACGTAAAAGAGCATGGTCGTGGATCAATTAAAATTCAGCATGTTTGGCGACCATCTTGGATTTTCTGAAAAAATCATATAAAAGACTACTTATTAACACCTGGGCCAATTTTAATAAAACTTGGCTAAACAGAAATACAGAGATTAGATTGATAAATTTTTCTAGTGGTCATCTCGTTTTGTTCATTTGTGTCAGTGGCCAATAATTCCAGCTGAGCAATACTGGCCCTTTGGGCCTCTTATTATCAACAAGTATTATTAGTTAATGAATTTGTTCTGTATGATTTCTCGGCAGATTTGCAATATCTAACAAAGGCTCGGTACAGTTTGACTATACCTGGCAGTTGGATATGGAGAGCTTAGCCCCCTCACACCACACCGCTGAGTTTTATTCAGAGCCAAAAACTGCCTCATCAGGTGCCAGATTGACTGCCGCCGTGTCGGACAAGCCTTTCACAATAGAACCTGAGTATGGCACTCTACAGCCTGGAAAGAAAGCGTACATTAAATTGAAATTCTCTCCCCTTGATGTACACGAGTATGAGGCGCAGCTTTCATGCAGGTAAGAATACATGACATCTGTCAATCAAAAGACATTATTTGACAGAGATTTGTCGGAGGAACCCAACGAGATATGACCTAATGTCATGCTATCATAAACCCTCCTTTCAGCCATAAAATCTGTTTCCATGTACATGTATATTCATTTCAGGGCAATCATATACAAATGCTGTTGAATATTTTGAAGATAATTTTACTGGAAGCCCTTGCTGTCTTAGGAAGCAATGACTTCCAGTTTTATTATTTTCAAAATATTCAACACAATAGTTGGTATGTATCTCAACAATTTTATTTTTATCTGGTTGTTCAGTACCTGTGAATAGGCTAATGTCTTTTAATTACAGTCTGACTTCATGCTTATGGGTTACCGACTAAGTAGTATAGTAAGTGAAAAATCATTCCTGGGTATTTAGATTCAGGTAACCTTCACAGAAATGATCATTTCATTCACCACAAATTTTGAGATATGGTGAGGAATAGACCCTTAATTGCTAGACTTTAAGGTCTGAAGTCTTATAGGCTGTGCTCTCACTAGAGGCTTAATCAGGAAGACTGCCATACTTTAGTATGGCATTATTCCTGATTAAGCCTCTAGTGAGAACATGGCTATAGTTTGAAAATTATATCAATTAATGAAATTCCTTGACAAAATGGTTTTTACGCTGACATATGGAAGATGCTTGTAAGTGTTTGAATCATGTAACTGTTCTTAGTGTATTGTATCATGGTAGGTATTATCTACTTGCTAAAACATAAATGAAGATAATTATTGTTTTAATTCTACAGGTCTACTGGTCGTTTTAAAATTTTCTGACATTATCATCGTTATCTAAGAATGCATTTACCTTGATTGGTGTAATTTAGCCCAGGGAACGCGATGTATATTATATTATAATATTAATAGTAGTCTATTGCATCTTTTTACAATATTTGTGCAATATTATGATAAATGTAACACCAACTTGACTCCATTATGGCGGATTTTGAGACTGGCTTTTATTCATGTACTTAGTCTATGTATCTGATCGATTCGATGGCATAGTTTTACATACCAGTATCCAGATGAGGCTAGAGAGGTGGTGCAGTGCAAGCGAGCGCACACCTCACTCATAGAACTAGAGGACATTCAAGAAGGATAAACCCGTCCATTAGCCCTATACGTTACAATAAGCATGTAGTTTAGTCTTCATGGTTATCAAGAGTATGCAGAAGGTACTTCTAGAGGCATTCACAGGGAGTGGGAGGGATCACAATGCATGCAAAGATGCACGCACGCACGCACGCACGCACGCACGCACGCACGCACGCACGCACACAGAAAAGCTACTGGTGTTGTGTTCCTGTACTCTACAGAAGTTCTATTGGTCCACGTTACAATCAGTGCTAACTGTTTGTTGTTTGTTTCACATGTTGCAGTATTGCTAATCTGGAGAAAGACAAGAGTGGACCGGTGATTGCTGTTCGTGCTAAAAGCTTGATGCCATACTGTCACTTTGAGCTGGAAGACTCTGATTATCTCATTAGCTCCAGGCGGAATCCAGAATTTGGAGGACCAAATGGTCAACCGCCTGGAACCAGTTTGAACCCGAATACTCACATTATTGAATTTGATATTATCGGTGTTGGCGTCACTTCTGTGAAGTAAGTGATAGTTTTATGAATGTCTATATTTCCTGATTACCAGCTATACTGAAATTCATATTTGTAATGGATCTTTCCAGTTTTAGCTAAGCCCCTCCCACCTCTAGCTAAGCTCCACCCACATTGGAGCCATGTTGGGATTGATTGGTCTCTGAATGCCCTAACTATCAATTTCCTGAAAACTACTGGTAAGCTGTTGAATATTTTGTAACTAATTTGACTGGGTGCTGGTGCTGCCTATGGCAGCAACAGTGCCCAGTCAAATTAGTTTCAAAATATTCAACAGAATATTTATTAAATAGTAAAAACATACAATTCGAACAACAATGCATGGTCCGTCTTCAAATATGCATTCGTGACATACTTATCTATGTCATTCATGAAGTCATACTGACGTGACATCATAGTGATGATTATGATGTCATTCTACATGTCACGTAGTTGATTATGATGTTACATGATGGGTGGATAAAGTGGAAAGGTCTATCTGATCAGTATTTATAAAGTTATGTGATTTTAAAGGTTGTTGCTGCCTTTGGCGCTAGAAATACTATTCAGAATTTTGGTTGGTCAATTTTTTGGGTGGCCATTTGGATTTTTTTTTAATTTACCAGAACCATTGAAAACACTTGGTCTGATTTCAGCACAACTTTGGTGGAATGATCCTATCATGGTAGGCTTCAACATATCAAAGAAGAACTTTGATTGGTCAATTTCTTTGGTAGCCATCTTTGATTTTTTTTTAATTATCCATCAGGTCTACCGGCATTTTCATGCAAATGGTTCAAATGCTAATGGTCCAGGTGAGCATTACAGGCTCTTGGGCCTCTTGTTAATAAGGGTGTTGATAAGCCCTCTATATTTATTTTATGTTTGAAGTCAAGCTTCAAAGTTCATTGCAAAATCATAAAGTCAAGCGTCATGGTTTCATTGCAACCACATTTCTGGTTAAATATCAGAACATATATTCTTGAGTTAACATTTGAGGTAAATTTGATCAATAGCTTCGAAGAAATAACTGCAGACACACAGACAGATAAACTGACACAAATGGGACGAGGAGACTTATCTGTCTATCCTAACACTTTAACCCTTTAATGGTCATACCGGCCACTGCTATGGTCTTTTGGAATGTCCATTTACAGGTCAAGAGAATACAATTTTTGAAAATTTAGCACTGGAATGACCTGCTCGATAACGGAGCCAGTCATTGTAGTGATAAATTTTCATAAGTTTTATTCTCTTGGCCTGTAAATTGATATTTAGCAAGAAAATATTTAAATTTTCTTGACAAAATTTGACCATTAAATGGTTAATAGTGAAGCCCACCAAAACCAGCTTCTGCAGGTGTCCATTTACAGGCACAGAAAGGGCTATTTCTTAGAATTTACAAATTGGGGATCCTTGGCTCGATAACCATGTCAGTAATTCCACTGGTAAATCTTTTTAAATAGTCTTTTTTTCACCTGCAAATGGACATTCTGTGAGAAATAATTTAGATTGTGTGCCCAATCTTTCCAATTCACCTTTCCTGAGTACCCACCCATCATATGACGTCATAATGAACTACGTGATGTGTACAATGACATCATAATGAATGACATCATGAATGACGTCGATAAGTACGTCACGAACGCATATTTGAAGACGGTCTATGCATTGTTGTACAAATTGTTTGCTTTTACTATTTAATAAATATTCTGTTGAATATTTTGAAACTAATTAGACTGGGTGCTGTTGCTGCCATAGCTGTCAACAGCTTGCCTGTATAATTTTCAGAAAATTGATAGCTAGGGCATTTGAGGATCGATCAATCCCAACACGGTGAGGTGTGGGTGGAGATTAGCTAGTGTTGGGCGGGGCATAGCTAAAAATATAAAGGTCCCTTAAACTGTTATTCCTTTTTGACTATGTTGACCAGATATATAGCAATGTAAGAAATATTCGGTTAACGCTTTAACACTCATATCAGCCAAAAATGGCTTCTTCAGTGGCCATGAGAAATGTCCATTTGCAGACCAAGCGAAGACTTTTTTTGAGCCAGTCATTCCAGTGATAAATTTTCAAAAATCGTCTTCTCATGGTCCGCAAATGGACATTTTCTATGGGAAAATTGAAATTTTCTTAAACAAATTCAAGGGCTAATGGGTTAACAGAACAACAGCTTCAAGTGAAATTAGTTTCTGAACAATCTGCAGTTCATTCGTACAGTTGCGTTGAATGTGAGGATTTCTAGGCTGAATGGGGTGACACATTGATTCTGATGTATAGCTTGGCAAATTTTTCAAGATTAATTATTGTATGTTTATTTTTTCCTTCATTATTCCTCGGCAGTCAAATTTTATTACACATAATACATGGTTTTTAATTATAGGAAGTTCTTTTTGCTGAATCCAACAAACCAAGCATACAGCTTTGAATGGGTGAATGAGGACTATCCAGACCCTAAACAACCACCAACATTCACCTGCCTAACTCTGAGTGGTCACGTACGCAGCGGAAAAAAACTGGAGGTAACCTAATGTACCTTACAACAAGTGTGACACTACAGTTGTGAGATAGGGGGCTTTGTCGGAATTGGCAGACTTACTGACTGACTGACTGACTGACCATCCGAGCGATTCATGCTACCTGCGAGTTGCTACTAACGTTCCATAAAATATTTAATTGTTTCTACAATAGGTTTAAAAGCTGAAAAACATCTTATCAGAATTCATCAAAATATTTGTGATTTAATTGACTTTTCCAAGTTTATCCATCGATCATATGAAGTCATAACTAACTAAGAGACGTGTATGCTGACGTCATAATCATTACGTCATAAATGATTGTATTTGGCCCATCTTTAACTCTTAATAGTCTGACACATATGAATTGTATGTCTCTACTATTTAATAAACATGCTGTTGAATATTTTGAAACTAATTTGACTGGACGCTGTAGCAGCAACAGCACCCAGTCAAATTAGTTCCAAAATATTCATTAGCCTACCTGTATAGTTTTCTGGAAATTGATAGTCAGAGAGTTCAGAGATCAATCGATCCGAACGCGAGTTAGGTGTGGGCGGAGCTTAGCTAGAGATGGGCGGGGCATAGCTACACTTGGAAAGGTCGATTACTCTGATCCTCCATCTTACACTCCATTTCTGATACTTGTTCAAGAAATCTGTGCTCCAGGGACCACACACTTTGCGCCTGGAATAAAAACAGGCGTGTATGAGTATATCATAGAAACAAAAACAAATACTTTTAGTTGAGACTCACAAGTTGTATAAGTCGATCACTGATCAGCTCGACAGTATCGACTGATGCATCCAATTCACCAGCGAAGTCAAAGAAGATGGCCAGATTGCCTTCCTGGATGTCTTGGTACATGTCAGTGATTCTGGAACTACCAAACTTAGTGTACAGAAAACCGACACACACAGATCAATATCTAAATATTCACTCTAACTACGATTTGGAACACAAAGGTCAGTCGTCAGAACTCTATTTCACCGCGCAGGCTCCATCATCACAGAAACATCAGCCAAAAAGAACATCATCACATCCAACAATCATAAATATATAGCACGTTGCACTTGTTTTATTCTTATTCAAAACTCTTACAATGTTGGTAGTGAGTATTAACAACAGAATTTGAAAATGAAATTTGTGGAAGGTGTGATCTGACGACCTACTCCATAGAGAGAAAGACTTGCATGCATATAAGGATCAGATATCAGTGGACTAGAACAACTAGGACACTAATTAACTATTTAATCCTCAGATATGTTCACAAAATTTTTACATTTTTCAAGGAAATATCCACTTGCAGAACAAGAAAAGACTAGTTTTAACACACGTGTCATGC